>JBAMBI010000331.1:1200000-1800000 GCA_037043535.1 Drosophila putrida
TACGAAGATGACATATGATAAACACAGAGGGCGGTAGCGTCTCCTGCCCGTAACATTGTTAGTTGAATAACTTCCGCGTTTATTATTCGATTTGAATGAAATTCAGGATAGGTTGGGACCATAGTGTATATTATATGCAGCAAAAATCAAGACGCTAGCATTAAAACTGCTCTTGTAATTTGACTTAGAAATTTTGTTTTTCGATTTCCGGGGGCGGAAGGGGCGTGGCAAAAGACTAACACAAACTTGATCAATGGGAGATATAAATTGGTGTCCCTAGCTTTTACAGTCTGTGAGACTTAGGTGCTACAAAAAGCGACAGACAGACGGACATGGTTATATCGACTCGGCTGATGGTGATGATCAGGAATTATATACTTTATGGGGTCTGCCACACCTTCTGCCTGTTACGCATATAAAAATTAAAAAAATTGTGAAATTAAAATGTGTTTGTTGGGACATTATGGGCATATTTTCCAAGCTTTGCCAAATGAGACATATGCCATATATACCAATTAGAAGGTCCATTCTTCTTATTTTTAAGACTTAAATTTAAAATTGCCTGCAAACCTTAAAAATGTTTGGGGAGGTTCGGTTCGGTGGTTCGAACCATAAAGTATGATTAGGATTCGGTTTGGGGACCGATTTGAGGAGCCCCTAAACGCAAGGTTCGCGTTCGAGCCTTGGTTTAATGTAATACTTTATTTTTTTACAGTACTTTACTTTTGACTAATTCTGTGCATAAATGTATTTGACTTAAGACTTTAAATTGTTAGAATTTGATATAAAATAACAACGATAACACGTTCATGATGTCGCACAGTGTAATCGATGAGCATGTAGGTATATAGTACATGGTATACTTTTATATTTCCATATATATTTTATATATTTTTATGATATAAAAACGCAGTTTGTTTTTAAGTAAGCAGTGTATAAATAACTGGATACGATTCTGTTTCATATGCTTTTCGAATGTGTGCAAGTATGCGTGTATCTTTCATGTATGTAAGTGTGTACATTTTTATGTGATCAGAAGTACTTATATATTTATAGGAAATGAAGCAGCGAACCGTAATTCCTCAAACCACCAACACAAAGAAAAACTCACCCGCACATTATGGGGCCATAGCTTTACTGACTCGAACTCTCCGTCTGTATTTACCATATATTTTAACAAAAGGGGAATGCTCGTATAGAGGCATGTTAGTTTCGAATACATTATTAAAGAACTTACTAAAATTTGTAAATAGTTAGACACGAATTCATTATTGGAAATTGTCAAATACGGGTATTATTGTTTAAAACAATGCGAGCAACTGGCATGGGAAAGTATCTTCGAAACTATAGCTCATTCACATATGTGTACATATATATATAGTACTAGGGGGCTTGACCCTTTTCGCTTCGCTCACCCACCCCCGATATGACGAAACTAGCTCATTTTAATTAATAATTTGAATATTATTCACCATTAGTCAAATCTTTAATTTTTCTCATATAGATATCTCATATCCTCAACCAGGGATTTAAAGCGAAACGAATAAAAGTTACGGGTTTTGGTTTTCGGTTAACGGTTTCGTAAAATTTTTTTATCTCGGTTTCGTAATGGTTAACCGTTTCTCTTAAGTTTCGGTTTCGAAATACCGGTTTGATTTCGGTTTCCAAAAAAAACTTATCAAAGGCAAAAAATACTTTTAAAAAAGGATACGAAAGCATACGCATGGTACTCATGTTAAATTACACTCAACTAGATAATTAAAATCCATTCCAAATTAAAAAAAATCGGTGAATTTTAGTCGCTGGAAAGAATCGAAACAAACCGTTTTTCAAGAATCGGTTTCAAAACGGTTATTTCGGCTTGCGAATTTCGGCTTATCGGTTTCGGAATAATACAAAGGTTTTTTTAAGGTTTGGGTCTATTACGTTTGTGCAAAAAAAAATGCAGTAAGCTACGGTGGAGCAAGCTCGACAGTAGTCGACCCTGTACTTTTTGAGTGCTAAGCATTCACTGTAGTGCTCCAATTTCAATAAATTTCAATAGATGGCGCCACTACGAAGATGGTTCATATGATAAACACAGAGGGCGCTAGCGTCTCATCTTCTTCCTTCTGCCCGTAACATTGTTAGTTAAAGAGCATCCGCAGTTTACCATCCGATTTAAATGAAATTTTCAGGATAGGTTCGGACCATAGTGTATATTATATGTACAAATCAAGACGCTACCCTTAAAGGTGCTCTTGTAATTTGACTTCGAAATTTCGATTTCTGGGGGCGGAGGGGGGCGTGGCAAAAATCTAAAACAAAATTGATCAACTTGAGACATAGATGAATCTACATGCCAATTTTGGTGTCTTTAGCTCTTATAGTCTCTGAGATCTAAAGGGACAGACAGGCGGACAGACAGACAGACGGACATGGCTATGTCGACTCGGCTGTTGATGCTGATCATGCATAAAATCCTCTTTTCCCCTTCCCTACCACTGAGTTCATAGATAAACTTTTGTTTATTTTATGTGTTGTATTGGCAACTCTGCTTTTTGCTGCATACCAGCAAAATATTAGGCTTTTTTGCTCCTTCCACAACTTTGCTAAGTAATAGACTTTATGGAAAAAATTGATAGGCGGCTAGCTCCACTTTGAACAAACTTCTTTATTCAGTATTAAAAAAATTACATATCCGCTGCTCTCTGTTTAGAAGTTTTCGCTGCAATTTGTCATTTTACCTTGGAGGAAAAAATCAGTTTTGTCAGGAAAAAATCAGATTTGACGAAATAAAACCAAAGTGTGAATTTGGTTGAGAGCCTTTCATACTAAAGGTACATTTTCAACCGATTGTTTCTATAGCAACTATATGATATTGTCATTCGAACCTGATCAAACTTTGAAATTCTTCTAACAGCTATAGCCGAACCTTGACTAAACTATAAGCGAAACTGCTTTTAAGCACCCATAAGTCTTCAAAGCCGATTATTGACTGTCTTCAGTATTAATCATCTTAATGTTAGTTAGTATAATTCCCTTTGAGGGAATATAGAGTACCATAGAGGCAGTTTACTAAAATTCTGATAAACGCAGTGTCTCAAATGAGTATTCCTCGTTAATCCTGTGCCTCAATACCAATACTTAAATACATTAAATGAACCTTCAGTATGTCATGTCGACACTGTGAACGGAGAAGCAATGGTTCTCTCCAAGGATGACGTTCCAATTCTAGAGAGAATTTGAACTGTGAATTGGCAATCCCTTTGTGTAGACTTTAATGCAAATATAAATGGTATAAAAAGGAATGTGGTCGTACATGAAGCGAACAATTTTCGCCATCTTGATAAGTAACAGGGATTACAAATGACAAAAAAGGATATCTTAGTCAATTACTATCCAAAAATTAAACATGCGTTTTGGGCTTAAGATTAACTAAGTTAGAGGCTGTTAAGTATTGGTTAGTACGAAAAACCGGTTTTTTGTTATACTCGATAAGCCCAAACATTATCACTTCCCAGGTGTTGTTTGATTGTCACACAGCGTTATTTCTGCAAACATCTTCAGTAACTTTCTTGTACTTTTGAAACAAACTTATTATACCCCACATTTTAAAATAAAGTTCTAAAAAGTTGCGCGAGCAAACCAGGGATGACGCAAAAATCTTGAAATCTCGAAAGCACTTGACATTCAGTCTGAAAACTGAATGTGAGACATCGATAAAAACAATTTAAAATTTTACATGATATTTAAAAAAGAAATTTTTGACTTTCCAGAATTTCCCAGACTATTGAAGGAACTAGGAACGCTTGAATTTATCTGATTTTTAATGATATGCTTAATAAAATCCTTAAGTTCCTAAAAAAAACTGTTATTTACTTAAATTTTGAAAAATTTTATTGGCGCGAATCTTAGGGACATTTTTCTAAATCCCGAAAAGTATGCTACAAAATCACTGAGGGCTGCCAAGTTTCACAGTGGTGGCGCCATCCCTCGTTTGCTAGCTCCTCTTTTTTTAGAACTAAAATTGTGTCGTATAAACTGCAAAACTGCGAATACAAAAGACTTAAAAATGATTTTTTTAAGATTGAAATTCAAAATTATATAGATTTAAGAGAATTCTTTTAGAATATCTTTGGTGATTGTAGCCCTTATGAGGACTTGGTTTCTTCAAAAGAGTCCCAAAAATTTTGGAAAATTCAGGAAAAGTAGAGAAAATTCTACAAAAAATCCATGCAAAATTTTAATGATTTCAATTTTTGAATAATTCAAGTGAATTCTTTGAGTGTCCACTCAAATCTATGAGACCAGAGCTGTCAAGTGTGTTGGGGATTGTCCGATTTTGGCGCCATCTCTTGTTTGCTAGCGCCTCTTCTTTAGAACTACAATTTTGTTTGAGGGGTTTGTTAAATTTTGTAATTTTAGTGCCGGTCTTGCCAGTAGTGTCAAAAAATGAGTCTGTAGCAGATGAAAAACCAGCTGAGGAAGATGAGGAACCAGCAGTATCATTAAATACTGCCCAACTGATTAGCTCCTGTCCATAATGGTCAAGACCGCCGGCCGCAAATAAAAACTACATATTTGAGGTGGTCGAGCTTTGGTCGTCTGCCTGACAACGATTTGTCTATGGCACATCCAACAATATCACGATATCATGCCATACTTCAATACAAACCAAACTGAACTAACCGTGAGGGGAGTGATGAGGAGAATATGGAAAATACTTCAAAGTCAGATCAATGAGGGTGAAAGTCTCACTCTGGAGTAAAAATGTGAAGAGCTATCGCAGGCATCGTTTGTATGCCGTGTTGAGCTTCCCATAGAGGTCTCAAATGGCAGAGCAATTGTTGAGGAAGTTACACACAAAGGACGCAAAAATTATTGCGTGGTCCAGTGTGCATTGGAGGCGTGTCGCACACTCGATGGGTGCATATGTATTATTAAAAAAAAGAATAGGCCGAGGACTATTAGAAAAGCTAAGGATATTGCAAAACGCAGCCCTATTTCACGATAATTAGGTCTCAGATATGTTGTGTAAAATTTTCAGCGCGATATATTTAATCGTTTGGACTACACCGTAATGTCTCGTGTGTAAATCAGTACAAAAGTTTTATATACATATATAGATTGTTACATAATATACAAGCACTAAAGAGTCTTTGATTGATTGTTAAAGAAACACTTGCATTAAAAAACTTACTCTACATATTGCTGCTACTGGCAGTGTTTTAAGTACATATATTCGACGTTGTCATTTGATTTTTAAATTAAGAGAAACTATTATAAAAATCAGAAATCAGAGAAATTGATTTGTAATTAATTGTAAAGGGGGACATTTGGTTTTCGAAGGGGTGAAGTTGTACTGACTTAATTTTATTAAGTATTATTGAAACTAATAAAAAAAAAATAGTAGAGGACTGCCAAAACGGCGAGTCCGCAAAAAAAAACTCGAGGGATGCCACAAGTTTCGAAACGGTGGCGCCACCTCTGTTCCGTTGTGTGAATCAGATATGCGCCACCTACTGTTTGTTTAGCAACTTTTATTCGATTTTCTCTTCGTTTTTAGAAATCGCAATGTAGACAGTGGACGCTCGCAAAAAACAAAATCTAAAGTTAAATACAAAAAGTTAAAAATAAATAACATAAATATAGTTTACAATTTAAAAAAGCGTAACAAGGCAGCTTTTAAATATAGAAAAATTCCAGTACAAATATAAATTGTGAAAGTCCTAATATGTGGGTACTCACTGTACCAGCCGCAAGGAAACGACTGACTGCTCTTTCGCTGAGAGTATATTTTCGTTATTTAATTTTCATTTAGTCCGTTAGCATTGAGCGGAATAAACGTTATTTTTGCGTCGACACGAAAATTGCTCTAGTGTTTTTACAATTCGTTGGGCAACATAAAAGTGATCAAATGTGGAAATGAATTGGAAGAGAAAGGTTTTAATTAAATAACGTATTTTGATAACAAAAGCATGTCGCATTTTTAGTTTAGATGTGTATGTGTATTTGCATGTGGTATGTGTATAAGTACGTGTATGTGTAGAGATTTGTGTGTGTGTTTCGCAATTATCTTATTACTCGCTTTAAGGTTATGACAGAGTATGACAGTGTTTTCTGCACCACTTTAGCTTTCTTCGGCTGCAGATCAACACTGTTTCCGTTTTCCGTTCTAATACTAAGGATGGCTTTGTTTGTTGCGTGCACATTACGTCGCTAGCAAATATGCCACGATCTCGACAACTTTGCTGAAAGTCCAGCTGCAAAAGTCCATCGTACAAGGTGTTACACAGTAGTGGCCATAGTACAGATCCTTGTGGTACACTCTTATTTTGTATGCCGGTACACCATTGTCCGAGTGTTAGTGTAGCCATCCTTCATGCAGATACTCCTTTAGCAGCATAAAAACAATTAAAGTGGTTTCAAATTTGGCCCCATACACAAATCAAGTTATTTTTCTACTATACTACATTAGAAGTTGGGGGACGAAGACCAATCAGTACAGACTTTATCGTGCGTTTTTTGCGGTGTAATTGGTTATGTGTGTTTTTAAAACTTTTTATAATGCCCAAGCAAAGGGGCATAAGTTATCATTTGTCGAGAATTCTGATAACGGTTCCTTAACTCACTTATTCGGAAGCGCCGAGCATATGACACTAGTATACCATAATAAAAATCATAGTGGAGCTGCATTTTCTCGGTCGGCCTATCAGCGTGCGGTCGACGATGCCTGTAACATAAGTATGTATGTACTTGTTTTGTTAAGTTTAAGTTGTGTATTACAATCTGTATTAAGATCAATGTCTACACATTTGAGTATATCTACATATTATAGGTATTTATTATATTATTTATTGTCATATTTAGTTAAAAAATGTTAGTTGTAATAACTCAAAAGTTTAAGAAAGTTTATTTCACACATCGAAAATTTAACTATGACAAAAGCATTACAGTATATATTTATTAGAGCCGGATATACTTCCCTTTGTCTTTTAGAAACTTTTTAGTTTAGAGTTATTAAAATAATATGTTATGTTATATTATAACGAATTTGCAAAATTTATTTTTACATATTACTGGTAAAACAAATCTTAAGCCATATCGCAATATATACGGCAATTTATGTAGTGAGGAAGCTGTAATTCTGTACAGTTATTTTCTAATATTATCTAATCAATACAAAAACTAAATTTCAAAGCTAGATTGTCTCAATTGTTCCCACAAGGCACATAATACGTCATTTTTATGCACTTTTGACTATGTAGGAATACATATGTATGTGCATACATGTATACATATGTATGCATAAATGTTCTTCACATATACATACACATAGAAATCATTTGTAACAAACGCCAGACAAAAGGATGCGACGAGACGACGCCAAGCAAACGCGACCAAATACAAGTGCCAGCTGCGTAGTGCGGGAAAATAAGTAGCAAGGGAAGGAGCATAACAACAACTACAAATATAAATAAAAATACACCACCAACTAAAAGCTACGTCAATGGAAGAGAGTTTGTAAGCTTAAAGCGGTATGGCAAATTCTATTTTGTACTTTGCATTTGAGGTTCAACTCTCCCTGTTCACTGAACCATTTTAATTCCTTTCACCAATTTTTCTGGTATTAAAAAAAAAACGTTATTATAGTTTAAATACTCGTCATTCAAACGTTCGTATACATTGGTATTAATCTTCCACAGTGTTAGTTTATTTTAAATCCTTTGAACTTTAATTGTTTTTTAAATCTAAAAAAAAAAGTATTACGGCAGACTAAAAATTATAAATTCTTAATGGTGGCAAATGCGATGTGTGCTATATGTATTAATTCACATTTAAATAGGGCAAAAAGGAGTGTAGAGTTTTGTGTTTTATGTTATAAGCAGAAGTAAGCATCTGAGGGCCTATTACACTATGCAACAACTTCTAGCTTTGTTTCTTGTTCACCTCCAATAACGATAAACTCTAATATACTTATCTTACAGATCTTACATTTTTAATCATTTCTCAGAACGGCATAAATTTTTAAAACTCAATGTTAATTCGAAAAAAAATTTTGCCCTTATTTCAAAGCTTAACGGGTAAAACCATTAATTGGCCATCGTTTAAAAAATTGCCCATTGAAATCGACGGGGAGAAACTGAAGTAAAAACTTTTTATAATACTACAAAAATAAGCTACATTTTGAAAATTGCAAATAAAAAACTCCACCCAAAAAATGTTCAAGTTGTTTTACATCACCTGGAAGCCCACATGTTAAAAAAACATGTTTTTTTAGAAGCTGTGATTGATTTACATGTGAGATGTCTCACTCTTCTATATATATGTATATAGGTATTCTATATCTGTATCAATTAGCGAATCAATTGAGAATGTCTGTCAACCTGGTCGTTCGTTTTGAAAGTCATGCCGAATGGCACTAAAGTGAATAAACATATAGCGCTAGCTAACTTTGTCGCGCCAAAGTTTGGATACCCTTGCAAAGCTCGTTCATATGACGGCTATGTGATATAGTAATCCGATTCGCACCAAATTTGGTCGGGCAAGTTTGGAACCAAATTTGGTAAGGGTGCATGAAACTGTGTCAAACACACAATGTGTGAGTTTGGTTAAGATATCTTAAGAAGTTAAGTTTTTCATACTAAAGATTGATTTCTTACCGATAGTTTCTATGGCAGCTATATGATATAGCATTCCGATCCGGCCAGTTCGGACATATGTACTGCGTGCAGCAAATAGATGGGCCTGTACAAGGTTTCATAAAGATAGCTTCAAAACTGATAGACTAGTTTGCATAGAAACAGACAGACGGACATGGCAATATAAACTCAGCTCGTCGCCCTGATCACGAATATAAAAGCTTTGTACCAAGGCGGTAGCATTAAAGGTGCTCTTGTAATTCGACTTCGAAATTTTATATTTCCGGAGAAGGATGGGGACGTGGCAAAAATCTTAAACAAACTTGATCAATGGGAGATATAGATTAACCTATATGCCAAGTTTGGTGTTTCTTGCTCTTATAGTCTCTGAGATCTAGGTGATACAAAAAGTGATAGACAAACGAAAGGACGGATAGACGGACATGGCTAAATCGATTCAAACAAAAGTATGTACTGTTTAAAAAATTAGTATTCTCAGCTTTCTTCTAGATTTTGGGTTTTTATTTATTTTTATTTTTTATTTTGCACTTCACTTTAATTCTTCTAAACATTTTTCCAAAGTTGACGGTATATCTTTTCAAAGAACAATAAATATTATATCTTGATGTACAAAACTTACGTACACGCGAGACTAGCCCATATTGCAATACTCAAATTAAGTAATTTTGAATTTGATACAGAATTTAAAATTAAAACCGCTAAAAGTTATATTTAGTGATTCTAATTAAATTTTTTAAACAAATCACAGGAATTATCGTCTATGATTTTATTCAAGAGATCCTTAAGTAATGAATATAGCAAAATAAAACTTGAAAAAAGTGGGCAGCAGACTTTAGTCCTCTCACCACCTTAATGAAAAGCTGCCAACGCCCTTGATAATATGCCAATTTATATGCAAGTCTCAGCACAAATGAAAAAAACAAACGGCCTTTTAAAAAATTTGGTTTGTTGACATACGATACTTTCGCGGAAATGCGTCGATATGTCGAAATTCAAATGCAGGTCTCTGCAAGGCTATACAATCTTTGGCGCGCCAAGATAGCTTGCGCTATATTTATACCCTAAAGTATAAATTATATATATTCTGGACCAGAGCAACGAGGTGAGTCGATATAGCTATGTACGTCTATCTGTCCGTCTCTCCGTCTGTTTCTATGCAAACTAGTCTCTCAGTTTAGAAGCTATCTTGATGTAACTTGGTACAGGTACGTTTTTTTAGAACACGCAGTATGTCGGATCCGGCCGGATCTGATAGCTATATAATTTAGCTGCCATAGGAACGATCGGTTGGAAATCAACATTTAGTATGCCCAACTTTATTGTTTCTCAAGATATCTCAATTAAATTCGCAGATTGTCTGTTTGGTAAAGTTTATAAAAGCCTGACCCAATTTGGTGCGCCAAAGTTAACTTGCGCTTAATTTTTAGACCCTGTACTTTAAAAAAGTACAAATGGGTCTATTACGTTTGTGCAAATGTGCGTAACAGGCATAAGGAGGCGTGGGAGGCCCCATAAAGTACATATATTCTTGATCAGCATCAACAGCCGTGTCGATATAGCCATGTCCGTCTGTCTGTCTGTCTGTCCGTCTATCCCTGTTTTGAGTTCCTAGATCTCAGAGACTATAAGAGCTAGAGACACCAAATTTGGCATGTATGTACATCTATATCTTGCATTGAATGAGTTTGTTTTAGATTTTTGCCACGCCCACCTCCGCCCCCACAAATTAAAATACAAAATTTCCAAGTCGAATTACAAGAGCACTTTTGATGCTAGCGCTTTTAATATGTATAATACAGACTATTGTCCGAACGTATCCTGCAAATTTCATCTAAATCGAATGATAATTGCGGAAGTTGTTCAACTCCCAATGTTACGGGCATAGTCAACTGATATCTTCGTAGTGGCGCCATCTATGGAAATTTTTTGAAGCTGAAACAATCTGTAGTGATCGCTTTGCACTCAAAAAGTACAGGGTCTCCTACTGTCGAGCTTGATCCACCGTAGCTTAATGCATTTTTTTTAGCACTGTTCGCTTTTAAACACTATTTGCTCTTTTTTTTATATAAAAAGGGGGTCCTATTGTCAAACTTGCTGCACTGTACCCTTTTGGATCTATATTATACTTTCAGTAAAATAAAAATAGAAACCAGGACGATGTGGAGCTAGGTCATTAGGCACAGAAATACTAGTATGTAGTGTCTAGCAGCTGCCATTGAATATAAAGATGATTTTTGACTTTGAGCCACAGCAGGGAATTGTATCAGCGCCAACATTGGACTCTACAACGAGCAACAATAACAACAAGAATAAGTGCTATTTTAATTGTTCCTGCTTTTGTTGCCGCCAGGGATGCTGTACTGTAGTGTGCTGTTGCTGCTGCTGCAGCACCAACAGCAGCAATCTCAGCCTGTTATGCTGCACGTGCAGCAACATTTATCCTCTATCATTGACGCCACAGAAGGCACGCAAGTCGAGAGTCAGTGGCGTAGGTGTTGGAGTACGAGCACCAAGGGTTCTATTAGTTATGGTCCTGTCAATTGCCCATCATTGGTTAGCCGCACTCCCTACACTGCTTACCAGCTACATGATACTACAGCAAAAGAGATACCAGTTAAGTGTTGCAAGTGCTACATCTAAGTCATCGGCATCAGTATTACCAGCATCGAATAGTGCAACAACTAGCGGTAACAGCACAGATCTCAAATTAAAGGAACAGTATGGGCACGGACATGCTTCCTATGTATCCTACATTGCCAATGATCAACAGCTGAAGTCGAACAATTTATGCAAAATGTTCTGTAACAATCGAAAGAGTCAAAAAAGGCGACGACGACGACGGCGTCGACGAAGACGCAGGCATAATAACAACAATGGCAGTAGGCAGACATGTAGTAGAAAAAGACAGCAGCCGACGTACGTGGAAAAATTGCACCACATTAGTAATAACATATTCCAGTTGGATCAGAGACACAATAATTTTATTCAAGGAGCATGCCACTCACTGGAGAAGATAAGAGATGAAAAATCCCTCAAGCGATTTATTTCATCGTCATGGCCACCTCAGTCTCAATCTCGTCACTGCTCGAAAGGCAAACGAAATCGAGCAAATCTCGTCTGGTTGTTTATCGGACTATTTTGGTTGGAGGTTAAACTAATTAATTGCAACGCCATCAGTAGCAGTGGTAGTGGGGGCTATGCGTCAAATCTTGTCTCTCAAAAAGGCTGCACCCTATGCCAACTTGAGATGGAAAGCATCTACAGCGATAAGGGTGAGTACAATTCCTGTATTAATAAATTCTTTAAATTTTAATTTGTAAAGACTAGTTTCCAATTAAAAAACATCGGGGGTACAGCAGAGATTTCATAATATCACATTAGTTTTTTGTTATCTTTTTGGTCCCGTAACAAAGTCCCTTTACAAGAATATGCAATAATGTTGGTGAAAAATCAAACACAGAACCCATAAATTACTGTTAAGTTTTATTTTAAGCGAAAATTTTAATTATCGATACTTTACTTTATTCTTAAATTACGCTGTGCAGGAATTTTAAGCGTTTTTTCTGGTCCTCGGCCAAATTTTGCTTTTATGATAAATTTGGACCCAAGGTTTAAATTTTTCTGAGTATAGTTTTATTTTAAAATGTTTAAAAATTTTATTCATTTTGAATTTTTTTTAATTATTTAAGTCAAAATATCGTAAACAAATAATAAAATAATCATCGCTAAAAAAAAGGGCTAAGCCCAACAAAAATAATTCTAAAAATATATCATTCAGTCGGGAGAGCCCGACAGTAGAATACCCTGAGGTAGTAGAGACCGTCACTCAAATTTTATATTAGTTATATTTGTGTTTCGTATTTGTGCTGTCTGTTTTGTACTTAAAGGTCTAGGCAACAATGAGCACGTTATTTTCAAAATAACTAAATAAAAACATAAAAAAACAATTCTAAATGTATAACAAAAATTAAAAAAAAAAATTAAAGAATTTAAGCATGCTTTTACTGGGATTCGAACCCAGGTATCCCTTTTAATAACGTGGCATCTCTATCGCTTGATAACTTGAAAGAGAGAGAGAGAGGGCGAAAACTCACAACAACAACAGCAACAACACATTAAATTAAGGAATAATATAATTGCGGATATCTTCCGTGTTTATTATCCGATCTTGATCAAATTTTCACAATGCATCCTTATGAACTTAAGTTTTCCTGCCGAAGCGCATGTCTCTAGCTTGATAATTACCAAAATGGGCGAAGGGGGCGTGGCGTGAAATAAACTTGATCTGCGTGCAAGTATCAGGAGTCTTCATACCAAATTTGGTGCTTCTAGGTCTTACCATCTCTGAGATCTTGTTGTTCACACGGACAGACGGACAGACGGACATGGCTATATCGACTCAGCTTGTCGCCCTGATCAAGAATATATATACTTTATGGGGTCTGCCACGCCTCCTTCTGCCTGTTACATACTTTTTTTTTGAACAAACTTAATATACCCCCTCAGGGTATAAAAACAACTACACCGATGAAAATTTTTTAAAGTAGATTTTCGGCATCAGGTGGCCCATATGTATCAGAAAATGTGAATTTTGGCCAGGGAGAGTTTTGGCTGTTGGATACTAAATGTTGATTTTCAACAGATCGTTCCTATGGCAGCTATATGATATAGTAGTCCGATATGAACCAAATTTGGTAAGGATACATTAAACTGTATTAAACACATAAAAAAAGCTTTTCATAGTAAATGTTGATTTTCAAGAGATCGTTCCTACGGCAGCTATATGATATAGTAGTCCGATTTGAACCAAATTTGAATACATAAAACAGTATCAAACACATAATGTGTGAGTTTATTTAAGATATCTTAAGAATCAAAAAAGTTTATCATACTAAATGTTGATTTTGAACCGATCGTTCCTATGGCAGCGATTTGATATACAAAGGTGCCCTATTTGAACCAATTTTGGTCAAGATGCATAAAACTGTATCAAACACAATGTGTGAGTTTAGTTAGTGCAGCAAAAAGACGGACCTGTATCAAGTGTTATGAAGATTTTTTTTTTTTTTTTTTTTTTTTTTAATTTAATTATTCTGTTATTATTTACAACAACTTAAATTAAACTTATATGCTAACTTCTAATACAACCTAGTCAAAAGGCTAGGTAATGCTGCTAATTAACTAACAAAGTTGCCTAGTGGCAAGGTCTATTGGGTGATTTCGCTTCAGTCTTCTTCTCATAGGCCTTCCCCTAATGTTGCGCACGTTTAGAAGTCGACGTGCGAGAGGGTTTTTGTGGTTCTCTAGACGCTGGATGTACTGCGTGGTCTGTTTTTGTAGGACATCCCCAATTTTAGGCACTCGCAGATCGTTTTCTATGTTTGCTGTCCTTACGTACCAAGGAGCAGCGCTAATTAAACGAAGGGTTTTGGCTTGCAGTATGCGGATTTTGCCCAGATGGGTTTTCGCAGTTATTCCGTATACTTGTAAGCCATATCGCCAGGAGGGAGTAATGCAGGTCTTGTACAGCTTCACCTTGTTGTCCAGAGATAGCCATTTGTTTGATAGGAGCCATCTTATTCTCTTGATCCGGTTTTTGAGAGTCCCTATGATGCTGGACACGTGCTTGGCAAATGTAAGGTGATGGTCCAAGTGTACTCCCAAGTACTTGTAGCTGCTGAGATGCTCCAACCTCTGGCCCTGCAAATAGACGCCTGAACAGAGGCTCACGCGCAGAGCGTAGGTCACGTTGGCGCACTTGCTTGTGTTGATTCCGATGTTCCAGCGTTTTGCCCATGCTTCAAAGCTGTGAAGGTACAGCTGCAGGACCTCAGTGGCTTCTGTGATGCGACTACTCCTGGCCAAGATTGCCGTGTCATCTGCATAGGTGGCGATGAGAAGATCGTTCGTGTCATCAATGGGGATAGTAGATCCAGTGGGCATATCGTGAGTGAAGAGGGTGTAAAGGGTGGGCCCTAAGACACTGCCCTGTGGTACACCGGCTTGTATAGTCCTCACACTGGACTCCGCACCATCTAATACAACAGTGAACGTCCGGTCTGCAAGGTAGCTGCGTATTATCCATAGTAGTTGCGGAGGCAGAAGTGGTTTGATTTTAGCAAGAAGTCCATTGTGCCATACTCTGTCAAATGCCTGTGTTATGTCCAGATACGCCGCCACCACGTACTCCTTTTCCTCAAAACCTTCAAGGATAAAATTTACGACCCTATTCAGCTGCTCAGGTGTTCCATGAGATTTTCGAAATCCAAACTGAAAGGGAGGAATTTTCTCCTTGATGCTTTCCAATTGCAGTAGACGCGTCAGAAGACATCGCTCAAACAGTTTGGCTATCGTCGGCAATAAACTGATTGGTCTGTATGAGTCCAGTGAAGACGGGCTTTTGCCTGGCTTGTGTATCATGCAGATCCTTGCTTTCTTCCAGAGTTTCGGGACGTGTCCCAATCTCAGTACTGAGTTGAAAAGTAGGACGAGGAATATCACAGCTTTAAGAGGCATAGCCTTAAGTGTAAAATTATCCAGGCCATCTTCACCTGGAGCTTTTCTGGCTTTTAGTTGTTTGATGTGACCATGAACTTCTTCAACTGTAATCGGTGCGACCGGTGGACATAACTGCTCAGGACTCTCAAGCGTAAGTTGAACTTTTCTTTGACAACTAGTGGAGCTGGTGTTAAACGGCTGGAATCTGGCCTCTAAATCCTCAGCAAATGCCTCAGCTCTTTCTTTTGGGGATCTGGCCCAAGATCCGTCAGGCTTTTTAATCGGGAATTTCGGAACCACCTGCTGCTTATATTTTTTAGCCAGAGTCCAAAGTGAGTGCTTAGGGCTTGAATCCGTGGAAGCATTAGACAGTAGGCGATCATTTTGCATCTGTTTGTGTAATACCAGCAGTTTTTCACCCTATTTGATACCCTCTGGTATACCCTGTAGACTATTGGATCACGAGTGCGACAATGCTGCCTCCTAAGCCTCCTTTTGATGAGCAGTAGCGTCTCAATCGATCGAGGGAGACTGTTTTGAGAGCTATGCAGTTGATGACCCGGAGCAGCGCAAAGGGCAGCTGAATGGGTTTTGTTCAAGAAGATTGCGTGCGCATCTTCGATGTCTTCTGGCAGCAAGATTTCTAGATTTAGATCCAAAGTTTTCTCCAATTCCAGACGAAAAACATCTAAATTCGCTCCACTGGGCAGTAGTCGACTCATTTTAGTCGTGATAACCGGAACAGTGTCATATGTAACTACTATTGGCAAATGATCCGAAGAAAGCTGGTATTCTGTCCTTATCATGAAATTTTCTGGGCGCAGACCATTGTAGACAAATAAGTCGATGTGGGTTATGAAGATAGCTTCAAAACTGAAAGACTAGTTTGCATAGAAACAGACAGTTAGAAACACATGGCTATTTCAACTCAGCTTGTCGTCCTGATCAAGAATATATATATACACTTTATGGGTCTGTGAGGCCTCCTTCAATGCGTTACCAAGGGTATAACAAGATAGCTTAAAAGCTGAGAGACTAGATTGCATAAAAACGGCAGATAGATATGGTCATATCGACTCACCTCGTCACTCTGATCTAGAATTTATGTATATCTGCCACACCTTCTGCCTGATACGGACATTTTTTTTGCACAAACTTAGTAAACCCGTTTGTAGTTTTTTAAAGTACAGGGTCTAATAATATAATAAATTTATAATTATTATTCTAAAAAAAGTCTACAGGTTAAAGTCGGCAAAAATTGAAAATAGTGGTGTATCGAGGATATTTTGTCTGAAGTTGAAAGGGACAAGACAAGACTATAAATCGTCATAAATAAAAGACGTCAGATGAAGTGTTCGGATATTATGGCATAATTGAAGAGAGAGTTGATCGAGACATTGGATATTAAAGGTGTACAGCTGGACGAGGACGCCCTAATTCAACAGTTGCGAGCGGAGGTTAGGCATATATGCTCTGAAGAGGACGTGGAAGCCAAAAACAATGCCTGAAGTTGAAGAGGAGAAAGTAGGTGGAAACGTCCAGAAGCAGCGGATGAACTGCCGTGGTCGTCACGGCAACCTATGGGGTCAACATAGGTTTTGAGGACCTTCTGCAGTGGCTGTCTATGCAAAACAAGAAGACTAAGACAATTTCCCCGGCGAGTGTTGCGAAAAAAGTTTCGGATTATGATGAGCGAACTTTGACAGCGAAATTCTGGCTCGCGATTTTTAAGAATAATGCGGATGATTGTGGGCCATCGAAAAAACAAGAATACATTCACTGCAAAGATGATTCATATGATAAACACAGTGGGCGCTAGCGTCCTTTCATCTTCGTTTTGCCCGCAACATTGTTAGTTGAATAGCTTCCGAGTTTATCATCCGATTTATATGAATTTGGCAGGATAGGTATAGGAATTTGGCTTCAACATTTTTTATTTCGATTTCTGGGGGCGGAGGGGGCGTGGTAAATCTCTAAAACAAACTTGATCAATGGCAGATATAGATGAACCTATATGCCAAGTTTGGTGTCTCTAGCTCTTATAGTCTCTGAGATATAGGTGACACAAAAAGGGATAGACAGATGGACGGATGGACGGACGGACAGATGGACATGGTTATATCGAATCGGCTGTTGATGCTGATCAAGAATATAGATACTCTATGGGGTTTGACACGCCTCCTTCTGCCTGTTACGCTCATTTGCACAAACGTAATAGACCATTTTGTACTTTTTTAAAGAACTTTTATAAAGAAGTGGAAATTGCCGCTGGATTCGGTTTTTGTTAGCTTTTTTTTGTTAGGATGTTATGATTGGAGAGTTTAGAAAGAAATTCATTTTGCAAACAATAATTGTAATTAAATATCCTCCGCGTTTATTATCTACTTGCGATCACATTTTCATGGTAGTGTTACATTACCGCAAGTAACACTTATACCAAAATTCCAGCTTGATAATTGCCAGAGTTATTGCTTTTTACGATTTGTGGGAGTAGGGGGTGGCTCATTCCAAACTTGAGCTTGAGTTTTAATTTGATGTCGAAGGCTTTCAAAATTTGAAATAAACTTATTTTGCATGCAAATATAACATGTCTTCGTATCAAGTTTGGTGTTAATATGTCTTACCATCTCTGAGATCCTTTTTTATTCCACTTCTGATGCTTGATCAGCCTCCCACTTTATATAGATATGATCTGCCACGCCTTCTTCTGTATGTTACATAGTGCCTTATGCCTGCCTAATGTATTTATATACCCTTTTTCTCTTCTTGCCGTTAACATTAAAGGTAAACTTAAGATTTTGTTCTCTCGGCAGGTTTATCTTCACTTTCTGGTTAACGGCAAGATGAGAAAACGGCCCTTAATTTGTTACATTATGCCACAGAGTCTCAGAAGTGCATCTGCAACTCATGCAATACAAATTTCGGAAGCTTAGATGTCCAGACGCAGCCCAACCGTTCTGTGCTAAGTCCATGTTGCGCAATCATTCCTCATTAGTCTTTGCATTATTATTAATTTGCATCTGGATTATTTAGCAACTTAATAAAAATACAAAAACTAAAAGAAATAAACTTTATAGTTTTGAATAATTGAACATTTTTATATCGATATTTAATTCAATATGGCTATATTTATTACGATATGATATGTTTGATAATATTTTTAACGTGATATTTTTCCAATATAAATATCGGCAATTCCTTCCCGATACCCATCCCTAGCGCTATGGTAGACCCCATGAACTCTATACATATACTCTTGATCGGGACGACCAGCGGAGTGAATATAGCCGTGTTTCTCTGTTTGTCCTTCTTAAGTTATACAAACTAATCGCTCAGTTTTGGAGCTACACATTTTATTAGTCGAAATTCAGTTGCAGGTCTCTGCAAGGAATGAAATCATTTATATCATTTATAATTATAATTAACTGTTGGCTTACTTTGTGATGCGATTAATCGGCTAAAAATATATCGAGTTAAAAAACTCAAGAGCTGGGCTTGCAAAAATCGACCAATCGATGTGTTGATGCTTTTTTACATCACTAATAAATACACATTAAATACACTCTGTGAAACTTACATAACCTTACACTTTACAATTGTCACATTTACACAGATAACCCTCACATTGACTACAACAATAACAAGTACAATAATAACAACAACAACAACAACAACAACAATTATTTCTACAAAATAAAAACAACTCGTTACCATAATAATCATAATAATAACAATATTGTGCTTAGCGATCGAGTGCGCTTGGAGTCGATAAAACGGCAGATACTAACTAAACTTGGACTCACTCATAAGCCGAACGTATCTCATCCATTACCGAAACAATTTATCTGGGAGACAATATATCGAGCGGATGGCGGGCAAATGGTTGAACATGATGCTCCATTTGAGATCAGCAGCGTTGGTTTACTCAGCGAAAGGAGATCAAGGTTGCGCGCTATTACCGAGATCAATGAGATCAATCATACTCGAAGTCAGCACTTTGTCTACACAATAACTAATGGCAATAGAAGTACTACAAATACTACTTCAAATAATAATCGCAACGCTAGAAGAGATCGATATCATTCAGAAACGGAGCAGAGTAATAGCATAAAAACTTTTAAGTGGCCAAAGCATAATCTACTCCAAACAAGATCTGAAAGCGGATCCGAAACACTAACAAGTTCTAAAGCCCGACGGCAGCGGTTTGGTACAGTCAACAGGCTAGAGAATAAAAACAACAAGAAAAAGTCGAATGCGTACAGTAAATCAACATATCTTATAGATATAAATCGTAGTAGTGATAGTGATAGCACTAATAGTGGAGGTAGCTTTGGGCGGTATGATCAAGTTTACTTTAATAATTACAATTCGCGGATTCATAGCAAAGATCCAAATCCGAATCCAAACCCGAATCAAAAACATAACGACAAGTTAGACACTGCAGATCAATTTGCAGAATCAGTCAAAGAAGATGAGAAAATGATTCACGAGTCTATGTCTGAGCAGGATAACGTTGGATTTGAGCGCGAAGACTTCTTTGGCAATACACAAGAGATTATAACATTTGCAGAGGAAGGTAAGTTTATAGAAATACATATTGTAAACTCTCAATCTATTATAATATTCTCTATCATTAAAAACACTCGGGCTATTCTTATGTCCGACTTAAAATTATTAAACGTCAAGAAAACTATTTAATTAAAGAATGGGATGGCAGCTAAAAAAATACCCGGTTTAAGTCTAACTTGTAACTTAATAATATATGTACATAATACCAGCCACAATAGAATATGGAAAAGGACACATCTCTTGGTGTACATTAGGCCAGAGCGAAAAACACTTTTTTTAATTGCCGAGTTTTCGGGTGCGGAATCCTTAATAAAATAATATTGTTTGCAAAAAATCAGCTATTTTGGAGCTCATCCTTTTCGAAAAATCAACTAAAAATTGCGAAATTTGGAAGAAAATTTGCTATAAAAACAAAACATGATCTTTTTCCAAAAATTCATATTTTTTATATATAGCCCTAACATTTTTCGTTTTAAAACTGTTTTAACGATTAAAATCGGTGCGAAAAAATAGGAAGTAAAATTTTTTTTATGCCTAAGAAATTGGTCAGTTTAAATACAAATCGTCCGAAAGCGAACACAATAAAACGAGTTTCGTATAATGGAGCATTTTGGTTAGGGTAAAATAAAATATATGGATAAGTTCGCCATTCGTCAGCCGATTTTTTTGAATGATGGCTAGTTTTGCTTGAGAAAGTTCAAACTCTTTGTTCAATTTGTCAAACTGAAGATATTATTGCGGTTTATAAATTTTTGAATTTTTTTTTGTACCTTAACCAGTGCTTCTTTCACAAAGACTTAAAATTGTAAACTTTAAAAGGCTCTAACATCACAACGACGCAGTTGATTCGAAAACGTTGTATGAAAGAGTTTTAGGATATTTCATTACCTTTAGTAAGGGACATTTGTTGAAAACCCCGATCGCGTTTATGATTTATGCTCAAATAAAAAATTATATGTTGAAAACTAATCAGAGGAAAATTTTTTAAAATTCATTTTTGTGCTAGGAAAATATATAGGAAAATAATATAAAGGTCTCTTAGGCAGGCAACAAGTGAAAATTTGTAAAGGAGTGCACTGTAATAGCCACATGCAAGCTGACGAGTATTTCCCAATTTCCATACAAAAAATTCTAGCTTCTTTAGTTTTGCACCGATATTAACAGTTAATACAATTTTAAAAAGATAAATGTTAGGGCTATATATAAAAAATATGCATTATGTGAAAAATATCAAATTTTCTTCCAAATTTTTCAATTTTAGGTGGATTTTTCGAAAAAGAACGTCGGGGCGTCGCCTCAGGATATGCTCAAAAAAGTAGATTTTTTGCTCACATTATTTTTTTATAAAGGGTCAACGTTTCCGCACATGAGAGTTTGGAAATAAAAAATAAAACAATGTTTTTCACTATATGTATGTAGGCAAGATGAGAGAAAAAAAGAAAGAGAGAGATAGAAATCGAGATAGACAGTGGTATTCCACAGAGATCTAGCAACTCAAAAGCAGCTTAAATTCAATGTTTGATGTTTTTCAAATGAAAAAAAAAATTTCAAATTTAAAAAAAAACTTAAAATTTATTGAATACAATTTAAATATTAATGAAAATATACATTTGGAACAGTTTTTACAAAAGTAATTGTCGGCAAAAGATCTAGAGCTATGTGGAACACCCCTGAGAGAGCGAAAGTCTGAGACCAAAACTGGTACAAAGTGTATAAAACTCAACGCAACATAATCGATAGCAGTTGGTTCCTAACTGCCACTGCCTTGTCCATATCCATGTCTATGTCTGCGAATTGAAGAGGCGTATAACAGTCTATCTCTAAGCGGACTAAAATGCAGTAATGGTAACATTGCACTGCCGCAAAACCGGCAAAACAATGCCAAAAGTATGCATTCGTTAAGCTTTTTATGAGTCACGTAATATATGTACATATGTAGAAATGTAAATGTTTGTACGAGTATTTGTATATATGTAAATAAGAATGGTGTGAGAACAGACAGAGACATACAAATAACACTTCTAACCTAAGCAAGGCAATGCCAGAAGTTGGCAGTACCGACACAAATACGACGAGGAGAGGCTGCGGAGAGGTGCGGGTATAAATGGTTACGTATCTAAGGGTAGACAGATTTGTATGACGGTGTTGATGATTTCAGTGCTTAGTTTTCAGCAAACATTGCAATAAACTAAAAAATATGACAAAGTGTATAATCATTTTTCACTGCGTAGCAAATAATAGGCACTTTCCACGAGCCGTCAATCGAGTCGAATGATGAAATCGGCGTGTACAAATTCCCATAGGGCCCGAATGATAGTTCGATGCGAATGAAGGCAAATCACCATACTTGTTTATAATTGGCCGTTCGAATTGCACTTTTTTTGGACTTTTCTGTCACTATTCGCCATTGTTTCATTTTATCACCACAATTAAGACTTTACTTTAACCAAAACAACGGTTGTTTATGAAATTTAGAGTAGATTCATTTTAAGCGAATGACAAATCGTCGTGGAAAGACTAAAATCACAAAAAATTGATTGAAACCGAATGACGCGAATGACAGTGCTCATGGAAAGCGTGCATAACTTGTAAGCCACTGTGCATACTTGTTAAACTGTGTAGCCACTTACGTCTAGCCTGCAGGACTGACTCGACCACCAACCCCAAACCCACGACCCCCACCTGAGAATTTACATAGACACGTGTGGAAGTACTGTGTGTCTGTCGTCTGAGTGGATATTGCAGACTGTTGTTGTGAGCTGAAGTACTTTCACTATTGTTTCGAGGTGTGAAACAAGAGCAACAGACAGAGTAAACAATTAATAATGCAGAAAAGGGTGAAAAAAAACATTTCAAATGTGCTTTTACTTACCGTCCCTTACCAGGTAATTGCCTTCAGGAGACGATATTTAAGTCGTTGGGTAAAGAAAGTTTATATTCAATTAAGTAAAGTGTAAATTCAAAAATGATAGACTATCAGCATATTAAATATCACATGAAATAATAAACAGATAGTATTCGGCTGTTCGAAACTTCAAAAATGTGACCACCTAAATCTCAGAGACTATAAGAGTTAGAGGCTCCAAAGTTGGTATGTGTGCTATATATATATATATATATATATATATATATATATATATATATATATATATATATATATATATATATATATATATATATATATATATATATATATATATATATATATATATATATATATATAGTGATTTTCAAAGTTAATGTACTATAATATAAATATATTGATTGAGATTGAAATTGATTGAGAACTGAATAAAAATTTCGAATATATATATATATATGAAAATCACTGGCTTCTTGCTTAAAAATTGTTCTCCAATTTCTCGCTCCGTTCAGGAGATTTTTTACATCGTTTTCGAGCTTCTTTAATTTGTCTACTGAGTTGAAGGGACTTTAAAATTAACACCTCTTTCTTCGGTTTCACCAACTTATGCGTCATGTTCAGCTCTGTCAACTGCCGAGAATGCAGTGTTTAATTCTGAAAGAAATGGAGTAAACAAGTATTAATTTCCTTTAAAATACTTTTGTTATTTACAAAACGTTCGAGTAGCGATTGGATTGCAGCGTTATATATGATACGTCACTAAGTAGCATATTTTCATGGTCACCTCAAAAACAAGAAATATTAACTGACGATTGTTTGATTTGAAAATATGTTGCAGTTGCAGTGTTTAGTTTAGTTGAATGCGTCTTCTCTGTGTCACTTTCATTGACCAAAACTTCCGTAAATTTATTCATGATGTAAGATTCGCACAAGAATCGGCAAATTATTGATGTGAAAAAGTAAAAATTAATTTGATTTTAAAAAAATGCATTAAGCTACGGTGGAGCAAGCTCGACAGTAGGAGACCCTGTACTTGTTGAGTGCAAAGCGATCACTACAGATTGTTTCAGTTTCAAAAAAATTTCCGTCGATGGCGCCACTACGAAGATATCAGATGATTTTGCCCGTAACATTGTTTGTTGAATAACTTTCGCGTTTATCACCCGAGTGCAGACCCCATAAAGTATATATATTCTTGATCAGCATCAACAGCCGAGTCGATATAGCCATGTCCGTCTGTCTGTCCCTTTTTTGAGTTCCTCGATCTCAGAGACTATAAGAGCTAGAGAGACCAAATTTAGCATGTATGTACATCTATATCTTGCATTGAACGAGTTTGTTTTAGATATTTTCCACGCCCCCCCTCCGCCCCAGCAAATTAAAATACAAAACAAAGACTATGGTCCAAACCTATCCTGCAAATTTCATTCAAATCGGATGATAAACGCGGAAATTATTCAACTAACAATGTTACGGGCAAATGCAACTATGGAATTTTTTTGTAACTGAAACAATCTACAATGATCGCTTTGCATTAAAAAGTACAGGGTCTCCTACTGTCGAGCTTGCTCCACCGTAGCTTAATGCATGTTTTTTACAATACGATTATAAATCTGGCTGTTTATATTTTTTACCAATTGCTTAACTTTTTAAAAAAACCTCAAATTAGTTGCATTATTTTTTCTTAAGAGTGACGTCGACCAATAGATGGCGCTTTAAATAGAAGCGAAAAATGTTGACCGCAAAATTTGTTTGCATTGCCCACCACGTCGTCATTAGAACATGTCGTCATGAAAACTGTTAGAATTGCCGTTTAAAGTCAGCCTTTAATATGAAAAAATTGTTTGTTTTTTAATATATCAACCAAACTCTTATATTGTGTGTTTAGTACAAGCGTATGACCCATGAAGAGTTTATTTATCTAATTATTGATTTATTTTTCGAAAACACTCCTAAAAGGTGATATTTTAGGAGTCACTTTTCGCTCCAGCTTTGAAGTGCTCCGAAAACACTCCTAAAAGGTAGTATCTTACACTGTGCGACTAGCTGAGGCGATATAAGCATGTCCGTCTGTTGTTATGCAAATTAGTCTATAAATAAGTTATACAACGTTTTTGACGAAACTTGAAACTTTTTTTGCATCCTTTCTCGCATCCAGCTGAACTGGATCACTGTATCATATAGCTGTCATAGGAACGATCGGCCAAAAATAAAACTTAATTGAATCAAAATGAAATGATTCTCTTTTTTTAGGAACACAATATCATCAGCATCGCATAGTAGAGTTTGCTCCTCAAAAAACACGAGTACCTAATCAAAAGCTATCCATACGAAGTGCGCAAATGCATATACGTATTGAAAAACAGCACAATGAATGGGGTAAGTCATCTGAGATGAATCTTGAAATGCAACATCTGATGGAAAGCAAACGGAAGATTAAATATGGTGGGGGTATACCCCGTCAAAGGATCAAAATTTGGGTATTCCGTATGACTGAAGGAGCTAATATCACTGAAAAGGTAATCTAATATTTCGATTTAGAATTTTAAATACATTTCTGACATCTGATTTCTTATTGGTAGGCCGTGGATCAAGCCTTTTTATTTCGCGCCTCTTTTGAAGTTGACACCGATCATTTGGGTTGGCAAAAGTTCGACTTGACCGAAACAATTCGCGAATGGTATACTGATAGCAATGATAAAAATTTGCGCTTGTTGGTTGACTGCACTGGCTGTGGTAGCCAATACTCACTGCATTTGTTCCAATGGTCGACACAGAATACCCAAATAAAGATGAAGACAACCGCAACGACAGGAAAGGGGCACATGAATCCAAACCGTCCATTTCTTGTACTCCATACCGAACTGACAAGACCAAGGCGTGTCAGAAGGCGGGCTGTGGATTGTGGTGGTACCACTAGTGGACAGTGCTGCAAGGAATCATTTTACGTATCATTCAAGGCTCTCGGCTGGGATGATTGGATAATTGCACCAAGAGGATATTTTGCTAATTATTGTAGGGGCGAATGTACTGGACCTTTTCGAACTCCTGATACATTTCAAACATTCCATACCCATTTTATAGAAGAATACCGAAAAATGGGCCTTCTAAATGGTATGAGACCCTGTTGCGCTCCAGTCAAATTCTCGAGCATGTCCTTAATATACTATGGCGATGATGGTATAATTAAGCGTGACCTACCAAAAATGGTGGTTGATGAATGCGGGTGCCCTTAAAGGTAAGTCACCATGAAATACCATATATGCTACATAAACTATCTGATTTCTATCCGATCGAGATGGCATTGGAAGCCAAAACTCATATGCATATTTATTTGGACCCAAAACCAAACAGTGACAAATGGAAAAATGACAGAGATCAATTTTGTGACAAAAAGTTGGACTGAGACTAGTATGTACAAATAATAAAGATTTATTAAGCTACAGTGAAGCAAGCTCGACAGTGGGGACTCTGTATTAATGGGAAAGAGCAAAATGTGGAGAAAAGCGAATAAGGGTGAACAAAATCTCACGGCGAGCTTAGTAAGTTCTAGTGATGTAAATCCAAACTGGAGATCAATTTAATAAGTGGATTCCTAAAATTGTCAGTAAAAGTATCGATTGATCGAAACATCAAAAATTTCGACTTAAAATAGTGCAAGAAGACGGGGCTTTTGGATATTCCCACTTTAAAGGGTTTAAAGTGGGGGTCAAAGGTCAACATTTTTCTCACAGATTGTTTATTTCTTACTCATTGTTATATTCAGTGATAATTTGGTCAAGATCTGATAGGTATATCATTTAGCTGCCATCGGAACAATCAGATGCCAATTAAATTTTTGTATGAAGAGCTATGTTGTTTTTTAAGCAATCTCAATTAAATTCGTTGGTTGCGACTTTCAAAATAAATTTTCATTATATGGCACTGCACTCGCTCTTGTTGCTATTATCCAATTGCAGCGAAATCTTTAAAGCGGCGGGGGGCCCCTAGTATGATATGGTGTACTATTAATGTAAGTCCAATTGAAGGCGAAAATTTAATTTACGTTTCCCGCTTTCTTATAAGAAATGACATAACGAGCGGCTTTAGCTGTTTGAAGTATTTCCTATTTCCACTCCATTAATAGTAGCATGATATAATAAAATTGTAGCTCATGCTTTCTCTATGAAATAAAATCTTGACACCGTGTGTCTACTTTGTAGCGTGTGCTAATGTCCAAAGAGTCCGGCTTTTGATGAAAATTGATTTATTCAGTCGGCTAAAAATAGATTGAGCGATTTAAAACTGACTCTCTTTTTAAGTTTTGACAATCGCTTTTTGAATATTGGAAGCATTTAGCAGATAATATAATCCGTAGTCGTAGTGAAGTTGAAAATTCTGGGAAATACATACATAGCTAAACTCGTTTTTTTAGCGGTAAATGCAGATTTTGGGGGTGTCCTCCAAATTCCAAATAAGCAGTTTTGCTATACTCGATAAGCCCTACCAGAAAATCACCATAATTTTCCGGTTTCAAAGCGAACGATACAAAAACTTTGTAACTTTTTGGTTTTGAAGTACGTTAAGTAAATTGTTTGGTAAATCTTTATTAGACCCTGTACTTTAAAAAAGTACAAATGGGTCTGTTACGTTTGTGCAAATGTGCGTAACAGGCAGAAGGAGGCGTGGCAGACCCCATAAAGTATATATATTCTTGATCAGCATCAACAGCCGAGTCGATTTAGCCATGTCCGTCTGTCTGTCTGTCCGTCTGTCCCTTTTTTGAGTTCCTAGATCTCAGAGACTATAAGAGCTAGAGACACCAAATTTGGCATGTATGTACATCTATATCTTGCATTGAACGAGTTTGTTTTAGATTTTTGCCACGCCCTCCTCCGCCCCCACAAATTAAAATACAAAATTTCCAAGTCGAATTACAGGAGCATCTTTGATGCTAGCACCTTGATTTTTAGTATGTATAATACAGACTATGGTCCGAACCTATCCTGCAAATTTCATCTAAATCAGGTGATAAACGCGGAAGTTGTTCAACTCACAATGTTACGGGCAAAATCAACTGATATCTTTGTAGTGGCGCCATCTATGGATTTTTTTGAAACTGAAACAATCTGTAGTGATCGCATTGCACTCAAAAAGTACAGGGTCTCCTACTGTCGAGCTTGCTCCACCGTAGCTTAATGCATTTTTTGAAGCTATTATTGAAGTTTATGTTGACTATTAACAGCGAGTCCAGGCTTGTGGCTTTTAACATTTTTAAAAACTATTTTAAAAAAATATATCATTCAGTCTAGAAAGAACGACAGTAAAATACCCTGGTGTAGTAAATAGCGCCACACAAATTTTCTTCCAAACATTAAAAAAAATTTTTAAATGTATAACAAAAATTAAAAAAAAAATGTAAGAATTTAAGCATGTTTTTACTGGGATTCGAACCACGAATTCCCGTCTGCCTACGTGGCACTTCTACCACTTTATAACTTGTAAGATAGAGGGCGAAAACTCACAACAACAACAACAACAACACATTAAATTAATGAATTAAATATTTGCGGTTATCAGTGCTATTCTTTTTTTTACTTTGTGGGCGAAAGGGGCGCGATATCCAAAATTTAAAATAAACATGATCTGCGTGCAAATATAAGAAGTCTCCACACCAAATTTGTTGCTTCTAGGTCTGACCAACTCTGAGATCTCGTTGTCTCACCAACTCTGAGATCTCGTTGTTCACGGACAGACGGACATGGCTATATCGACTCAGCTTGTCGCCCTGATCAAGAATATATATACTATTTTTATTGAACAAACTTAATATCCCCAGGGTATAAAAAGACAAACTGCGTTTTTTTGTGTTTTGCTTAAGTTTATATTCATATTACAATGATGGGACCTAGCCTACTTACTAGAGCGCTTATTGCGTTTCGCTATGGCTTGTTTTGCCCAAGCTATTCTATAAGTTCACTATACAAAGTATGAGACAACGGAAAATCCTAGGGACACTAAATTTGGTATAAAGACTTCTTATTTTTGCACGCAGATCAAGTTTATTTCAAACTTTGGATGCCTCGGCCTCTTCGCCCACAAGTCAATAAAAACAATAGAACTCCATCTTCCACAAATCGCAAGAGATCATAACTCTGGGCATTATCAAGAAGATTTGAGATTCGTCGTGAATGATTTGTAATGTAATGTTGCGTGCGTGTGTCTGTTTATTCGTGAGAAAATTAACTCTGTTTGCATGCTTATGAAATTTCCTTCCACAGGATATTTTTATTGTCGGACCCTCCCGACTGAATCATATATATTGTAAGGAAGGTAAAAGGTCGAGGAATGGATTCTGGTGCACTAGATACTATGTTTAAAAAGTAAACTCTATCTGTTACCTGGTGTAATAAACAACCGAAATAGTTAAAATAAGAAATACTAATGCTGAGAATCTAAAATTTCATTAAATTGTATTATAATACTCTTCTCTTTTTTGCAGTGTTCAATGGATCATTATCTGGATATACTTAACTGTTTTCCGTCCCTTAAAACAATAATAAAACAACTTAATTTAAAATTTTTAATAGGGGCACCTATGAATAATATTTTTACTCGCTTTGGATACAATAGATCGATGATCGCAGAAATTCTAGCAACAATTCAACAAAAGATGTTCACATGTAATTTTGTATCAATTCAAAATAGAATTTTTTATATACTTTAGTGATGTAAATCCGAACTCAACATCGATTTAAAAATCGGGTTCTTAAGATCGCTTATGAAAAATCGATCAATCGACGTGAGATGTTTTTCTTCATCAGTAATATATTTCAACTAAAACGTTTAAGGCATATTTAAAGGGTTAAGTTAGTAATTATATAATTGTATGTACAAGTATTTACGTTTACAAAGTGCCTACATCCGCAAGAAACAACACTAAAATGCATACCTAAACATGACAGAGTCTTTATTTAATGCTGTGCTGTAGCGTAGCCGGAATGTCAGATAGGGTTTCACAGTCAAATTCCATGCCAATTCCAAAATTAGTTACAATGATATGAACGAAAAAATGTAGAATGTAGAATTAGATATTCATCGAATGGTTTTATTCTAGGTTACAAAAGTAACCTATGATTATCAGTCAAGCTGATTTTAATAAATTTTATCTAAATGCAAATATATGTCGATTGGTTCCGAGCTTATTTTCAAAGCTTTACAAAAATGAAATGGGCAACGCCTAATAGTAAAATATAACATTTTTTTTGGAGTTGGCATGTAAAGCTTCGGTTAGCCGAAAGATTTTATCAAGTAGTTAGAATAAAAGAAGCCGATCACTCAAAAAATGTTTCATAACGAGCCGATTTTTTTATAAGTTAAGCTAAACTAAGCTAATTCGAATAAACTATAATGTTTAGCCAAAAATTAAAACTTAGTTCATGTAGATCATCTGTAATTATTTATATTATATTAAATACATGTAGAATCTTTAGATATATGTACTGAGTTTACTGAGCTTTTCAATTCTGTAATGAAAATTAATTTATAAAGGATCGTAACATTTGCTAACAACCAAATTCAATTAATTTATACATAGAATAAAAGCATCAGTTATTGATAATGTTATTCGCAACCCATCTAATCTTAAAACAACCCGTAAGCCTTTGCAATTTACTTGACTAATTAATAATAAAGCCATATCTATAAGCTTTAAATCAGTGGTGCCCAAGCCATTCCTCTTCTGGCTCATAATACCCTGTACTTTAAAAAAGTACAAACGGTCTATTACGTTTGTGCAAATGTGCGTAACAGGTAGAAGGAGGCGTGGCAGACTCCATACAGTATATATATTCTAGATCAGCATCAACAGCCGAGTCAATATACCTTTTGTGTCACCTAGATCTTAGAGACCATAAGAGCTAGGGACACCAAATTTGTCATGTATGTAGGTTCAGCTATATCACCCATTGATCAATTTTGTCTAAGATTTTTGCAACGCCCCCTTCACCACAAAAACTAAATAACAAAATTTCGAAGTTGAATTACAAGAACAACTTTAATACTAGCGCTTTGGTTCCTAGTACTATATATAGTGTACTTTATACAACTGATATCTTTATGGCGCCACACTCTATTAAAATTTCTGGTACGCAATATTCAGAACAATCTATAATGAACGCGTTGCACTCAACATTTTTATACCCTGAGGGGGTATATTAAGTTTGTTAAAAAAAAGTATGTAACAGGCAGAAGGAGGCGTGGCAGACCCCATAAAGTATATATATTCTTGATCAGGGCGTCAAGCTGAGTCGATATAGCCATGTCCGTCCCTATGAACGAAAGGATCTCAGAGATGGTAAGACCTAGAAGCACCAAATTTGGTATGAAGACTTCTTATACTTGCACGCAGATCAAGTTTATTTCAAATTTTGGATGTCACGCCCCCTTCGCCCACAAAGTAAAAAACAAGCAATTAATAAGCTAATAATACTTGAATAAATATGAATGCATTGTGAAAATTTGATCAAGATCGGATAATAAACACGGAAGATATCCGCAATTATTTAATTCTTTAATTTAATGTGTTGTTGTTGTGAGTTTTCGCCCTCTCTCTTTCTCTCTTTCAGTTATCAAGTTATAGAGGTGCCGCCACGTAGTCAAACCGAGGACCTCGGTTTGAATCACAGTAAAAGCATGTTTAAATTCTTTAATTTTTTTTTTGTAATTTTTGTTTGTTATGCATTTAGAATTCTTTTTTTATGTTTTTATTTAGCTATTTTGAAAAAACCGTGCTTATTGTTGCTTAGACAGACAGCACAAATACGAAACACAAATATAAATAATATAAAATTTGAGTGGCGTTCTCTACCTCAGGGTATTCTACTGTCGGGATCTCTCGACTGAATGATATATTTTTAATTTGGGACTCTTACAAATTTCCCCATTCTGCTTTTCACCACTTTTTGTTCTTTCCCATAAGTACAGGGTCGAGCTTGCTCCACCGTAGCTTACTGAATTTTTTTGCTTTTGTAATTGCTCTTCAGTATACGAGGCAATGACAAAATTGAATACAAAAATCAATTTTAAAAACAAAAAATTTTAAGAATTTAAGAATGCTTTTACTGGGATTCGAACCACGATCTCCCGTCTGCTTACTCGGCAACTCTACCACTTGATAACTTGAAAGAGAGAGGGCGAAAACTCACAACAACAAAAACCCATTGGATTAAAGAATTAAATAATTTCGGATACCTTCGGTGTTTATTATCCGATCTTAATCAAATTTTCACGATGCATCCATATTATTTTAAGTCTCTAGCTTGATTGTTACCAGAGTTAGGCATTGTGGGCGAAGGCGGCGTGGTATCCAAAATTTGAAATAAACTTGATCTGCGTGCAAGTTTAAGAAATCTTCATACCAAATTTGGTGTTCCTAGCTCTTACCATCTCTGAGATCCTTTCGTTCATACGGACGGACAGACGGACATGGTTATATCGACCCGGCTGTTGATGCTGATAAAGAATATATATATAAAGATAATTTTTAAGTGGCTTAAAAGATTATTTTCTTTGTTGAAATAAACGCCAAATAGTAAGTGGATTTTTCTGCGTCAGACCAGAATATACAACATTTGTAGAAAATCAATCTGAATCACGATCAGGAAAAACATTTTGATATAAGAAGTTAAGTTGCACTTAAGAAAATTGTGACATGACTTTGAATTGAGGAGGAATCAATCTACAAGAGATAAATTTAGAATTCTGAATAATAATGAAGGTTGGCTCTAGGGCACAATAAATGCCGTTGATTACACTGATCGAGCTGATTCCAAAACTTTGAATGAAAAAGTTGTAGGAAATTTCATTACCTTTAGTTAAAGACTAATTTTGTTGAAATAATCTCGTTTACCATTTATACTCGAAAAAGCTAACTTACTTATGAAAAAGTTAAAAAAATATATATCTTGAAAACTACTCCATGGAAAATTTTTTAAGTTACTTTTTCATGTTTAGGAGGTCACAGACTATAGGGGAAAAATACATTTGGCTCTGCGGGAGACAAGAAAAAATCATTTGTAAACAAGTGTTATTAGATATCGTTCCTTCGCTTGCATTAATTGTGGAAACCATGTTATCAATGCACCAATACAACGCCTTGCAGCTGCACTCGAAAATGGTCACTAGAAATGGTCATTCTAAAGTTTTATCCTTGATATAATCTCGTCTAAAAGTCAAAAGTACTGTGCTGTCCTTCTAGTATTAGTGTGATTGAATCAAAAAATCAAAAGCTCATATAAATTAACAATCGCTTGTAGATCACACTGTATAACGGTTGAAAATTGCCCAAAATTTGTATATTAACTTTGAGTTGTTATTTTTTAAATAAAAAAATATTAGTCACTTGTTTCCATTAATTAATTAATTAATTTTAAAATACATCGATTCTTTTCACTTTTGATCAAGTTGCAATAGTCAAAATTAAAACAAAATATATATCGTTCAGTCGGGAGATCCCGACAGTAGAATACCCTGAGGTAGTAGAGAACGCCACTCAAATTTTATATTAATTATATTTGTGTTTCGTATTTGTGCTGTCTGTTTTGTATTTAAAAGTCTAAGCAACAATGAGCACGTTATTTTTAAGATAACTAAATCAAAACATAAAAAAACAATTCTAAGTGTATAACAAAAATTAAAAAAAAATTAAAGAATTTAAGCATGCTTTTACTGAGATTCGAACCCAGTTACCCCGTTTGACTACGTGGCGGAAGCTCTATCACTTGATAACTTGAAGGAGAGGGCGAAAACTCACAACAACAACAACACATTAACTTAAAGAAGTTTATTATTATACGGTCTTGATCAAATTTTCACAATGCATCCAAATTTATTCAAGTATTGTTCGTGCCGATGCTCAAATCTCTAGCTTGTTAATTACCAAAATGGGCGAAGGGGGCGTGTCATCCAAAATTTGAAATAAACTTGCGTGCAAGTATTAGAAGTCTTCATACCAAATTTGGTGCTTCTAGGTCTTACCATCTCTGAGATCCTTTCGTTCATACGGACGGACAGACGGACATGGCTATATCGACTCAGCTTGTCGCCCTGATCAAGAATATATATACTTTATGGGGTCTGCCACGCCTCATTCTGCCTGTTACATACTTTTTTTTTGAACAAACTTAATATACCCCCTCAGGGTATAAAAAATATAGCGCAAGCTAACTTTGGTGCGTCAATGTTTGGATACCCTTGCAGAGCTCTGCCAGATGTTGATTTCGAGCCGATCGTTCATATGACAGCTATATGATCAAAACTGAGATACAAGTTTGCACAGAAACTGTCAGACATCCAGATGGACAAACAGACATGGCTATATCGACTCAGCTCGTCGCCCTGATCAAGAATATATATACTTTATGGGGTCTGTGAGGCCTCCTGCAATGCGTTACAATTTTCGCGTCAAAATTATAATACCTTCTGCAAGGGTACAAAACAAATTAAGCTACGGTGGAGCAAGCCCGACAGTAGGAGACCCTGTACTTTACTATAGATTGTTTCAATTTAAAAAATTTCCATAGATGGCCCCATACTACGAAGATATCTGTTGATCAACACACTTCTGATACTTACAGAAAAAAAAATACGACTGCTATTACATTAAATCCCCCTAGTTTTGCAAAATTGATATAGGAAACGAACTCGGGACCTCAACTTTTAAAGTCTGATACTATATCCAGTGGGTTACAATGATATAATTTGTATACCCTAGCAGAGGGTGTTATAATTTTGTCACGAAGTTTGTAACGCATTGAAGGAGGTCTCACAGGCCCCATAAAGTATATATATCCTTGATCAGGGCGACGAGCTGAGTCGGTATATCTATGTACGTCTGTCTGTCTACCGTCTGTTTCTGTGCAAACTAATCTCTCAGTTTTAAAGATATCTTGATGAAGTTTGGCACAGGTCCATCTTTTAGCTGCACGCATTACATATGTCGGAACCGGCCGGATAGGATCACTATATCATATAGCTGGCATAGGAACGGTCGGTTCGGAATCAACATTTAGCATGAAAAATATCTTAACATATCTCAACCACACTCACACATTGTGTATTTGGTATAGTTTCTAACAGCCTGAAAAAATTTGGTGCAAATCGGATTACTATATCCTATAGCTGTCATATGAACGATCGGTTCGAAATAAGCATCAAACAAATTTTGTAAAAAAATCGGACGGTATCCAAACTTTAGCGAGCCGAAGTTAGCTTGCGCTATATTTAGACCCTGTACTTTAAAAAAGTACAAATGGGTCTATTACGTTTGTGCAAATGTGCGTAACAGGCAGAAGAAGGCGTGGCATAAAGTATATAAATTCTTGATCAGCATCAACAGGCAAGTCGATGTAGCCATTTCCGTCTGTCTGTCTGTCCCTTTTTTGGATCCTAGATTTCAGAGACTATAAGAGCTAGAGACACCAAATTTGGCATGTAGAAACATCCATATATTGCATTGAACGAGTTTGTTTTAGATTTTTGCCACGCCCCCTCCGCCCCCGCAAATTAAAATACATAATTTCCAAGTCGAGTTTCAAGATCACCTTTGATGCTAGCTTTGATTTTTAGTATGTATAATACAGACTATGGTCTAAACCTATCCTGCAAATTTCATACAAATCGAATGATAAACGCGGAAGTTATTCAACTAACAATGTTACGGACAAAATCAACTGATATCTCCGTAATGGCGCCATCTATGGAAATTTTTTGAAACTGAAACAATGTGTAGTGATCGCTTTGCACTCAAAAAGTACAGGGTCTCCTACTGTCGAGCTTGCTCCACCGTAGCTTAATGCATTTTTTATACATACATTTTCTACACAGAATAACATGCTGACACAGACGAACAAAATGACAGAAGTCCCAATGAAATTGGATTCAACTGATGCTCATATCACCTAACTAGCCCAATTCAACCCATTTATAACCAATCAAATTCCAGTTGATTTTTTACTAGATCTATGTAGATCTACTAAATCTATTTATTTATTATACTATTTCAGAAATGTTGTCCTTTTGTAACTAGTTTAATTCCTTTCCCTTTTCAACTACTTGTGAGGCAGTCGGAATGATTAACTAACCCAGATCTTGATCGCTCGCAACCAGTCAATGTCAAGTTGCTTTTTTACTAGACTTGAAACTATTTTATCTATCTTAAGCCAATTAAGAAATATTAGTTATAGTTTTTTTTTAAGCTGTTGATACGTACCAGCTATAGAAGTATTTGTTTTTGATACTAGTTAACAAAATCCCTGCAGGGAGCCTAGTATCTACCTTCGAAAATCTGCTTAGAACAGTTGTTTTCAAAAACAATTGTCGGCAAAACATCTAGAGCTTTGTGGAACACCCCTGTATATAAAAAAATAATGTGGACAAAATAGGTTGAAGGAGATTTTGACAATCCATTCTGCAAGGTGGTACACATTTACACTTTAAACATTTTAAAACACTATTTGAACAGCTGACTGGCTTACAGCAGGATTTCCCATACAGGAATATTTTTAACCTGAAATGGCATCCTGAAAGAAACCAAATAAAAAATTTTGAGCTCTTCGAAAACAAACTCAATGCACTTGCTGTCCGTTTTTACTCGATTTTTGGTAACTATTGTGGAAATTGTGAAAGTGGTGTTCCTATAATACACAAACATAACAAATAAAGCAGCTAAAGTTATCGAATTCTTACAAAAGGCATGTTAGTGAGGACCGTGCAAAAATGCGAATTTTCACTAGCTGGGATGTTTGGGTAGCGGGTAGACTCACTGAAAAAAATCCGATTGTTTCGATTGCGTTTTCCACATCCATAGTCAGCCGATTGCTTGGGTAGTTACGCTGGCAGTACCAACATGAATATAATCCAGAGAGGCTTAAACAAAGTCTGAAGACAGAATACACATCTTTCTTTATTTGTAATGTTAATAATTATATGGCTAATACAAAAAACTAAAATATTTCATTTTAAAATTGCAATTTCCTTACCAATACATATAAAACTCAAAAATAAAATATTGTATTAGAATTTTTATAAGCAACACTTATTTGGTCACAGAGTTTGCTTTCAAATATCTGGTTTTGGTTTTTAACAGTCTCCGGTGTATCTAGTGGAAGCTGAAGTTTCTATTCTACAAATATTGGAGAAATTAGTGAAGGACTCCTACGTAGCGATAGTACATACCCTTCGACATCTAGCTGCGAACCGGTAGCCCGTTTCTAGCGACTTCCAGCTGCTTGTTTGGTGGATCTTAAGGTGCAGACCGGTGGCAAGGGAAAGATGAACGTATTGTTTTGTTGAAATTATAAAAAATTCAAAAATATTGCGCAAGCTAACTTTGGCGCGCCAAAGTTTGGATACCCTTGCAGAGCTCTGCATAAGCAGTCCGATTTTTAAAAGATTTGTTAGATGTTGACAGCTAAATGATATAGTTGTCCGTTTTATACCAAACTTAGTAAGGATGCATGAAACTATGTCAAACACATAATCTGTGAGTTTGGTTGAGATATCTTAAAAAACAAAAAAGTTTCTCATACTAAATGTTGATTCCAAACCGATTGTTTTAATGGCAGCTATATGATACTAGACTACTACTAGACTAGTTTGCATAGAAACAGACATTCAGACGCACAGACGGACATGGCTATATCGACTCAGATTGTCGTCCTGATCAAGAATATACATACCTTATGGGGTTTGTGAGGCCTCCTTAATTCCGTTACAAACTTCGTGACAAAATTATAATACCTTTTGCAAGGGTATAATAGGAATACTCCTCACAGATACTGCCCGTGCTCGCTCTTTTTACTACGTCGAAACAGCTGTTCGTAGTGCTGAGCAACGTCGTAGGATAACAGTTATTTAGCAGTCTTACTGGCGACATCTACCAGCTAATTAGCCAATACACCCACCCATATCGTATTCTAAGCAACAAGTTCGCTGGTGCATACTTTCGGGAGCTACAAATTTACCTGCCTACTTCCAGGTTAATTTTTTCTCAAGCAGCCAGTAACTTCAAAATACTAAATTATTCTTCTGCAGACTTATTCCTGGGTCATAATCCGTCGCGGATCATTGAGGAAGTAGAAAAGCGGGCCTTTGAGCATCGCTCAACGTTGCTGCGGACACCGACAACGCCACAAGAAGTACTTATGAGTCCAACAAACTGTCCAGGGCCACATTGGGCCAAATAGTCGCGGCTCTTGAAAGTTTCACCTTATGGTTTAGGAGCCAGCGGTACACAACCACAATAAGGCGGGATAAAATTCTGCAGCTGAGTTGTCTTCACAAGCTGGCTGTTGAGCTTGTTGCTCGGAGGCTCGGTAGCTTGGTAAGCTTAGCACTGCAATCGAAGCAAACGGTCATTAGACCTAATATCGAAGTAGCAATAACCATATGCCATAGCGGACTCGGGTGGAGACACATGCTCCTACTCGGGCATTTTAAAAATCGTTAAAAGCACTCTATCTATCCCTGGAGGAACCATCACTGAGCTGTGAATATGTAAAGTCCTTGAGGGCTCTAAGTTACGGCCAACAGGTGGCGACACTGATCCTGCCAGCTGTAAGGGCCAAAATGTTGGTAAGCATGAGGAACATCCGAATTGGATGGGTTATCTGTCGTGTTTACGAAGTATTTCAGCCAAAACACTGCTGCAGGTGCCTTGTGTATGGTCACATGACAGCAAATTGCACCAGTGCAAATAATTATTAATTATTAAATAACCTGAAGAATGTGTGCTACAAGTGTCCACAGCATAGCCTTCTAGTCAGTACCTGTAGCAAGCCCTTCAAATGCCAGTTTTGTCTACGTAATGGCGAAACCCCTACAGACCACCAGTCAAAAAATCGATAAAAAATCAACAAAATCATTATTTTTAAAATTTTATAATATATATTTAATAAAGTATAGATATAATTAATAACAATGTATAATTGATTAGTAGATACATTTATTATTTATCGGAATCTGTAAAGAGGTCTCCGTTCTCTGATTACATGATTAAATTTAAAATTTAAGAGCACCAAAATAAATCGATATTCGGCATCAGGTGACCCATTTGTTAAGAAAATGTGATTTTTGGCCAGGGGGAGTTTTAGCTGTTGACTAGTGCTATTGATTTAAATTAAGAACAATGTTTTAATAATTAGTAGATATATTAATTCGTTTTTGGAAACAGTAAGATTTGCCGTTCTCGAGAAATTATACAAAATGTAAGATAACCTCAAAAAAACATTGTAAAAATATATCATTCAGTCGAGAGATCCCGACAGTAGAATACCCTGAGGTAGTAGAGAACGCCACTCAAATTTTATATTAATTATATTTGTGTTTCGTATTTGTGCTGTCTGTTTTGTATTTAAAAGTCTAAGCAACAATAAGCACGTTATTTTCAAAATAGCTAAATAAAAACACAAAAAAACAATTCTAAATGTATAACAAACAAAAATTTAAAAAAAAAATTAAAGAATTTAAGCATGCTTTTACTGGGATTCGAGCCGAGGTCCCCGGTTTAACTACGTGGCGGCAACTCTATCACTTGATAACTTGAAAGAGAGAAAGAGAGAGGGCGAAAACTCACAACAACAACACATTAAATTAAAGAATTAAATAATTGCGGATATCTTCCATGTTTATTATCCGATCTTGACACAATGCATCCTTCACAATGCATCCTTCCTCATTCAAGTATTATTCGTGCCAAAGCTCAAGTCTCTAGCTTGATAATTACCTGAGTTAGGCATTGTGGGCGAAGGGGGCGTGGCATCCAAAATTTGAAATAAACTTGATCTGCGTGCAAGTATAAGAAGTCTTCCTACCAAATTTGGTGCTTCTATGTCTTACCATCTCTGAGATCCTTTCGTTCATACGGACGGACAGACGGACCGACGGACAGACAGACGGACATGGCTATATCGACTCAGCTTGTCGCCCTGATCAAGAATATATATACTTTATGGGGTCTGCCACGCCTCCTTCTACCTGTTACATACTTTTTTTTTTAACAAACTTAATATACCCCCTCAGGGTATAAAAATAGTAAAATTAAAAACAAATGCAGTAAACTACAGTGGAGTAAGCTCGACAGTAGCAGATCCTGTACTTTTTAAGTGTTTTAATTTCAATGAATTTCAATAGATGGCGCAACTACGAAGATGATTCATATGATAAACACAGAGTGCGCTAGCGTCTCTTCTTTCTTTTGCCCGTAACATGTTAGCTGAATAACTTCCGCGTTAATCATCCGATTTGAATAAAATATTCAGGATATGTTCGAACCATACTGTATATTATATGTACCGAAATTCGAATTAAAGGTGCTCTTATAATTTGGCTTCGAAATTTTGTATTTCGATTTCCGGGGTCGGATGGGGGCGTGGAAAAAATCTAAAACAGACTCGTTCAATGGAAGATATAGATGAACCTACATGCCAAATTTGGTGTCTCTAGCTCTTATAGTTTTTGATATCTATGAGACACAAAAAGGGACAGACAGATAGACGGACATGGCTTTATCGACTTGGCTGTAGATGCTGATCAAGAATATATACTTTATGGGGTCTGCCACGCCTCCTCCTGCCTATTACGCACATTTTTTTTCCACAAACGTAATAGACCTTTTTGTACTTTTTTAATGTACAGGGTCTAAATATAGCGCAAGCTAACTTTGGCGCCCCAAAGTTTGGATACCCTTGCAGAGCCCTGCATAAGTTGTGAGATTTTTTACCAAATTTGTTAGATGCTGATTTCGAAACGATCGTTTATATGACAGCTATAGGATATAGTGATCCAATTTGCACCAAATTTGATCACCTTGTTTGAAACTATAACAAATGCACAATCTGTTTGCTTGGTTTAGATATCTTTAGAAACAAAATAATTTTTCAAACTAAATGTTGATTTCGAACCTTTCGTTCCTATGGGAGCTATATGATATAGTAGTCCGATTTGAAACAAATTTGGTAAGGATGCATAAAACTGTGTCAACCACACAATGTGTGAGTTTGGTTAAGATATCTTAAGAAAGAAAAAAGTTTTTCGTACTAAATGTTCATTTCGAACCGATCGTTCCCACGGGAGCTATATGATATAGGTGTCCGATTTGGTATTTCTAATATTGTGGGTGAAGGGGGCGTGGCATCCAAAATTTGAAATTAGCTTGATGTGCATGCAAGTATAAAAAGTCTTTATACCAAATTTGGTGTTCGTAGGTCTTACCATCTCTGAGATCCTTTCGTTCATACGGATGGACGGACAGACAGGCAGACGGACGGACAGACGGACATAGCTATATCGACTCGGCTTGTCGCCGTGATCAAGAATATATATACTTTATGGGGTCTGCCACGCCTCCTTCTGCCTGTTACATACTTTTTCTTGATTAAACTTAATATACCCACAGGGTATAAAAATTACTCCAAAGAAAAATTTTGTAGGTCGATATATTTAATCTAGAGGTCCATCTGTATCAGAAAAAGTGGGTTTTGGCCGAGGACGATAAAAAAAAGCGTCTAAAAATTGTTGAATAGTGTTGTTAGTTATTATTAATTAAATATTTACTAATTAATTATTAGTTGTTAGTCTTATTAAAATCATCATATGTATATAGAAAACGACTGAATGTAATAATTCGTTTGTATTTTATTCGCCCGATCAGTTGATAATGGCCTTGATTTAAAGAGCTTAGTAAAACAATTTCTTCTGAACTGTAATTTTTTCTGTCAGGTATGAATGCCCAGTCATCTTGTGCGCTTATCGAAAGCCTCGTTTTTGCTTTCAAACAACTTTTAATTAAAGATTAAAGTTTCTTATCAAGCATTAACTGCATTCAAGCACATACTAATAAAAATATGTACGACTATGTTGACAAGATAACTAAGTATGTTTCACAAATACAATGCAATATTAATAGGTGGATATTTATGGTCATAAGTGATAAGAGACTTTAAGCTTCTTGATTTGAAAGCCGTTTACTATTCAAAATCTTCCATTCAGACCAGAAATTGAATTAGGTTAATGCATTTAGAGCGTCAAAACTTACGATATAGACGAACAGTCGGAAGAAGAAGACGAGTATATATAATACCCTCTGAAAGGCTATAAAAAGCACTCTTAATCGGTATACTATTATAACAAAGAAATTTCCAATGAATATGTCGTGACGAAGCATATTAACTGTACAAATACAAGGATCCATAAACCTACAGGAAAATAGAAAACACACCGCAAGCTTTGTACGTAGCAGCACTTGCGTCTTTTTTTCCTCTTGTCTGATGCAGTAAGAAATGGTTTGTTGCACAACTGCCAAGGTTATTGCCCGGTCAAAATAAAATTTTCTGGACAGATTCGGACTACAATGTTTAATTTATCTAGCAATACTCAAGGCGCTATCATTATACCTGCTCTTGTAAAGGGAATTGAAGAGACTTTTATTAATTTGATACTTATTTTATTAATAAATAATGTAGGTACAATTTCAATTTCTGTCAATTTTTTGGACACCTAGATCCCAGGAGCTAGCTTTATAAGATAAAGCTATCTTATCTTATATATAAACACCTAGATCGTAGAGATATAAATACCAAACCCTGATATATAGGTTTCTCCATATTATTTTAGGTATTTTTCCACGCACAAATTAAAAAAAACAAACTGATCGGATAATATACTCGGAAGTTATTCAACAACGTTTTTATTTCTTAAGGTATCTTAGCCAAGCTCAAATATTATGTGTTGGGTATCGTTTTTGCAACCTGAGTAATTTGAACAGAATCAGACTGATAAAAGAGTATGAAATCTTTGGCGCCCCAAAGAAAGAAATATTGTATTTATTTAAAGATGATTTACTATGTGTGTAATACTTTAAATCTACAATCTGATAATGGAAATACTTACATTTGAATGTAAAGACACCACACAAAGACCTCATCGACATTTCTATGCAAGAGAGCAACTTGACCGCGTGAGAGCTGAAAATTTGGAATGAAATAAGAATTACTCCCAGTGCGTGCATACTTACTTATTTTAAGAGACACACAAACACACACTCATACATTATGTATAGTATGTTTATGTATTGTGTAAATATGTATATTATGTACTTACTTGTCCCCGCTCACAGAGATAGACGACGTATTTAAATTGTGTTCTAGTAGAAAAAGCGGCTTAATTCGAAGTCGGTTGTCGTCGGATCCATATCGGTTCGGTGTTGTTTGTCTGTGTTTGTGCATTCCCTTTAAGGAATTGCAGTGAAATATTTCGTGGTGATAAGGTATAAACGTATATGTATATACCTAAAGCAGAATCCTTAATGCATTAGCAAGTTAAATACAATATCAATATCAATATCAAAGAAAAATTAAATATACTGCAACTTATCTGATTATGTATTTAATAGTTCAGTACATCAGTACCTGCATCAGTACAAGCATATTCTTACATGCATATGTATTTGTTGAATATGAGTATGAATAATTAAACACTTGATTCTGTGTCCAGATGTTACCTGAAAAAATAACTGTTCAACAGTTATACTGTGAATGTTTTCGTTAAGTTAACTTAGTTGCTTTATTTGAAAATTAAAAGTATTTAAGTTTGTTAAAAGTACGCAACATGCTGAGATAGGTGTGGCTGATCCCATAAAATATATACAATATTCATGATCGGTATTAACGTCCGATGTAGCTGTGTGCGTCTGTCTATCAGTCCGTCCGTATAAACGAAAGGATCTAGGAAATTCTAGTCCCTAGGCGCACCAAGGATATTATGCACCCTTTATTTTATAATTTGGATTAATTCTTAGTGGGATCTAGGCTTACCGTGATTTTAATCACGATCCGATAATAAGTTCGTAAAACACGAAAAAATTAATTGTTTGATATTTAAAACGTGATACACATTGTTGTTGCGACTTTTAAAACAAATTTGCAGCATATGACAGTAACACAAGACATAAACGTAATCGGAAGAAAATCTTAGCGGCGCCATCTACTTGCACAGGGTATTTTAAAATACCCTTTCGATTGATTGTAAATTATCTTTAATAATAAAAATAAATAGTTTATTTAGTCAAATAAAACTAGTTAAAATTTGTTACGATTGCTTAGTAGTTATTCGATACAACTTTTTAATCGTTGTGATATATTCATTTTCATAGGCTAACCCGAAGGGTGCCGAAAGAATCGCAAGAATGTCGAGATCTTGTTTTATGCGTGGAATCCTTATCAGTGCCCTGTTACTAGTGGGTACAATAAATGCTGGTAAGCAACAAATTTTGTAAACATTAAAAATAATAGATACTTTATGATTTCCAAATATTTAAAAGAATGTTATTGTTATTTCATATTTCAATTATTTACATCTATTATATAAATATTATATTATATATATTATAAATATAAGATAAAGGAAATTTTTTTTCTAATACATATATGAAATAAAAAATTTTTTCTTTCTAAAATACACTCTACCAATAAAGCAAATTATGGTTTTCTTATGTATACAGATCATTTTATTTCGGGCTAAGTTTATTAAAACTCACAACTCTTATTTCTTCTTATAATTTAACTTAAAGACATATAAGTAGAGATAATAAATAAGTTGCAAATTAATATTATTAGAATTATCGCCAATGGCTATTTTACGATTTTATTAAAGTTAATTGAGTGTGAAGTTGTCTTTTTGAACTTAAAACCTTCCCCGTACATATGAAAAATGTATTTAATTTAATACATATGTAATGATCTACGACTATAGAATGTGTAAATATTAAAGAATGTGACTTATTATGAAATATTTAAATTTTTTTTTATTCATCTAATAAATTTTTAATTTTTAATTTTAGACGGTAGCTGCAACAAAGGATGCCCCCGATGTAAGTGGAATTTTATATTTTATTCTCTGCTCCCATTGAAATGACTGAATACTGGGTTCAACAAGTGAATGGTATCTTTGCTGTGCCCCTTTTTTTAGACCCAGTACTTGAAAGAGTATAAAGGATCTATAAGGCTTCTAAGAAAAAGGCCGCAACAGGCTGAATCAGACTCCATGAAGTGTATAAACTCTTGATCAGCATCAATATCCGAGATTATATAGACATGTCCGTCTGATCTCAAAAACTAAAAGGGCTAAATACACCAGAATTGGTACGTAGGTTAATATTCATCGAAAAAGTGCAGGGTGTCCTTCTGTCAAGCTTGCTGTAGCAGTATAGATTTGTAGACCCTGTACTTTAAAAAGTACAAACTATACAGTTACAGGCAGAAGCAGGTGTGGCAGATCAACATCATACAACATCATGGACCATATCTGGTCCAGATCAAGTTTGTTTTATAATTTTTCTACGCCTCCTTGCGACCCGTAGGCCGAAAATAAAAATTTCGAATTACTACTGTAATACCAGCCTTGATTTTTATACCCTTGAAGAGGGTATTATAATTTTGTCACGAAGTTTGTAACGCATTGAAGGAGGCCTCACAGACTATGGGGTCTGTATATATATATTCTTGATTAGGGCGACGAGCTGAGTCGATATATGGCCTGTCCGTCTGTCCGTCCGTCTGTCTGTTTCTATGCAAACTAGTCTCCCTGTTGAAACTTGGTACAGGTTCGTCTTTTTGCTGTACGCAGTACATATGTCAGAACCGGCCGGATCGGATCACTATATATGTAGCTGCTATAAAAACTATCGGTTCGGAATCAACATTTAGCATGAAAAATTTTTTTTCTTCTTAAGATATCTTAACCAAACTCCTACATTGTGTATTTGGCTCAAATCGGTCAACTATAGCACATAGCTGCAATGGGAACGATCGGTTCGAAATCAACATTTAGTATGAAAAGGTTTTTTGTTTCTTAAGATATCTTAACCAAACCTACACATTGTGTATTTGGCATAGTTTCAAATAGCCTGCCCAAATTTGGTGCAAATCGGATTACTATATTATATAGCTGTCATATGAACGATCAGTTCGAAATCAACATCTAACAAATTTTGTAAACATTCGGACGGCTTATGCAGAGTTCTGTAAGGGTATTCAAACTTTGGCGCGCCAAAGCTAGCTTGCGCTATATATTTGGTATATATAATAAACACTATGATCAGAACCTATCCTGAAATTTTCAATCGAATGATAAACACGGAAGTTATTCAACTAATAATGTTACAGGCAAAAGGAAAAAGAAGAGACGCTAGTCTTGGTAGTGGCGCAATCGCAATCTTAGCACTCAGAAAGTACAGGGTCTCCTCCAGTCGACTTTTTTTTAAACGATGCTTTCACAGAATTCGAAAAATTTTCAATAAATCATAAAAAACGTGTTATCCTAGTATTCAAATTTCTTTGAACAATTCTGTGCATAAATGTTTTTGCATTTACACTATAAAATTGTGGAAATTGATAAAAAAAAAATAAAAAATTAAAGCAATAATAAAAGCAAGAAAAATTTTTAACATTGGTTAAAATGTATTACACCCTCTTTAAGTTTGACTTTAAGCCCCAGAGCTAATATCCCGAATTCATTTTCCTGGCTGTTTGAGTTTGTAATCACGTAAACATATCACACTGTGCAACACAATTTTTAGCGTTTTTTCTGGTCCTCGGCCAAATTTAGATTTTCATGATATATATGGAGCTAAAGATTAAAAAAGTGTAGTTTTATTTAAAATTTTTTAAAATTTTAGCGTTCTTTGTTAAATTTTTTTCAAGAGGTGCTCTTACTTTTGAATTATTTATCGAGAACGGCACAACCGATCTTGAAAAACTTTACAGTTTCCGAAAGATAATGAATGTATCTACTAAACATTCATAAATTGTTTTTAATTTAAATCAATAGTTTAACAAACTCATATTTTTAAATTAAGAAAATTATGATTTTTGTTGTAGTTTTTTCACGATTTTTTTGACTTAAAAGTTCAAGGAAAATCAAAAATTAAATAAGGTCCTTTATGTTTCAATTATGGCTAGAAGTATTAATTAGGTAATACTCATTAAAATCGTAGGTAAGAAAGCGAAGCGATATGATGAAACACAGCGCAATTTAAGACTTAAAAAATGCATTAAGCTACGGTGGAGCAAGCTCGACAGTAGGAGACCCTGTACTTTTTGAATGCAATGCGATCACTAATTGAAAATTGAAAATTTTGTATTTTAATTTGCGGGGTGGAGGGGGGCGTGGCAAAAATCTAAAACAAACTCGTTCAATGCAAGATATAGATGTACATACATGCCAAATTGGGTGTCTCTAGCTCTTATAGTCTCTGAAATCTAGGAACTCAAAAAAGGGACAGACAGACAGACAGACAGACAGACAGACGGACAGACGGACATGGATTCGGATAAGAATATATATACTTTATGGGGTCTGCCACGCCTCCTTCTGCCTGTTACACACATTTTTTTTGCACAAACGTAATAGACCCATTTGTACTTTTTTAAAGTACAGGGTCTAAAAAGTAGCTTTCATTAAAATTCAATTCAGAAACAACCAACTTTTATGGTGTATGCAGTACATTTGTCGGAATCAACCGGATCGGATCACTATATCATACAGCTACCGTAGGAACGATCGGTTAAAGTCAATCTTTAGTATGAACAACTTTTTAAGACCCTGTACTTTAAAAAAGTACAAAGTGTTTATTATGTTTGGCATGAACGAGTTTATTTTAGATTTTTTCCACGCCCCCCTTCGCCCTCGAAAATTAAAATATAAAATTTCAAAGTCAAATTACAAGAGCACTTTTAATGCTTTACGCCTTGATTTTTGGAATATATAATATACTCTATGGTCCGAGCCTCGACTGAAATTTATTGAAATTTATTGAATTTATTTATTTATTATCTATTGAAATTTTAAGTAATTTAAACAATGCTTTCCACTCAAAAAGGACAGGGGTCCTACTGTCAAGATTGCACCACCGTAGCTTACTGTATTTTGGTTCCTTAAGATATCACAAACAAACCAGACAGTTTTCTGTTTAACATAGTTTCACATAGATTGAGCAAAGTTAGAATCGGATATCATATAGGTGTCACAAAACGCTCCTTTAAGTGAATTTTTCTTGTTTCTTACATTTTTTAACGAAACCTGGCCAAATTTATTTAGAATCAGAATATAGTTTTCAGATCTAACTCAGTCAAACTCACCGACTAACATTTTTTACCAGATATGACATTCGGAAAAATTTTATCAAGATCGGTTGACTATATCATATAGCTATAATACGAACAATCGGATGCAGTTTAACATTCGGTATAAAGAGCCTTGCGATTTCTAAGCTATCTCAACCAAATTCACGGATTGTTTTCATCTCGACAAAGCTGACATTTAGTCGCCAAATCAGATTTTTTGCCTCCAAAGTCCTGCTAGCAACGGAATAAGAACGTATAAGACGTTATTAATCGCGCAAAAGCTAAACATTTTTTATGGTAGCTTCACATTGGCTGGCACAGCACGTCAGCAATGCATTTGCGTATTACAATAGGTAATTCAAATTTCGAAACTCAGATGCCCAAATGCACCCAAGAAGCGCTGTGGCACTGTACTACTATTATTTTAAGTCCAATAGCAAATAAAATTTGAAAACAGCCCAAAGCGGCTATTAACTTCTCCTGCTTTCTTATCAAAAATGTCCAAGTGATCGATCGTCAAGTTGCGAGTATAGCTGTGATTGCTCCTCATTTTCACTACACATATATTCTGGAGATTTCCGCGAGCATTACGAGCCATGGGTTGGTCAGCGAAGCAAGCCCTTAGCTAAAATTTTATTATTCAATTTATATATTTATTTAGATAAATTGTAACACACAGCCGCCAACATACCGCCTAAATGTAATTTTAATTTTTTTTGGGCTTTTGTTCCCCGGTCATTTTGCAGCGAGTGTAACAAAGCCTTTAGTTTTAAAAGCAAGCAAGCTCGTAAATAGGATAAGATTGGACTACTATATAATAAAGCAGGTGCCTCCAAAGGTTTGCAATCTTTGGGCTATCAATTCTTGATAATAAAATTGTTTCGGTTCTAACTTCGATTTTCGTAATATTCTTTAACTTTAAACATTAAATCTGAATTACAAAGCTAATCTATATATATTTTTACAAATAGCCGACAATGGAATGTTAAAATATGCCCCTGGAAGCTTTTACGAGTATGGATTTGAAAGCATATTAACGGTCGGCTTGAGTTCCGGACTATTGAGCGAAGCAGATGACACCAGCCTTAAAGTAACCGGATCTGCAAAGGTCTTTGCAAGTGGTAACTGCGGCTACACTTTGCAAATAGGATCAGTTAAGGTCATAAATACAAAGGAATCTGTTGAAAAAAAACTGGTGACAAATATCCAAAAGCCAGTTTACTTCACTTGGGTTAGTGGTCAATTGGAGCCAGAGATTTGTGTTGATGCTACTGACTCTGCATATTCGCTTAACATGAAACGTGCGATCATTTCACTTTTACAATCGGGATCGGAATCAGAGATGGAAAGCGAAGTGGATGTATTCGGCCAATGCCCGACTCACATATCCAGCTCAAAGTCTGGCAATGGGGTGACGATCACCAAAGTGCGTAATCTTAACAATTGCGCATATCGCGAACATATTAACAGTGGATTACTATCTGGCGTTGTCAATGAGAAGGCTGGCGTTACGTCCAGTTCCCTCCTACAATCGGACTATAGCAAAGAGTCTAGAATAGAGCGAGGTGTCGTTGAACGTGTTCAACTTGAGGAGCTTTACAAGTTCGCTGGCAGTGCGAAGGGAAACTCTGATATTAGTGCCAAGGTTCAAACCACTCTTAAGCTGAAAAATGGTGCTAATGGAACGCCAGGGGCTGCTCCAACCACTGGCACACATGGTGCTAGTTTAATTTTCCAAAAATCTGAAATTTATCCAACCAAAAATATCGCTGCGTTAAAGACGACTCTTGCCGAACTGGTCGACTTAACCACCGACTATGTGAAAAAGGATACCGCAAAGAAGTTTATTGAACTTATACGGCTGCTTCGAAATTCTGATACAGATACATTGTTGGAATTGTCGGCTGTTCCACATCCCAATAAGATCTTGGCTCGCAAAGTCTATCTCGATGCCCTATTCCGCACAAATACAGCCGAGTCAGCTAAAGCTATTCTGAGACAGCTGAGTAAGTTTGAGGAGAAGGAAAAATTGATCGCCATATTATCGTTGAACCTGGTCGAGTCCGTAGATAGGGAAACTCTCAATCAAGCTGCTGCTCAACTATTGCCCCAGTCCCCCAAGGAAATTTATTTAGTTGTTGGAAATCTATTCTCCAAATTCTGTGCCCGAAACGGATGTCAGACATCGGACATTGAGACCATTTCAAAGAAGTTTGTTGATGGCCTTAAGCACTGCAAGCCCAACACCAAGCAAGATGAAGAGCGCATTGTCTATGTGCTTAAGGGCATTGGTAATACCCATAACTTGGTCAATAATGTTATTCCCGCCTTGACAGAATGCGTGTCTTCTGGACGTTCCAATCGACTACGTGTCGCCGCTTTGCAGTCCTTTTCTTCCTCTTCCAGCTGCAATGGAGCATTAAGCTCTAAAGCTTTGGATATATTAAAGGATCACAATGAAGACTCTGAGCTGCGCATTGAGGCATATTTGGCAGCAATTAATTGTCCTAGTGCGGAGCTGGCTAATCAATTATCGGAGATAATCAACTCAGAAGAGTCCTACCAAGTGGGTGGCTTTATTGAGTCCAGTCTAAAAACAATTCGCGACTCTACGGATGCGACCCAAGAGCTACAGCGTTACTATCTTGGTAATATACGTGTGACAAAACAGTTCCCTAAAGATTACAGGCGTTATAGTTTTAACAATGGCGTCTCCTTCAGACTAGATGCCTTGGGATTGAGCGCTAGCTCTGATTACAAGCTCATTTATTCTCAACACGGCTTTCTGCCTCGATCAGCACGTTTAAATGTTACGACTGAGATCTTTGGAACCAATTTTAACGTATTTGAGGCGAGCGTTCGACAGGAAAATCTTGAAAATTTGCTTGAGTACTATGTGGGACCCAAAGGTCTGCTCAACAAGGACTTTGATGAGATTGTAAAACTGATTGAGGCTGGAAATGCACAAGGTGGAGTTTTACCTGGCCGTCACAGGCGTTCCATTGCTGATGATGCGAGCAAGACAGCAAAGAAGTACAAAAATTATGGTAGTAAGACAGCGCAAGATCTGAACTTGGATCTATCATTGAAACTTTTTGGCTCGGAGCTAAGTTTCCTGAGTCTTGGTGATAACATTCCAAGCTCTTTGGATGATATTATCAAGCATTTCTCGGATGCATTTGACAAGGCCAAAAAGGAATTGTCGTCGTTTGAAAAGCAATTTATTGGGCATCATCTATTTCTCGATGCAGAATTGAGCTACCCCACCGGCTTGGGTATACCTTTGGAATTTGGAGCACAAGGATTTGCGTCAAACAAAATCGACTTTGCCATTAATGTCGATGTGAATGATATTCTTGAGCAGAATTGGCAGAGATCCAAATATCGTTTGAAATTTGTTCCCAGTGTTGATGTCAATGTGAATGTCCAGCTTGGCTTTAACACACAGGTTCTGTCCACAGGACTCCGAGTTGTGTCCACCGCACATTCTGCTACTGGCAGTGATGTTTCTGTATCCCTAATCAATAATGGACACGGATTTAATATCGACGTTGAGCTGCCACGCGATCGTCTTGAGCTTATTGATGTTCAATTTAATGCAGAATTTTTCGTTGCCGAGCATGACAAGCAAATAAAATCGGTTCCGTTAAAAACCTCGAAGAAGGGTCCAAACCAGTCTAAACCATCTGCCAAAAACGAGATCTGTTTCAATCAACTTGAAATTGTTGGCTTGAATGTCTGTGTCGTCAGCTCAACAAGTCTCAAGGATATTGGAGCTGCAAATAGACAGAATCAGGGTCATCTAGATAATTTTCATCTGTCCAAACCATTCTCATTTGTGGTTTACTCGACAGTCGAACGTAAATTCAACTTTAAGGGAACCCAATCTACGCTATCCTCGGGCAGTCAACAGTGGAAGCTTGAATATAGCACTCCAGGGTCGAAAATTTCCCACGATACAAGTATTGCATTTGAGCTGGGCGCAAAGCCAAAAACTTACGGTCGTCTAGCTATTGATAATCCCCAGTATCACCTCGCTGTAGAGGCTGGTGTTTCCAATGACAATCACGAGCTGGTTATTTACGGACAGCTGGAGCAGGATAAGGATGTCAAGAGGAGTAAAATCGGTTTTGCCAAGAATGGTAATGAGTTCAGCCCGCTTATTGAGATCCACGATAAAAATGGTATTACAAACAACATCAATGGTTATCGAGCTGATGGCAAAATTGTTGTACAAAAATCAAGCGAAAAGCAAGCACGCTACAATTTCCAAAATTTTCAAATCTTAAGTCCAAATAGTGAACGTGTCGTACTCAATGGTTGGGCAGACGTTGGACCCGCTTTTCTAACAACTGAACTACATATTGCTCCTGGACAGCAATCCTATCTGGTAAAGAGCAATTTTAAAGTGGAGAATGGTCAATATGCAGTGGGCCTATTTGTGAATGATGAACGTAATTCTGAGAATGTTTACGGAAGCTCGACCAAATTGACAATTGGCCAAAATTTGTATTCATTACAACTGACTGGCAAGGCAATGGCTTGGTCTGTGCAAAGTAAATCGGATTTTGAGTTTGTTAAGAGCGAAAATTCAAATACCTTTACTTCATCCAAGTTGTCGCATGATTTGATAGTTGAACATAAGAATAAACCCGTTGGCTCACTAAAGTTGAAGTCGAATTTTGATGTAAACAAATTCCAAATCGACGCAGAGGCAGTTGGTAATGAAAAAACAGCGTCTCTCGATATTAAATACCAATCGAATCAGAAATCAGTGCGGGACTATGATTTTGTGGGCAAGGCGAAACTCAATAAACATTTCATTGAAATCATCTCGAAGGCCGATGCGAATGGAAACATATTGATTGTCGACAATAGCATTGCTGCATCCTGTGGCACACTCATAACGGCCAAGGGTGAGGTTGGTCAGCGTTATACCGCACAGGATATTCACATTGATTTACAAGGAAATGCACACTTCAGTAGCATAGATAAACCAGTGCAATGGCTACTTAAAGTTATGGGAACTCCAGATAAAACTAGCACCGAATTCCGCGCTAATCGTGATAATGCGGACCTAATTAAATTTACAACCGAATCACAGCATCCACTGGATAAAATTTCAGCGGCAAAATACAATCTGGTCCTTAAGAATCAACTGAATGCCAGGGGTGATTTCAAAATCGCAAAGAATGGCAAGGGTGAACTGACGACTACAATTGAAACACTGAAAACGGAACCAAAGCACAAAATCGAAATCGATTCGAAATTTCATGTTCAGGCTCCCAAATACGATATTGATACAACTGTAACAATTGATGGTGCAAAGAAGCTCCATCTGAAGAGCGAAAATATTGTTGAGAAATTGAAATTCTCCACCAAAACTGTCCTTGATTCAGATGGTAAAAAGTTGTCCGTTGAGGCAAATGCCGCATTAAAGGGAGATTGGCGCACCAATGGCGATGTTCAGGGAGGATTCACATTTATTGCACCAGATGGTCACACCTTTGGTGGCAGCGTCAATCGTCATATTACTACAAATCCCAAAACACAGTTAACACAGGGCACGGCAGAGGTACAATTTAATGAACAGGAGCCGGGCAACGGGAAGAAGCGCTCGGTTGGTTTCAAAGGTAAACTCGACAAGTGGAATACCAAAACAAAGGAATTATCGGTCAATTCACAATTCGTCTACACCGCCTTTAATGGACAAAAAGCCGAGCTCAATTATCATATTAAGCACCTTCTAAAGGGTCAAAATAAAGCCATCGATTTTGGTGTTACCATACTGGGTAATTTTCCAGATCAATTACCCCTCGAGCTCTCTTTTGTGGTTGATGAATATAGTTCACAACATGGCATCGCAGTTTTCTCTGGCAAATTAGGTGAACGCATATCAGCGAACTTTAATGGCAATTTTCATGTAGGGCAGAATAATGTGCCATCATCGTATGAAGTTCAGGGTAACCTGCAGGTACCCGAATATAATTTAAAATACTGGGAGCTAAGCAGTAAAGGTAAACTATTAAAACCCGCCGAGGGAGCCAATGGAGTCCCCCTTGTGGAGTTCCAGTTGAATTCAAAGACAGGCGATGAACAATTCACCAAGATTAACACCGTATGGAAAGGTACTGCCCAACAGGGCAGCTTTACTTTTGATGCCCAAAATAACAACTTAGCAGCTCCCTTAAAATTAGATATCAGCTATCAAAATGAGCAGGAAGCTCTTAGTACTGATAAAAATAACAAATGGAAGTACGGCATTAATGCACAATATGGGGATAAGTACGTAAAAACGAATCTGGATGTCAGTTTAGTCGAGAATACTAAAACGGCAGCTGTTTACTGGAAACTAGACACCAGCTACAATTCTGTCAAAAACTTGGAGGTTACTATACGTAGTCAAAAGGGAGCCGAAGATAGCTATGTGATAAGTTCGGAGGTAAAAAATGACGGAAAATCATATAGTGTAGAAAGCAAACTGTATAGCTCTACACACAAGAAAGGTTTCGATCTACGTGCCAATCTCCCCACCGGAGATCCCATTGCACTTGTAACCATTATTGAGATTATGGGAGAGCGCAAGGCTAAGCTCACAGTTGATCTACAAAACATAGTCGATGTAGACTTTAAACTAAGCACAGAAGCATCCTATACAAACATTGATGACTTTTATATCATTGGCAACTGGAGCTCGAAAAAACTGAAGCTGGATAATTATGTGCTAGATATTAAAGCGCAGACAAAGACAATAAAGGTTCATGTAAAAAATGCTCAAGGCAATGTTTTATCAGGTAACGCGTCTTATACTTTAAAGAAGGATCAAAATAAGGCAATCATTGAGGGACAAGGTCAGGTTCAGACACAAGGTAAGGCCGTCTCGAGTAACTTTAAATTAACTCGTCAATATTACACATTGAGCACTGAACAAGAAGTCGGCTTTTCATATACCTTTAATGGTAATATTGGACCAAAGAACATTGTTGCAACATTAAAACTGACCAACAAGGAGCTAAATCTTAAGGGATCCATATGCGAAGAGAAGAGACAGTGCACAAACGTTCAAATTCAATCTTCGGTAAGTGTTGATGAAAACCAGCTGGAAAATGCAGAGCACGGAGTAGTTATTGTCATAGATTTGCGTGAAATCGGCTATCCTTATGAACTGGAATGGAAGTCAAAGAGCATACGTCAGGGCTTCAAATATGAATACAATCTAGATGGTCATATCTCCGGTAATAATGTTAAATATCAGCTCAATGCAAATGTACTGCCGACGGGTTCAACTGTAAAATTGACACTGCCAAAGCGGCAGATTATATTCGAGACTGTTCAGAATTTACCAACCAGCGGTACGATATTTGGTCATTATGAACATTCGGCGGCATTTTATATCGATAAGCTGCAGCGACCTAATGATGTGGCGCGATTTTCGGCAATTCTGGACATATCGGGTGTTGAGCATGTATCACTCAATTCAAAGGCTCTACTAAAGATAGAACATCCGACAATCCGACCTTTGATTGTTTCTGGTAGTATCGATGCGAATCGCGACAAACAAACCGTCAACAGCGAATTTATACTCGACATATTCAAAACAGCAGATCAGAAACTGATTGCCACAAGTCAAATACGTAATACTCAATCCAAAGATGGCTTCAATATTACATCGAGCCAGAAAATTCACTCCACTGGCCTACAATTCCAGTATGAGCTCAACTCGCACTCGTCTCTCAATACCGATTCGAAGGAGTTCAGTGCCGGTACCGAATTACAGAGCAGTAACTTTGATCTAAAAGCTGGAGCACTTATTTTTGGCAACAAGAATCGAGTGGAGCTATCAGTAAATGGACTCAATGAGCAGATTATCTACGTGGCAGCTAATCTTGATTGGCAGAAGCATTCTGCAAAAATAAACTCAAAAATTCAAGTTTTTGCGCAGAAGCCTGTGGAAATCTTAACGGAATTGCAATCGAACTGGGCCAAAGTCACATTGAATCGTCAGAATCTTATTAATGCAAATGCTGAAATTAAATTGGGAAAAGAGTTTAAATTTGATGTTTTAAGCAGTGGAAAATCTATATCGAATGGACGTGTTGCTCTGGATGCAGCAAATTTCCTTCAAACCGCGTACAAAATCAACGAGGATGAGGTCAAAGCATTCCAGGTAAGCTTTTTTTAAAAATATATCCATACTTTAAACTTTTAAATTAAATTAAGAACTATGTATTATTCATTAGTTTTCGGAGACTGTAAAGCATTTTAATGTAAATGATTAAGAATGTAAGATCACTTTAAAAAAAAGCGTCATAAATAAAAGAAAATTTAAGAAAAATATACACACCTTAATATGTGTAATATGTGTTAATATGTGTAATTTTTAGAAAGGGACAAGACAATCTAAAAATTTTGCAAAGTGTTACTAACTATTAACCAACTCATCGTTATAGAATAATCTCGAAACAGAAGTGAAAAAGGAAACTGAAGACATTACGGAGAAGTTAAGAAAACGCTTTGATAAAGTTCGTTCCGATCTTGACGAGAAGCTGAAGCTAGTTAAGAAAAGCACTCCGGACTTTGAAAAATTAAAGAATGGCTACGAAAGCCAATTAAAAACTATAGTTGATGAACTTAAAACCGATCCAACACTGGCAAAACTGATTGATAACATGTAAGTAATAATATCAGTTTTCAAAAATCGTATATTAAATTAGTAAGTAGTAGTAGAATAAACAGATTTTTATTATTATTATTAACTCTTCTCCCTTTTTCCTCACCTATGGATATTACATATTCTTTCACATATATAGTATTTAATATTTACATTTAACAAACATAGAATTTCATTTAATTGCATGATCATATGTAGGCGACAAGTTAATTAGTAAATACCTGGCATGTCTTTTAGCCTGTTTACCTGTACCCAAATCATATTTTAGTTGCCAAAATGCGCGTCCCTCTTTTGTTGGCATACCCAGTGCTCTTTATTATTATAGGGCAATACTAATGCGTCCATAATGAATAGACTATACCTGGATGCATCATAAATATTAAATAACAGTCCATAACAGACTGACTGGTTGACTATTCAAGTCTCTATTTGTGATGGTTCTCAAGGTCTTTGACTGGGCTCTCGGAACAATATTAATATTGATATTGCTAGCACTACACCATATCTGGGAGCCATCGGCCCAGACAGGTCTTAGCACAGAACTGTAGAGCAGGACCTTGTGGACAAGAGTAAGTTTTAAATGTGTTCTCTTGGCTTCGATGTGTCTGCACCATGTGAGTCTTCTATCCAGGTGTACTCCTAGATACGTCACATCGTTGCATTGTGCATTTGTAATTTGAAGTGTTGAAATGCAAGCTGCGGGACGAAGACTGACTCCAGCTGCCCATGTCAGTTTTAACTTGAGGAGAGGCTTTAGCTCGCTGATCTCTGTGGTGTTTAAGCATATTTGTCTACTGCCCATTTGTTCAGTTTGGTCTATAATTTAACCATAAATCGACTTACAAACGAATAAAGCTGACAAATTATTGAATTTTATAATCAAAATTCATGCTTGATTTTTTATCGAAAAGCTCATTTTGGTTTTAATGAATAAGTAAACAAGCAAAATTGCCGAAATTGGAGTGAAGAGCTTCCAGAAGCATTGATAGAACTTAAAATCACTGTTTGGGGTCGTTCTTGTGCCGGCGTCTTCATAGAAGCGTACTTTTTAATCGGTTTCGAAGGATGAAACATTACTGTGAATGGCTAGCGCTACCGTGCCATGACCACAAGCTTTTTTTTAGACTTGGCTGACATGTGGTTTCAAGAAGATGATGCCACATAGCTCGTGAAACAATGGTTCAAAGGTGGTAAGGCGTAAGATATAAATTAATTTCAAAATACACCCTTGCAGAGCTCTGCTTAATGTGGATTTCGAACCGATCGTTCATATGAAAGCTATCTGATATAGTAAACCGATTTGCACCAAATTTGGTCAGGCTACTTGAAACTATACCAAATACACAATCTGTGAGTTTGGTTAAGATATCTTTAGAAAAAAAAAGTTTTTCATACTAAATGTTGATTTTCAGCAGATCGTTCCTATGGCAGCTATATGATATAGTTATCCGATCCGGCTGGTTCCGACATATGTACTGCGTGCAGCAAAAAGACGAATCAGTACCAAGTTTCATCAAGATAGCTTTAAAACTGAGATACTAGTTTGCATAGAAATAGACATACAGACAGACGGACAGACGGACAGAGAGACGGACAGACAGACGGACATGGCTATATCGACTCAACTCGTCGCCCTGATCAAGAATATATATACTTTATAATTTATTACTATTTAAATTATATTTATAATTTTTATATCTTCTTTTTTTTTATATATCAAGACGTCATCTCATTGAAAAAATTACAAAATTCATTGATGAAGTAACGAAAACACTGGCGGAGAATTATGAGAAATTACACAAGGCATTTGAAGATCTCTTTGAAAAGTTACAAGAATTGTGGAAGAATTCAATATTAAAAGCATGGGAACAATTGGTTGTGTCAGCGACAAAAGTAATCGGACAGCTTCGTGTTGAAATTTTTAATGTGTATGCGAAGGCTTTCAAGGCTGTGATAGAATGGTTTGAGAAATATGGACCAACTTTGAAGAACTATGGAAAGGCAATTAATGAATCACTAAAACCCTTGAATGAAGCCACTCAAGAATTGATCAAGGCAATTATCAAAATCGCTGATGAAGCAATTGATGAGTTTAAGGAATATCTAGCTAAATTGCCATCATTTGAAGCGCTAAGCAATGAAGTCACCGAGAAGATTAAACAGTTAAAATTAGTTGAACAGATATTGGATATATTAAACAATATCTTTGCACAATTACATATTCTACCACAAACCCCAGAGACAAATGAGTTGCTGGAGAAATTGCATGAATATCTTGAGGCCAAGTTGAAACAACAGGCGATCAATGATGAGAAATGGCTTGAAGATTTGTCAAAACTGTTAATTAAGTCTTTGCGTTCCCTTTGGACAGCCATTGAGAGTAATACGGGCGGAGCACCTGCCACCGATTTGGAGGGTTGGACTTCGGCCTTTTCCCACTATTTTGATGAGTTAGCTAAGATACCGACACTTTTCTCATTCCGCTCGAGCTTGATTAACTTCATTTTACACGAGAACTGGGAAACCATATTCAGCAAGGACTTGTACTCGTCCTGGTTGTATTCCGTACTCTTCCAGAAATTTGAGCTACATGGACAGCTTGTGAATGGTCAGCACGTGTTCAGTTTCGATGGACAGACCTATGCATATCCGGGCAACTGTAAATATATCCTTGCTCAGGATAGCGTCGATAATAATTTTACGGTAATTGCTCAACTGAATGATGGAAAACTGAAGGCAATCACACTGGTTGACAGGGATGGTAATTTTATGGAAATTAGCGATACGATTGCACTTAAGGTTAATAACAAGCCCGTTGAATATCCACAACATTTGCCCGGCATTCATGCCTGGCGCAAATTCTATAGTGTATACTTACATTCAGAGTATGGTGTGGCAGTAACTTGCACCATGGACTTGAAGGTCTGTCATGTTGTGGTCAACGGTTTCTACACGAGTAAAATTCGTGGTTTGCTGGGTAATGGTAATGCCGAACCGTATGATGATTACCTGTTAATTGATGGTACCCTCGCTACTAACTCAGCTGACTTAGGCAATGATTATGGTATTGGCAAATGTAACCCTGTTGCTTTTAATAAAGCCCAGTTGGAGAGCCAGACCCGCAATGATATATGCAGTGATATATTTGGCGTTGAATCCACATTGGCACTAAATTTCTTGGCATTGGACTTTAGACCGTACCGCAAGGCCTGCGACATTGCTGTACAAGATGTAGCTGAGAAAGATAAGGAATCTGTTGCATGCACATTTGCGTTGGCTTATGGATCTGCTCTTAAACATCTCGACAAATTGGTATTACTGCCCCCACGTTGTCTAAAGTGTGCGGGAGCTCTGGGTCAACGTGAGCTCGGCGAAGAGTTTACCGTAAAAGGACCGACTAACAAGGCTGATATTGTTTTTGTCGTTGATATCAATGTTACTCCCAAGGTTCTATCAAACCTTGTTGCACCGGCCATAACAGAAATTCGGGATGCTCTAAAAATCCGTGGATTTACCGACGTTCAAGTGGGTGTAATTGCCTTTGATGAGTCAAAACGTTACCCGGCTCTCCTCACGAGCGACAACGGTAAGATTAACTACAAGGGAAATGTGGCAAATACTCAGCTGAACGGACCCAAAAACTTCTGTGACAATTGTATTGAGCAAATAATCGCGGACAAGAGGGCTCTCGATATATATAACTTGCTTGAGCGATTCATAAAGACCATCGTGCCACAGTCTGATGAAAACGCCTTCAAATTAGCCTTGGATTATCCATTCCGTGCAGGTGCAGCCAAGAGCATTGTTGGCGTCCGAAGTGATTCCCTCGAGTATAGTAACTGGGTAAGCACGAAAGTCCACATCTTTTTTTTATTTATTAAAAGCAGTCGAAACATTATAATTATGGAGAATTTAAAGCCAATATGGAAAATAAAACAAAATATATATTAATTCGGGCTTACTAATTTTCTCGAGGTTAAATAAAAAAAAACACATTCAATATTACACTTTGCAAAAGCAAAAACAAACCCTCTCTCTCTAAAAAAAACAACTTATAAGTAAAACAAGTATAAAAAGTAAAATATAGCGCAAGCTAACTTTGGAGCGCCAAAGTTTGGATACCCTTGCCATGCCCTGTATAAGCCGTAAGATTTTTTTTTAGAAAATTTGCTAAGTGCAGGGACCGTAAATTACATAAATTTTTTGGTTTTCATAATAAAAGTCCGTTAATGATTTTTATTTCTGTTTTCAAAAATAAAATTCTTGTGGAGTATATTAAAGACCTTAATAGATATAGGCGCCAGTTTTCATACACATGTACACCTACAAATTTTTTTAACATTGACATAACTTACCCCCATCGTTACGCTTAGAAAAATGAAAAACAAAAATGATTTTTACTATAAAAGTCAATGAATAACTGTTATTTTATGACTTTTGTTATAAAAGTTATAAAAAAATTAATAAAAATCGTTGTTTTTAAGGGATAAATAAATATATCAGCGACAAGAATAAAAATTAAATAAAATTTATTTTCTTCTTAATTAGTTCACTATTATTTAATAATAAATTAACTGTTACAAAAGTTATCGCCCCTGGTAGTGAATAGATTTCTTGATTGACTCAATTTAAAATAGATATAGCTAATACTAATATACACGGACAGTTAATTTAAATTATAACAAAATTTGTAAGTTCAAAACCAAGAAAACCGTCAATTGTTTTATTGAATTTTCTTTTTTGTTTTTGTATCGTGACTCTATACAAAAAGCAGTTAAGTCGTGTCTTTGCGATACTCCTTTTATGCTGAATTTCGACCATTATTTCTTAATTATAATATTTGCAATATCTACTACTTAAAAGAAGAACAACATATAATAATATATTCCAAATATTTTTTCAAGTTGAAACTAGTTCGTGCTCATATAACAGGAACTGTGACGAAATTTGATGGGGCTCTCCTACATTTAATAGCACCTATAAAGGGACTTGCTTTGGATGGTGTACCAGCTGACAAACTAGTTGGTGAGTAGCTACTCGTATAAAATAAATATAAATATATATATATATATATTTCTTTGAGATGTACATTCATATTTAATAACAAATAATTGTCCTGCAGGATTTAATGCGCGCTTAGTTGCGACTTTAGATGGAAAGGATAACAAGAAGCGCCCTAAGTTGCAGTTTGAAAATGACATGGGCATCGATTTTGTTCTCAATAATGGAGGTTGGGCATTTGCCACGCAGAACTTTGACAAGTTAAAGGCCGCTGATCAGAAGAAGGTACTTAACCAAGTCACATCTTCTATAGCCGACACTCTATTCAAGACCGAAACAGTTAGTGATTGTCGCTGTGTACCTGTCTCCGGATTATTTGGTCAACACAAGTGTGCCATAAAGTCAACCAGTTTTGTGCCCAATAAGAAAACTAAGGCCACGTGAAACCCATTTATTTTTATTTTAAATGATTCATGACATTACAATTTAAATGCATTTTTACCTAAGAAAACTTGAATTCGCAGTTAAATTATTAAAACAGCTTGCAAATGAAACGATTAACAAATATATTTTTATTGTTTTAATGTAAGAGTGCACCTGTTCTTCTGTTTTTACAAATTATTGCTATTTTAAAAAAAAAAGTATGTAAGAAAAAAGTGTGCAAGCGCTTTGCACATTTGTGCTTTGATTTAAACATTGCTGTATTTGTGTAGTCTTCTTTCATCGGTTCAAAATGCACACAGATTAAAATCCATGAAGAAGCTATATGATATAGTTGTCCGATTTGAACCAAATTTGGTAAAGGTGTATCTAAAGAAACAAATAAGTTTTTCATACTAAAGGTTGATTTCAAGCCGATCGTTCCTGTGGCAGCTATATGATTTAGTGATCTGATCCGGCCGGTTCCGACATATGTACTGCGTGCAGGTAAAAGACGGACCTGTGCCAAGTTTCATCAAGATAGCTTTAAAACTGTGAGATTAGTTTGCATAACAACAGACAGACAGACAGACAGATGGACATGGCTATATCGTCTCAGCTCGTCGCCCTGATCAAGAATATATATGTATACTTCATGGGGTCTGCGAGGCCTCCTTCAATGTGTTACAAACTTTGTGACAAAATTATAACACCCTCTTCAAAAGTTATACAAATTACCATTAGACATTTGTTTTCATACTTTCTATGCTAATCAAATATTTCTGTTAGTTAATTAAAGCCCTAACTGGGCTTTGATAACATGTTTCTGTATTCTCAGCAACGGATATTTACTTAAAATTTTTTTATTAATTTTACTTGTAAATAGTCAAGCTGCATACAAAGAAAGATTATCATATGTGTTTACAAATACACTCACAATTACAAACAGGAATGCCAAAGAAGTCTGGAAGACTTAGGATCGAAGCTGGTTTCCAAATCTCTCAAGCTATACCGTGGGCGACACCGAAAATTTTCGGGCATATTTTCGTTGTCACACATCTCACACAAATTCCATAGAATTAATGAAAATTAAAAAAAAATAGTCAGTGATATTATTTATATTTATAAATATAAAACTCGTTGTCGTGAATGTTCATCACTGTGGAGACGAGATGGGCAGAGCTACGTGCCTTAAAATTTCTCACAAAAACTTTTATGTTTACGTACTCAAAGTGAGGGTCTTTTAAGTCTGTGATCAGCCGAGTCGATATAGTCATGTCCGACTGTCCGTCTGTCTGTCCCTTTTGTGTAGCCTAGATTTGAGAGACGATTAGAGCTAGAGACACCAAATTTGGCATGAAGGTTCATCTATATCTCGCATTGATCAAGTTTGTTTTATAATTTTGCCACGCCCCCCTCCTTCTCCGAAAATTGGAAAAGAAAATTTCAAGAGTATATATATTTTATGGTGTGCCATGCCTCCCTGTGCCTGTTACTTTTACTTTTCACAAATATGTCCTAAAAATTTCAGAAATCTTTCACAACACTTTTATAGAAACAAACAAGACAACCGACTTTTCGTCTCCTTTTTAGAAGTTCACGAATTAGATCAGATGAAATTATGTTCCGTTATACCAGGCGAGGAGGTGCACACTCGATTCGCTAGGCCTTACGAGATTTTAAAGACGTAATGTTTTACCGTGATAAAAACTAACAACAACAACAAAGCAAATGCAATGCGCGAGTCGATTTGAACATTAAAGAAAAACAACATAGTGAAGACGCAGTGTGTGTGTGTCTCTACTCGATTTGCCGACCGCTTCGACGGCGTTTTGTACAATGCGTGAAACAATAACGTAGGTTATGATTTTTTAAGTCGTTTATTATAATAATTTTTGTTTCATACAGACCTTTTATATTTTTGGCTTGCAAAGATTTGGGTAGGGTCGATCCAAGTGAGCGAACAAAAAATTATTCTAGCCAGGTTATTGTTCTTGTATTGTATATCCAGTATAAATTTGGGGCCCATCGGTGAATTTGAGTATTATAGAGTAGTATAACTGAACTGAAAAGTCCCAACGACCCATTAATTGCAATCCTATACAATTTTGCCTTCCATCTCACAACCGCTCATCTCATTAACCAGGTGAGTAACCAATAGTCTTCTATATGCATCGGTACATAAGTTCTATCTGATCGGAGCACAGTAGTAAATTTTCCATTTCTTCTCGTGCTGTTTTGTCACTAGCGTTGATCGCCGTTAACAGCGATATAGTAATAATTAAGAAAGTTTCAATAATAATAAATTATAACAAGCTATTATCTGAGAGCATTAGGTCATACGATTTGTCAAAACTTGTACACGTCGAGCATTGCAGCTTTTACACAATATATGATCATCTAGAGGATAGCAACCCCGTCCATCAGCTTCCGAAGATAATAAGAGGCCACAGTCCTGATGGGTAAAATATATAGACCTTGAATTTTAAGTATTAAATTGATTAAACTTTAATCTATTTATTTACCTCGCATTTATAACATTCCAAGTGAAAGCTCCGATCTAGGGCGACGACGCGTACAGTTTCCTCTTGTCCAGGCTCCGGCAAAATGGGCTCTTTACATACACAGCAACGAGGCGCAAACTTTCTAGATTTATATAAATGTTTTATTTAACTAAATTTTCGTAAATTAAAAAAGCGCTCAACCCACTTGTGAAAATCCGCAATGCAATAATTTTGGTTTGTGGCATCAACAGTAAATGGAATTGCTACAAATAAAAATAAAAAATTTAATGGTAATTATAGCGCAAGGTAACTTTGGCGCGCCAAAGTGTGAATACCCTTGCAGTGCCCTGTATAAGCCGTCAGATTTTTTCAAGATTTCTTAAATGTTGATTTCAAACCGATCGTTCCTATGGAAGCTTTATGATATAGTAGTCTAATTTGAACAAAATTTGGTAAGGATGAATTAAACTGTATCATACACACTCATCGTTTCAATTTGCATGGAAACAGACGGACATGGCTATTCATGGCTATGGCTACTCAACTTGTCGGCTTGTCAAGAACATATATATTTTATGGAGTCTGCGTTACAAACTTCGTGACAAAATTATAATACCCTCTACAAGGGTATAAAAATGCAGTAAGCTACGGTGGAGCAAGCTCGACAATTGGAGACCCTGTACTAATCGAGTGCAAATTTGTTTCAATTTCAATAAATTTCAAAAGATGGCGCCACTTCAGAGGTCGCCAGCGTCTCTGCTTCTTCCTTTTGCACGTAACATTGTTAGTTGAATAGCTTCCGCGTTTATCATCCGATTTGAATGATATATTTAGGATAGGCTCGGACCATAGTGTATGTACCGAAAATCATGGCGTTAGCATTAAAGGTGCTTTTGTAATTCGTCGAAATTTAGTATGCCAATTTCCGGGGGGGGGTGCCAAAAATTTAAACAAACTCGTTCAGATTAACGTACATGCCAAATTTGGTATCTTTAGCTCTTAAAGTCTGTGAGATCTTACAGAACTTAAATAAGGGACAGACGCACAGACGGACATGGCTTTAGCGACTCGGCTATTGATGCTGATCAAGAACATATATACTTTATAGGGTCTGCCCCGAATTTTTAAAGTACAGGGCCTAAATAAAATTTTAGTTCATTATTAAAAATCTATTCTTACCATCTAAACTATTTCCACACACAACACAAGTAAAGCATTGTGGATGATACGGTTTGCCAGTGGCCCTCAGAATCCGCTCCAAAATTGGTTTTAAGCAAACAGAACACTTCTCCAAAGTTTGTAAATAATCATATTCACAAAAGGGATTACCTTCTAGTGCATAAAATGGTTTGCCCTGCAGATTTATTTGACATGTAGTGCAAGTAAAGCACGAAATGTGATATATTTGATCCATTGCCGTACAACCACTGTTCTCACCCAAAACGCGCTCACCACATTTAAAGCAACGGCCTTGAAAAGCAAACCAAATATGTTACACATAGATAAAAAAATGTATTAAATGATTATGGTACCATAATTTTCCACTTCGTTTGTCGAATCAATTGGTGTTAAATGATAATTGCTTTGACCCTTGTCAAATACATCCCTTTTCGAAAAGCTTATGCTATTTGGATCAACTGCTTTGTCCATAGTGATTCCTCCACTGCAGTGCATTGGAGTATTGTCACAATTTGTGTTTAAAATATTGCCTCCACATGTCAAGCCGTCCGATATATTAATTTGATTAATATTTGCATACATATTATATTTAGTTCGTAATGATATATCGTTAGACGGACGAGGATTTATCGGCTCATATATCGAATCATAAGTAGATGAGCTCTAGAAAAAACAAGAAAAATCAAATATTTCACTTTTTATTTATCTATCTTATTCATAAATTTAAAATAATATTATTGTATATACCTGAGATAGTCCTCCATATCCATAATAGTCTGTGCATGATTTGTTTTGATAATACTGAAATATTAGTAAGAAAAACATTATTTTAAGTCACGAGTAGATAAAACTAAATATTATGAAGTACCTTAGGAGTTATACTATGAGCATAATGGTTTGCATAATTTCCGTGTGAAATTACGGGCGCAGTTACATTATTTTCTTTTAAATTTAGCGCTGTCTTGTTAAATGCATCACTTGCTCTCCGAAGCTCGCTGTAAGAAGAGCTCACTGGACTTGGTGGCGGTGGTAGCTCCTCATCCAGATCTTTCTTTGATAGAGAGGAAACCGTACAAATTGAAAGTTGGCCAGGCAACAATCTAGGATCCACGGTTGGAAAATTAGATGCTGCAATTAATATACATAATTGTTTATTTCAAAGATTAAATATTGAATTTTTTTATATTTTTAAAATTGGACCGCGTTTTTTAAATTTGTTTATGAGGTGCTCTTACATTTCGAATTATTTTCGAGAACGGCAAAACCGATCCTAAAAAGCTTTACAGATAATAAAGATAATAAATGTATCATACATTGTTTGTAGTTTAAATCAATAGTTTAACAAATGTATAATTTAAATTTTTTTGTATTTATACGACGGCGTATATAAAATTTGAGGAAAATTGAAGATAAAAATTAGGTCCCTTTTGTTTTTAAAGTTAGATGGTTAGAAGAATTAATTTAGCGTTGTTTAAGTTATTACTAATTCAAATTGCAGAAATTCAATATCTAATTACTAATTCAAATTAAGAATTAATTAATTAATTTTTAGCCAGGGGGAGTTTTGTCTGTTGCATAGTATAACATAAATTCATAAAATGGATAGTAGACAATAGCAAGAGATATCTTAAGACTTACTTTTTTGTGATTGTTGTATATTCGAATATAGTGAGATAGCACTTTTTTCTGAAGGCGTAGACAATTGGACATATTCCGATTTTATATTGTCTGCGGATGTTTTCAGATTCAGATTTGAATTATTGTAATTCGAAGCATTCGGGCCTGTTAATTTACGTCCACTAAGAGAGGTTGAGGAAAGTTTAGGAATGCTTGTAACCGGTTGTTCAGTCGGATGAACTTTTAATCCTAAAAGACCTCTCTTTTCCATCTGTAGTTTATGATACGCTAAGGCTTCAAGTTGCTGTTCCAATACAGCCGGGTTGTCCAAAGTTGACTGACTGCCGATTTGATTTGATTTTTCATGATTTTCAGATGGACTTGCATAAATTGGCTGTTTACGCAGAAGTATGGATGCTGATCCACTTGCAGTTTCCTTAATGACATCCGATTCTAAGCTATGCAGTGGTTGCGAATATAATGGCTCTCGAGTATCTGTAACAAGTTTGCTAAGTGGCACCTAAAAAAGCAATGTGTTAACAATTATCAATTGTTTTAAAGAAATAAAGTAAGTGGACCAATTCTGCGATGTTACCTGAGGCATTTCAATTAATTTCCTGAAAGGTTTTGGTGGAATGGTTGGTGCCATCTTGCTTAATGCCGCCTTGCTATGAGCGTTATTATGAGCAGCGCTCACTTTTTGCTGTAAGTTCTCTACTAGAGCTGCTACTTTTCCGGTTCTCACATATCCTTCGTCGCACCTACTATTCAATATTGTTAACTGCTTTAGTTGCTCCTCTAAGGAATCCATTTTGCTCAAGCCTCGCCCAGTCGATTCCTTGACATAAAAATGATAAGTTTCTTGCAATACAAAAAATAAAACAAGCGAGGCGTAGTTAAAAATTATATAAGTTCAACATGTTGATAATAGTGAAGCTTAGTTATTCTATTCTTAAGAAGCATTTAATTGAAGTTAATATAACTTATTTAATTTCTCTCAGCACGCACACCAAATCAATTTTGTTTACACAGTAGAGTAGCAAAAACACCAATGCTAAATTCGATACTATCGAAGTTTTAAGAATTGTCCGATGCATCGATGTTTTTTTCCAACATCGATGTTTTACTACCGACCGTAAAAAGTTTGTTGGCGGCAAACTGTGGAAGTATTGTGGAAAAAGCGCCGCAGTCAAAAAAAAATTTTTTTTAAATCGCGCGACTTAAAAAAAATTTTACCTACGGCACACCTTGGCACACACTAATGTCTCCCACAGTAGAAAACAACAACAATACATAAATTAGCAAAATAAATAAATAGTTTATAAAATAAAATGGTTTGAATATCCGCGCCAAGCGATGATTTAGAAACGCCTTTTTCGAAGCAAAGTCCATGACTTTAAAAATTTTTAAGCTGTTTGTTAAACAGTGTTGCAAAATTTGTGTCACTTTTTGTCAACTCTATCGCTTTGATTCCCCGGATACTGCCTGGCAGACTCGACAGTAAAACCATTTCAATTTCATTTTGAAACTATTTTTTTTTAATCTAATTTAGGACTAGCCGAATCGATTTAAAGTCCGGGACTTTGCTTCGAATTTTCAATATTAAGTTTTTCATACTAAGCGTAGCTAAACGCGAGCAGAATTTTCTGCTGCGACTCTTTTCTGATTCGATCCCCTGCAAAAGTAGTCAGCACTGTTTTAGCTGACATTACGCTGTCGTTTTGGTGCTAATAAGCAAAAAGTGACAAGTGAAATTGGCAAGACTAGAGAAAGTCAAAAAGGCCATTGAGCAACTAAAACAAGATCGGCAGAGTATGAACCACAACTTAAACTTATTATTAAATTTTATATTTCCATATATCTTCATGTAAGTGATTTGTAAAATAGATCAAATTTCCTTTTCCCCTTTCCAACCATTCAATACAGTGATAAGCCCTCATTTACAATATTTTTCAATGCGTTTATTACCTCTTTTGAATTAACAAACGGCTGCAGCAACAGAGTTACCATTAAGCTTATGTTTTTTTTAATTGTTGCATTGGCAACTCTGCTTTTCGCTCCTCCCACATCTTTGCTGGGTACTAGACTTAAACATTGGTCATTTGGGCGAACATGCCCACTTGTTTCTTTTTTTTTATATGAGGCAACTCACTCATTTGGCTCACTTACGATGCTCAGTTGCTCACTTGCTCAGTCATAATACTTAGTGACTCACTCAGTTGCCCAGTGGCCTACTTATATTGGTCAGTGGCTCTCTTACATTGCTCAGTTGCTGACTTGTTCCTTGTTCATGAAGAGTACACTGTTAAACAAACATACCCCAGCGTTAACAAACATACCATATGTTACATGATTACGGTAAAATAAAAAAAATCAAAACTTTACGATATTACGAGCGCGAAATGAGCTACGTAAAACCCCTTCAAAGAGCAGTTCCATTTGCTCATTTTTGAACACTCTCAGTGAGCTCTAAGCTAAAAAGATAAACTGAGGAAAACGAGTAGTTGAGTAAAAAAAGTATCTGTGGACAAATGAGGAAGTGAGCCAAAAAGAACAATTTTTAAGGAGCATGCTCACCCACGCAGTTCACTGAACAACCCGATTTTGTTCACTCACTCATTAGCAAACCAACACTATAGAATTCAAATATTAAACATCAATAAAACACAAAATGCTACAAAGACGATACATATCTTAAAAGAACCCGTTTAAGCTTATCTAACTTAAACTTTTTATTGAACTTTATAAACAAAATCATTTTGTAACTTAAAAAAATGATTTTTTATTTAATCGCAAACATCGCGGCGGTCGTATCCGGGCTCCAATTTGATTTTTAATGTTACATACATATACATATGTATGTATTTTATGTTCTGTAGCCCTGCACGAGCTCGAGGGCAGATCTTTATTCAGTAACAAGGTACGCTTTTTAATTATTTTTTTAATTTTACAATAAGCTGCAACAAACGAGAAATTAGAAATGGTAAAAATAGTACTATGAAATAAATTAAACGATTTGATTTTACTTAAAATGTATGTAATGCGATTGATCAGCTGCTCGGGCCATCGATTTCGATGCTCTAATGTCGATGAATATCCATTTTGTCATCACACACGTATGATTGAATAAATGTTATATCTTTGTTTTATTTTATTCCCTTGCACGGCAACACTTAACAAAACAGATCACACGGTTAGCTTCACGAAAAAAAATTGCGGTATATAGGTTAAGTGAAATTCCGCAGCAGCATGAAAATACATACACGTACATATATGTCCTTATACTTTTCTTCATATTCAAACTATAAATATAGCGCCTACAGGTTTGGATTGACCACCACCTGTGGTCTTTTTAATATACCCTATAATAATTATATACATACTTATGTACATACAAACATGTGAAGTTACTTCTACACCAAACACTCCGTTTATACTGGGCCCCTTTTGCAAATTTATTTTTGTACTGATGTTGGGTGGCAACGCGTCTCTATTTAAGGATCAGAAGATAACATTTAAAATTTTTATCGTAGAAAATAGTTTGCTGCAATTTAATGTATTTACATTTATTAACATGTGTTCCTATCGATAATTTCAATCAATTTGGAAAACCCTATTTTGCCCGGTGGAGGAGAAAAAGCGCTTTGCCTTTGTCGGTCATGCGTCGAAAAGTGGAGACTTTCTCTTGAACTACAACTACCACTGAGTTGCCGCTCATAATCCATTGGTTAAAACAGAGGGAAGTATACAAATAATCTCAGAACATAGAGGCGACCTGGGATACAGAAATGTAAAGCATATGTATATAGTAGATGTGCAATTTTATAACATACTCCTGATGCTGCCTGGTATTGAAAGCCAACAGTATTGAATTCGCTTTCCTAACCATCGGACGTTCTCACGATACAAATTCAATATATACACATAAGTCGCGTGTCGCCTGGTCCCGTTCATTATATATAAATATATATGTATATATATATTTTATATCTATGTGTATATTTATAAATATATATACATATATGGATACGCAATAGTGTAACACATTTAATATTTGTATGTGAAATCATGACACAGTTTTAATGTACATATTAATTAACCCAATGGATACATACTTTTGCTTTCATATTATCGTTTGTGAATGTACATACATACTTATATTTTAAGTTCATATTTACAAAAATATGTAAATGCATATTGACTGACTATGTTCCTTTTTATTAGGTACTCATGCATAATTCCATTTCTAAGAGAAACCTATGAACGCATGTATTTTAATAAGTATAAATACATATTTATGTATATTATGTATGTACAATAAATATGTACATACATGTGTGTATATTTAAGAATATGTTAAATTGTGTTAGTGCTACTACTGCTATACTTTCGAAAAATCAAAAATATACGAATTTATAAAAACAAATTATACACACGTATAAACAATATGTATGCACAGATATATTATATTTCCATACATACATATATTCTACTTTTATTTGCCTGAGGACTTTTCACTGTAGGGTCTGTTTGGTCTGGTTGGAATTTTAAAAACATAAGTACATAAATTTAAATATACTTACATCAATATTTACACATCCTTATCCTGTTCACGATATATATGTGATGAAGTAAATGCATTCATAATACGAATTCAATATGTGCTTAGCTTTGTAAATACATATATTATTGGTTAAGTTCCTTTAAAACCTCGCCCAAATTCCAAAGGATATAATTTAATTACATATTTACATTAATATATATATATATATATATATATATATATATATATATATATATATATATATATATATATATATATATATATATATATATATATATATATATATATATGCACATAAAGTACATACATATGTACTTCAAGTTCTACTATACAGAAAAATATCATGAAAGTGGCATTTGTACAATACATATGAGTTTTCATACATACAGACATGCATTCAAACATTTCTGAATTACCAAATTTGTATACCTATTTAAATTTGACATTGGTATACTCGTGCATTTGTACTTATACATACATACATACATCCCTTACAAAGCCCAGACATAAATTTGTACATGTTATATGTACAATATTAGTAAATCAAATACATTCATATGATTATGTTTATACTGGATATATATATAAATATATGTATAAAATATGTACATTTTAATGTGCATACACCTTATATGTCTATATCCATATGTGCTTAAATGCTATTCTATATTCCTACGACTCTTCCCCCAATAAACCTGCAGTAGACATTACTGGCAATTGGAATAACGGTGGGAAAATCATGCGCAGCGAAAATGAAAATGGAAAATGGAATTCGAAGAATAACCTGTCTGTCTGTATGTATGTTCATATGTTTATGTAAACACTTATGTTTGTATATATATCTTATATGTACATTTATAAAAATATAAATGTAGTTTATTTGTAGATAGTATATATACAAACAAAAGGGATAGTTTTTGGGTGTGATTTTATACATATGTACTTATATACAAACGTATGTTCACTTATTAGTCTATATATGTATCTACAAATGTATACATACTTAAAAACATACATACATGCATTCGCAACAAGTTAAGTTCTTCTGCCTTATGAATGTTTGTTTCCGCAGTGAATACTTGCACAATGTGAGAAAGTACAATTTTAATTCTGATGTACACAGTACATACAATTAGTCAAATAATTCTCTAGCAAAAAAAATACATATTTCATCTTTATTTTTTAAATGAACTTCTAAGAAACATACATAAATTAAAAAGAAAAATAAATAATAGAAATTTACATAAAGTTTTTATTGCAATATAAAATTTGTTAACTTTATTAACTAACTATGTATACATATGTATATATGTATGTTTTTGCATGACATAGTACAGATAATGGACACAATTTTCTTTATACATGTGTATATACATAAATGTATCTACATACATACTTGACGGACTTCAGTCAAATATTTAGCTTGGAATGGCTGACAATGAGTAACAACTTCACCACTTTGATCAAAAAAATAAATACCATTATTGTATCATTGAGCTAATGTTGACCGTAACTTATAAGCCTCATCAATTGAAAAATATATTAGTAAATATAAATCTTCAAGTAAATAAAAACAATTTTATTGAAAAATCGATACGACGCGTCGATGCTCCTGGCCATATTTTACATCGCTAGTTCCATCAAATAATTTCTGCTGTATAAATATGTGTATTATCTTTAAAGGCACAAATATTTAAGGCAGCTTCCCCCGGAGTATTAAAAGAAACAAACGCCGCATTGCAAAAATAGAAGCGAAAACAAGAGTCACCAAGTGCAAATATTCCAAATTACTGACACAATCTGGTCAGTTAAGTGCAACACACTTATAGACAACACACACAATAGATTTTCTCAAGTGTGCCATCGCGATGGCTGCCCCAGCAGCCTGTACGCGTTTTTCGGACAATTATGATATTAAAGAAGAACTTGGAAAGTATGTAAACCCAAAAGACACAAAGAAGAAGATTATAAATAAAGAACGGGTTTCGTATTTCTTTTTGCAGAGGCGCGTTTTCGATCGTAAAAAGATGTGTCCAAAAGTCGACGGGATTCGAGTTTGCTGCAAAGATTATTAATACCAAGAAGCTTACAGCAAGAGGTGAGTATTGGTTATATAATTGCCATATCTCATCAATTAAGTACAAAAAACCATATTGTGCAAACTTTCTGATTTCAGATTTTCAAAAATTGGAACGAGAGGCTCGTATCTGTAGAAAATTACACCATCCTAACATTGGTATGCTATTGAATATGGCTTGCTTAACTAATTTATACATGCACAATGTGATTAAATACAATAATGATTTATACCAAAAATGCCATGTCCGTCCGTGTGCTTCATCTCTCAATTCAGTACTGGCTATTAATTTTTACTACTGAAACTTTAATGAAAATGTAGAGGATTGTTTAAAATGGAACTTGTACTATAGATATTTTTAAATCTAACATTTATTTGAAACGCGTTGATAGGAGCTCTTAAATGTTTTGTAAATTGTAATTAGTTTGAAAATAATACTATTATTAATAGCCCTACTTTTAACTTTAAACCCTTTCAGTTCGCTTGCATGACAGCATTCAGGAGGAGAACTATCATTATCTTGTTTTCGACCTGTAAGTAACCACCAAAATTCTACCTAAAGAGATTGTTAATTAAGATGCTTAAGTACAACAATCGGGTCTCTGTGAATAGAGGATTACAATGACTTGACTATTGTTTATTGAGATTCATAGTTCATCCTTTCCCCTTTGAGTTCTTATTACTTACTTACAATACATGTACGAAATGTAATATCCAACAAAACTGCACATTTACTTAATTACATATACATGTAAGCTTAGTACTAACACAAAGTTGTTTAAAACAAAAAGAAAAGCAAATAGAAATAATTATACTAAAATTTCAAATAATTACCTACCAAAACCAGCAATCCAAATTGACCATAAATACATTTTACAGTGTAACTGGTGGTGAACTATTCGAAGATATTGTTGCACGTGAATTTTATTCCGAGGCTGATGCATCACATTGTATTCAACAAATATTGGAATCGGTCAATCACTGCCACCAGAATGGTGTGGTGCATCGAGATCTCAAGCCAGAGAATTTACTATTAGCTAGTAAGGCAAAGGGTGCAGCTGTGAAACTCGCTGACTTTGGTCTAGCCATTGAAGTACAAGGCGATCATCAAGCATGGTTTGGATTTGCTGGTACTCCCGGCTATTTATCACCTGAGGTATTGAAGAAGGAGCCATATGGCAAATCGGTAGATATATGGGCTTGTGGTAAGAAAAAAAACAAATATTTAATGATCACTGTACTGATACTGAATGGCTAACTTTTCATTATATTTTAAATATTACTTACCAATGTACCATTTAACTATTTCGTATAATAGGTGTCATTCTTTACATATTGCTTGTTGGCTATCCACCTTTTTGGGACGAGGATCAACATCGACTTTACTCACAAATCAAGGCTGGAGCGTATGATGTAAGAGTTATACTTATTTCCTTTGAGAATTATTTTAAATTTCTAATTTAAAACTAGAATGTTAAGATTTAAATGCAAACTTTTAAAAATTTAACGCAAGCTTTTTGACCAACCTGCATTAACATTTCGACATATTGACCCCTTTGTGTGAAATTATCGAATGTTCCAAAAACCAAATTTTAGAGGAGATCATTTTTTTTGCTTATCTGTGCTTAGAAATTATTTACAATTCATTTTCTGTGGCTATATAAGGACCGAATCAATAATATTTTAACAGATTTTGTGTTTTTAAAAGTAGATAAACTTTGCACCAAAGGAAAAAGTGACTTATACGATAATTACACAAAAAGGGGTCTATATAAGGATTTAAGTTATAATATTTTAGCAGATAATTTGTTTTGGAAAATAAAACAACCTTGCATTAAAAACTCAATTTCGTAAAATGTGGCATATACGATAATTTCGAAAAAAAGAGGTCGATATGTTTTAATATTATATATTATTATTCATATTTTAGTATCCTTCGCCAGAATGGGACACTGTTACGCCAGAGGCAAAAAATTTAATTAATCAAATGCTCACTGTAAATCCAAATAAGCGAATAACGGCAGCTGAAGCCTTAAAACATCCCTGGATTTGTGTACGTATTTACATTCAAAATTAATTTCCATGTGAAATCTTCAAATATCGGATATTTTTTTACTTATAGCAAAGGGAACGTGTGGCTTCTGTAGTCCATCGTCAGGAAACAGTTGACTGTCTCAAAAAGTTCAATGCTCGTCGCAAACTTAAAGGCGCTATACTAACAACAATGCTGGCCACCAGAAACTTCTCCAGTTTGTTTATTTGCATAGGTGTCTATGTATTACTTTAATAAATATATTTATCCTTTTTGCATAAAGGTAGAAGCATGATCACCAAAAAAGGGGACGGATCCCAGGTGAAGGAATCAACTGATTCATCTAGCACAACACTAGAGGATGATGATGTGAAGGGTAAATATTTTCAAATACATTTTTTAATATTCCGATTGTATTGAAAATTGAATACATTTAACCGTGGTTGTCAGTATAGAAAGGAGCAAGGCAAATGGTTTGGTTGATTTTAATTTGCTAGTTATAGCTGGGTGCAGCTGAATTTCGAGACGTCTAAGTTGTTAATGAGTTTTTAAACGATCCAAATATGATATATTTTTCTGCAGAGGATATAATTCAATTGTTCACACATTTTTGAATTTATGCTATTTATTCGCATGTGCATTTAATTTTGCCCTTCAATGTCGTTAATAGCTGTCGTATATTTTTTTATATTGCCTGTGAATAATGCTTTCTTATTTCAATAAATTTTGTTTGCCTATTTTTCTATAAAGTCATATTACGGTACTGACACAATTATTTAATCCAGCAAACGAGTTAGATTTAGTTATATAGTAAAACAAAAAGAAGTTAACACAACAGCCTGATCCTCATATTCATCTAATTGGTATTAAAATTTGTCAGCGAAGGCTTTTAAACAATCATACGAACTTCAAAAATAAGTTTACGTTTATTCTATTAAACATATGAGAAAATGTCTCCCATAAGTCCTTAACTCATGACTTACTTCTAAGAAATTTATTAGAAACACTGCACAATTATAAGGGAAGTATTCGAAATTACAACACAGCCATGAAGTCGTTCCCCGCTTAGGCATATTTTAATGACCTTCCGAAAAAAATTTCAGTCATATCGAGGTTCATAATCCATCCAAATAATAAGATTGGCCAAGGTCCACACAATAGGCAATTTATCTATGGCGACCCTGAACAAGAATGCGCGCGCGTCCGATCTGTGTTTTTAAGTTATTAAATTGAATGCGAAATCGAAGAATGTCTAGAGCTTACACTACTCAACACAATTAATTTTACACTAACCAACAATACTTTTCAAAATTTATGATATCAAATTTCCCCGCAAAAGACATTCAGTTCAATATATTAAATATTCTAAAACTAAAGATCCATAATGTACAGTGGAGCAAGCTCGACCGTGGGAGACCAAGTACTTAAGGAAAAGGGAAAATTGTGGTGTAAAGCTAATAGTGGTAAAACAAATAGTAGTGCACAAACAAATAATAGTAGTAGCAAACACAATCCTTGGAAATATCAGTCGAAATACAACATTTATTAAATTTTCATCCATATAACCCTGAAAAGAATAGTGTTGGTCAATGTGAATTACTCTTCCCAGATAATACGCAAACAATTAATTCACTTCCTTCCTTCCGGTTGGTAGAAATAAGCTGGAGAAATAACGAAAAAACAGAATTTGTTACATTATAGTAACTATTTATTTTTATTATTTTCATGAAAGATGTATGAGCACATTTCTTTTAATAAAATCTTTTTTGTTGTTGCACCCTACTAAACTTTTGCTAGAAAAAACAAAATATTAATAAACTCCATTCCTCCTTGTGTATTTGCGTGGTGTGCTTTTGCACATTGAAGAATAATTAAAAATTTGGTCAAATACACATGCAAATACACATTGACTATTAAAGATATAGTCACAACCTATTGCATTTTCAATTATGAAATTTTTTTTTTTTTTAGAAGATAAAAAAGGAGTCGTTGATCGCAGTACCACAGTCATATCAAAAGACCCCGAAGGTAAATGCTCATCTGCATTTTCTTATTCTTTTAATTCTTCATTTATGTTTTTTTATTAAATATCCGTATTTTCGGCCTGACCATACACATTATACCATCCAGATATATCACTTAATGAAATCTAAGCATACTTTTGAAACAGCAAATTTAACTAGGTAGTTATAATATGAATGAATTTTCAATAAAGTAATCAGCAATGACTTAAGGACTTTTTATAATCAACGTTGTTGTAATAATTCGATGAGCTATTGGTTTAAACTTTAAAGACAGTTCGTCTTTATGAATTTGATTTAATTTCAGCAATGGAGCTTCTAACATTGGATTAGAATGGAAAACGACATTTACCAAAAAATTAACTTAATCAGCTTTTTGTTGGCTTTATTAGCTTTACTAAATTGTGTGTAATTATGACTACGAGACAAAGCAATCAATTATGTCTTGAGTAGTTTTTCTTGCAACAATACTACTAAATGTAAAAGAATTCTTAGTATTTGACATTCAAGTCAGTATCGAAATTACAGTGGATCGTTTAATATTGTAACATTTCCTTCAAACTTAAAGCCACTTTAACAGGAAAAAATCCGAATAACATAATCAAAAGCAAATAATGTCCCAGCTAGGTGTTTGATTGCGACCAGTAACAATAGAATGATACGTTCGGTTCAGTTAAATCCCGTTTCTCTACACAGTCAGAGAGTCTCGCTTATCCAGTGCCATTTAAAATACACGGATAGGTAATTTAAATCATTGCTTTGCACATTATTTATAGAATATTAATGACACTGAGAATTTAACATTAGGTGTCAACGTGCTTTTAACAAAGCTATGTTCTCAAAAAATTTGTTAAATTATTAGTTTAATACCTTCAAATCAATTACATATTATTAAAAAAAATTAGTTGTAATTTGCAATTTCTTAATATAAAAAAAGCATAAGGTAAAATTTTACAGCAATGCTTTGCCGTTGTTAAAAAATTGGAATTAAGTGCGGATTCACCTATCTCTAATTAACTATTAAGAATTTTCCTTAGAGAAACAAGAGATCAGTGTTGTTGTAATGTTTTTAAGTATTTGTATTTGAAAAGTCTCTGTTCTTATTAATCCGCAACACGAAAGTTTCCAATCTCAGGCTAAAGCTCTTATTACATGTATTGCTCATGGTGCAAATCATTTTAAACACTTAGGGGCCCAGATCAGAGTTAATCCAACGAACTGCTACTCTACTATGCCATTTGGCATTGGCTTCACCACCATAGATGCCAAAGTACACACCAATCTCAATGACAATGTCAATGCCAATTACAATGGCTCATTTAGAAGCCAGATACAGTCAAAGTCCCGCCTCAGAGGTGAGTATGGTCAACGACTATACCTTTTATAGTCTTTGGTAAAAGCTTGGCATATCCAAAAGGAATCTATAGAAAAGAGTCGGTCTATACATAAAGTACTGATGTATCTATGTACAGTGTAATGTGTTTAATTGCACATAGTTACCCAATAACGTTGCTTAAATGTTTTGATTGCAAAATATTACTTATAGAAAGCTTCATTTCATTAAAAAATGTTCACTTTAAAAATTTGGAAATTGTTCCAAAGATTATAATTAATTTTATTCAAACAGAAAATAGTTCCGTTTTTGTGTACCACTTTTTGGTTAAAACTTAAAATAAAAAGGTAAAACTGACCGATACACATAGATCCTGTTCTATTTCTTATAAAACTAAAATTTAATAGTAAAATTGAACAATTGGATGTGCAACAAAACAAGCTATATTGTATATGTATTATATTCTTTATCCCTCTCTTTTTCTGATCTATTGCAGATCGCATGCGAAATTATTGCTGTTTGTCCAATAAAGGGAACCAATAAATTCAGTTGCGAGTATGTATTGCTTTCCCGTCAATTCGTAGATACTCAACTATTTGTATCGTCTGGCATTGTATTTGTTGTATCTACATACACACATGTATCTGCTAGCTGCGGCAATAATTCAATTGAATAGAAAAATTAATGAAATGAGTTTTACTAATATACTCTAAGTGGGCCGTCCCCCTGTATCCCCGTTATTTCTGGCAGTTGAATATTTGCGCATACTGAATCAAATGTATTTTAAGAGCTTTAGGTTGAATATTTAATATGTACACCACACAAACACAGTCATGCTCGTTTACCTATTAACCTATACAAATATACATACGTATGTAGACAGTAGGTCCGTCTGCCTCAGTCTCTCAATTTATTTCTGAATTGGGTGAGCTTTTGAAGTGTACTTCCTTAAATTTTCCTTACAAAAAAAACATACAATGCCTAATTAAAATAATAGTTTAATGAATTCAAGTTTTCAATTTTAATTTTTTTATGTCATGTTCATTTTTCCTACATTTATATTTATTTACTAAATGCGTATATATATATATATATATATATATATATATATATATATATATATATATATATATATATATATATATATATATATATATATATATATATATATATATATATATATATATATATATATATATATACACGCATTTAGTAAATATATATATTATATATATGAATGTGTGGTTTTAGAAATAAGGATCGTGTGTCCTGCAAAAACTTGCCAGCAAATCTCAGGAAATTCACAATGCTCTTCAGGTATGTATCAGTTCAATTCAATGACCGAAATGCTTCTACAAATTTCTGTTCCATATTGAGTTCCTTAATCACCCGCATGCAGATTGTTAACAATTAGTAAAATATTGAACTACAATAATCCATTCAACCTTTGTACAATTACTTTGGTACATTATATAATATATTAAATATTACATTTTTTAATATGTTATTATCATTGTTAAATCTTATTCTATCCTGCATTGTTAATAATTCACATAACATATTTACTTCAAGTATAGCGTAAGTCAATTTACGAATAATTAAAATTGGAAACTTATTTATTTTATTGTAATATTGTAGTGCAATATGTATTGCAAGTATTTGACTAACTAATTATAAGGATTTTTCTTCTTAAAATTATCCCAAAAATCACTTTTTATACCCTTGCAGAGGGTATTGTAATTTTGTCACTAAGTTTGTAACGCATTAAAGGAGGCCTCACAGACCCCATAAAGTATATATATTCTTGATCTGGGCGACGAGCTGAGTCGATAAAGCCATGTCCGTCTATCTGTCTGTTTCTATGCAAACTAGTCTCTCGGTTTTGAAGCTATCTTGTTGAAACTTGGCATAGGTCCGTCTTTTTGCTGCATATAGCTGGCATAAGAACGATCGGTTTGAAATCAACTTTTAGTATGAAAAACTTTTTTGCTTCTTAAAATATCTCAAATAAACACATGTTTTATGTGTTTGGTATAGTTTCAAACAGACTGTCCAAATTTGCTAAAAATCGGACGACTATATCATATAGCTGTCATATGAACGATCGGCTCGAATTAACATTAAACAAATTTTGTAAAAATCTGACGGGTTATACAGGGTATTGCAAGGGTATCCAAACTTTGATGCGCCAAAGTTAGCTTGCGCTATATTTAGACCCTGTACTTTAAAAAAGTACAAATTGGTCTATTACGTTTGTGCAAATGTGCGTAACAGGCAGAAGGAGGCTTGGCAGACCCCATAAAGTATATATATTCTTGATCAGCATCAACAGCTGAGTCGATATAGCCATGTCCGTCTGTCTGTCTGTCCGTCTGTCCCCTTTTTGAGTCACTAGATCTCAGAGACTATAAGAGCTAGAGGCACCAAATTTGGCATGGAGGTGCATCTATATCTTGCATAGAACAAGCTTGTTTTAGATTTTTGCCACGCCCCCCTCCGCCCCCGCCAATTACAACACAACATTTTTAAGCCTTTGATGCTAGCGCCTTGATTTTTAGTATGTATAATACAGACTATGGTCTTAACCTATCCTGCAAATTTCATCCAAATCGGATGATAAATGCGGAAGTAATTCAACTAACTAAGTTACGGACAAAATCAACTGAGTGGCGCCATCTATGTGAATTTTTTGAAACTGAAACAATTTGTAGTGATCGCTTTGCACTCAAAAGTACAGGGTCTCCTACTGTCGAGCTTGCTCCACCGTAACTTAATGCATTTTTTTTAATTCATGTTAATTCAATCATAAAAGTTATTGTTTCACGTATTTTATTTATATTTTGCCATTAGCATTATATTTCAGACTTGAAGAAGCATCCCAAAATAACAATAATATTAAATTGTATTTAAACTAAACCACGTGATATATATTAAAATGTTTTTACATAGGCTCAAGTCATTACAATTTAATTTTCTGTAGTAGTGTAGAAATGCGTGTTTACACATAGGACAAATTTTGTATTTATTTTTGGTTTACAACTTTAGGCCTTTTTAACTTGAAATAAAACAGGTACGAATCGAAAAATTCCACATAAAAGAAACATATCAAAATTTCGCTAGTTCTTTTTCTATATGGAGCTTTTCATTTCGTTCCTACTTCATTTCTACTGGAAAAAGGACTTTACCGAAAATTTCATTCATATTAAACCATGTTCATTATTTGATTGTATAGTGTTATGATTGTTTTATTACACTGTTTCATTGGTGCGTTGGTTGGTTTGTTGGATCGTTCAAATGTAATTCTCATCCTACTCTATCGTAATCGAAAAATTCATCCGTGGTTGTAATCTCTGTACAACAGCTTAATGTCAATTAAATCATGTGGATAATAATTTTTAACATTAACTATAACTTTACTTGATTCAAAGCAGCCAGACGACAGGAAATTATAAAGATCACAGAACAGTTGATTGAGGCAATCAACAGCGGTGACTTCGATGGATATACGTAAGCTTTTTCTTTTTATAATCCATATTGTGCTTATGATATTAAGACTATTTACGCTCTTTAACTTTTTCAGTAAAATATGTGATCCCCATTTAACAGCTTTTGAGCCAGAAGCATTAGGAAATTTAGTCGAAGGAATTGACTTTCACAAATTCTATTTTGAAAATGGTAGGCCTACATAATGTTATTCGCAGAAATATAACGAATTCTTAATGGCAACTTATTTATTTTAAACAGTTCTTGGTAAAAATTGCAAAGCCATTAACACTACAATATTAAATCCCCATGTACATTTATTGGGAGAAGAAGCCGCTTGCATCGCCTATGTAAGGCTCACACAGTACATTGACAAGTAAGCTAAACATTATCTTGGGTATTATTTTGGAATTAAATTCATAGTTACATTTAAAGGGCTTTTAAAAACTAGCTTAAAAACTATTTAAAGAAATTTACAGACTCTCCATAACATATCAATATATATATACAACTCTTTGCCCTCACTGCTGCGCAAAGGGTTGAAGCTTTCGAACTGAAATTTGTACACAACACATATGCGATATAATTATCGTGCAATAAGGCTACGTTTCGCGATATTCCAACTGGAAGGGGTTAATTTGGGGGTCAAAGGACAAAACTGCTTAGCATCAAAAACTTGTTTTTTTAGTTATCACAACCAAACTCACAGATTATGTATTTCCTACTATATTTTGCATCCTAAGAAAATTTGGTTAAGATCGGATGCAAAGATGGTTGTAAATTAACGTTTTGTATGAAGTGCATTGTTGTGGGTTTATGATGTGGGACTGTATTTAGGTATTATCTGGAAAAACTTCCTCTGGGCGAGTTAAAAAGGTCGATGTGGTAACAATTTGTTTATTTTTTGGCGCTATTTCAACTATTCATTGATGTTGCGACTTTCAAAATATATTTGCTGCATATGACACTGTTACTCGCTCACGGTGATATTGCAGCGAAATGTTTAAAACAGCGAGCAACGAATATGTGTTCTATATTATATAAAGTACTATCCAATCGCAGGTAAAAATTTAATTCACATTTCCCACTCTCTTATTAGAAATGACATAAGGTCCGGCTACACTAGAGGACTTGCCCCCAGCTTATATTAAGTAATATTAAGTTCAGCTGCAGGGAAAAATTGAATTTATAATTCTTCTTTCCTTATAAATATTGACATAAGGTCTTGCTATAGCTGTAAGAAGTGTTCCCTATTTTCACTCCACATTTCTCCCCACGATTTCAGCGAGCGTTGCGAGCGAAGCGAGCAGTGGGCCAGCCACCTAATTTTATATAAAAGTTTTTTTCATTAAAGTTTTACCAATATTTTCTTTATTTCCACTCCATATTTCTTCCCGAGATTTCAGCGAGCGTAGCGAACCTGTGGTTGGCTAGTTACGGAAATACCCTGCACAAGTAAAAAGCTTTTCAAAGCTTTCAACTCTAAAGATTCTTGTATATAAGGCAGCTAGTGCAACCCAGTTCTCTTAATTCTAAACTATGTGTATTCCAGTGGGTAGCAATGTCTTGAATAAGTTTTGTGTCGATGAAGGTATTCTGCCTCTACAGCAAGTGCAATACAGCTATAATTAAAGTAAGCCGCTATTGATTTAAGGTTTTGGAGGACCTCATTAACATCTTCCATATGAAAAACCGAATTTGCAATCAACTGAAGATGGGAAAAAGTCAGATTTTTTATAAAAAACCTATTTATTTAAATCGATTGCTTATGAAAAAATCGATTTATCGATGTATTTTTAAATTACTACTATAAGTACAACAGTTCGAATCGAGTTTTAAAAATGAGCGATATATTGTGATTGTCCAACTTATCGAAGTTGATTTGTTCATACGTGTCTTGTTAATATAATTGAAATGCATTTGTAGTGTACAAAGTGGTGAAAGTCACTTCTCTAGGTAAATCGTCGTGTTATTTGGCTTTTTGCTTAAATATTCCTTTAATAAAGAGATAATTTATCCATTAGCATAGCGGTTCTATTAAGAACTGTTAGCTGAAAAGTTTCACCCACTTCGATCAGTTTTCTTCCATTTCTGTCAATGGTAGTGTCCCCTACCGTATGCTTCTGCTGCTGTTGGTTTTCGTATTTCAATCTGCTCTTCACCAATACGCTCATTGAGATCACTAATTATTATGATGTTATCAGATATGTGGGGATCAAATAAAGTCTCTCGTCTCTATATCTAAATTCATTTTTCATTTTTAGGCCATTAATCGTTGAAAAGCTGTAGTTTACTTTTTGGCGCAGATATTTATTGATGCCATATCAATGTTGTATACCACGAATTTTAATAGATGACGCTACTTGGGAGATATAAGTTGATAAACAAAAAGGTCGCTACTACAATGCGTTGTTTCGCTAGCGTCTCTTCTTCCTTATTTGAATAATTTCCGCGATTATCATATGGAATGAATTTTTCAGGACAGGTTCGGGCAATAGTGTATTTTAAATATACCAAGTCAAGGCGCTGGCATTAGAGCTCTTGAAGTTGGACTCAAAAATTGTGATTTTCGGCTTACAAGAGGTGTGGAAAAATTCTAAAAAAAAAGCACGAGCTGAGCGAGATGTGTGTATGTTTATGAGCCTACATATATACATACCAAGTTTGGTGTCTCTAACTCTTACAGTCTCTGAGATCTAGGTGTTCATGTTTTTGAAAAATCAGACCGCCATACTTTCTGTCCCTTTATTTTCAGATTACGATTTTCAGGACAGGCTCGGACTGTTACGCACATTTTTATTTGCACAAACCTAATTGTACTCTTTTTTGTACTCTTTTAAAGTACAGGGTCTAATCAAAAATTAATCTGTGAGTTTGTTTTGAGATAGCTCAAAAACAATAAAGCGCTTCATACTAAAGGTTAATATGCCTGCGATTTTCTATGTCAGCCATATCATTAAAAGCACATTGATTTGATTGCGCACTTTTTACTTAAAAACCAATGTCTCTTTAAGCTTTGTAAAATTTTTCGACCGTTCTCGGATCCATGAGTAGCAAAGAACTGCGTAGCACAAAAATCGAGTTTTGATACATCCTTGTCTTCATTGGTTAGTGACCATTTGATATACTCAATTGCAATTTGAAACGAATGATACCTAGCTCGTCTGGATACACCATGAACGACATGTTCACGATCAGATAATGAGCACATAGCTACCATGACAGCGATCGGTTAAATAATCCTGTTTGTTTTTAAAGATATCTCAACTATGCTCAAAGACTATGTATTAAATATTGATTGATATACTCTGACCATATGCCAAGCTGCCATAAAACTAATAAGCCAAAAATTAACTACATAAACAACTTTTTTTATCCCTGTGGGGTATCTTAAGTTTGTTCAAAATGTTAAAGAATGTAACAGGCAGAAGAATTGTCTAAGGTGCGGAAAAATGATGCGAGTCTTTAGCACTGAAGCCGCATCTTTTGTCGCATCATTTGTCAGCTTTTGGCCTGCCAATTTTAGATGTATTTATTGAAATAGAGACAATTATAAGTTCAAAACTGGTAAATGTTGTATATGGTTGAATTGGTAATTGTAGTGCACTTTCAAAAATGCTATAAAGACTTTGTCTTTTGTGTTTTTATTTGAAGATCTGAATTACGCGGATCAAATATATTGCTATGGCTTATCCATATTCGATGAAAAAAACAGCTTTTTGCGGTCGATTTCCAATCGATACCCTAAAAAATTGCAGTGTTTAAAAAAATACTAACAGAATACGGCAACACTTGCCAATTTTATTATTACTACGTTTATACGGACTATTTCACGTATTTCTAAATTTGCGAAATGAAAATTGCCCACTGTTTTTACGCCTCACGACCATTTCGCGTAATAAGACAAACAGAGCTGCCAGACTTGAAACAATTTTTAAAAATGCAAAGTCCGCTTGTAGAAATGTCTACACCCGTAGCCTCTGACACAGAGTGCGTTTCATAGATCTCATGTAGTTCAGCAAAATGAGAGCATGATTTGCGTGCAGCTCCGCTGACCGTATTATTCCGCTTTACTTTAAAATAATTTTTTTTAACATTCTTGATTTACATTTCACTTGCTCGGCGCTCTTGAACAAATTTTGGCTTTCAAGGCATCTGAAATTCCTTTATAAATGCTGTTCTTGCGTTTTGTTATTCCATCCAGCTTTTTTAAGATGTTGTCCTCCTTAAAAAGTCCCAGGAGTTCATTCACTTCACTCTCAGTACAAAACGATTGTTTATTTTCTAAATCTATTTTTCTAATTAGCTGCGCCTCATTACACGCATTTTAGCTGAATTCATAGTCAACTTTCGTGTGTAGCTCATATACTTGTAATAGTGTTTATACACTCACTTTTCAAAGAAATGCGTGAAATGTTTTCACGCTTTTCTCTGCGTATAAACAGGGTATATGTTAAAACATGCGGCCGCATTATTGTCTTTGGCTATCCACAGGGTTCTTGTGGGCATCATTGCCGCATGTTCCATTTAACGGAAAGATCTAATGATGTGGCCCAGTGTAAAAACAGTATAAGAATTTTAAATACATAACAGACATTACAAATACCAAACATAAATATAATAAGAAGAAAATTTAAGCGGCGTTTTCTACTACCAAAGGGTAGTGTTGGGCTTTCTACTGAATGATATGTTTTTGAGTTATTTTTTATCAATTCTTATCAGTTGTGGTACACAACTGTCATCGGTCAAATGTGGAGTAAAGGCCTTTGCAGGGCATATAATCTATTATTCTATGTTTTAAATACTTGATTTAAGCATTTGGCTTAAGAATATTATTAAGATATAGATCATCTAAATACTTAACATGTCTTACTGAATTTTTCTTAGGCAAGGGCACGCACACACTCATCAATCAGAGGAGACACGTGTCTGGCATAGACGCGACAACAAATGGCAAAATGTCCACTTTCATCGGAGTGCATCAGGCAAGATCAGCGGGGCAACGACATTTGACTTTGTACCACAGAAGTAGACACGGCAGACAAGCTGAATATTTGAAAGTACATAGTATGACGAGTTCTATTAATTTAAAAATTTATGAAGTTTGTGAAGCACTACAATAAACATCAGCAGCATTATATCCTTACTAATGCGCATTCGTCAACTGTTAGACAATTGGTCACCAATGATGCTTCACAGGAGCTAAAAGTATAAATAAATAAATGGCGAAAATAAGCTTATATTGAAAGTCGGCAAGCGCGAATTGTAAGTTCATATTGCTATTGTGTTTTTTTAACTCATCCCCAATGTAAGTGTTTTATTCTCTACAAATCGTGTAAAGCTAACACACGAGAGTATTTAAAATATGAATGTAGTAGCGATGTGTCCACAAAATATTTGACTATGAAAACACATACTCGTATCTAAAAATCTATAAAAAAATATTATAATTTATTTAAATGGGAAGATCAAGAAATCAAAAGGAATAAGAGCTACCCTAAAGTATTTATTACAGTCAAATCCACATCTTATAACGTCTTACAATAATTAATTCAGATTTTGATCTGACCACATACGCACTCATAGAGACACACAAGCAAGCAAGTATACATGTACCTATACGATATAAATCAACAGCAACAACAACAGACAACTTTATTGAGATCTTTACTATTCCAACTCTGCAACCGCATGCATAAACACATTATATATTTATGCTAAACTCCCACACATTCATACACATTTTGGTATGTACACACCTACATAGGATATACTTTTTAAGGCATACCAAACACTGACAAGTTATTAACATTTAAAATTCAGATACTATGAGTGTGAATGTACACATATAGGGTAATCAAAATGTGCAAGGAAACTACATACACACAAGCATAAATACATATATAAATAATTATTATGAATGGAATTACAAAATTGCAAAGCATTAGTAAATTAATAGCATTAACAAATTTAACTATACCAAAAAAAAAAAAAAAATAAAAAAATATAATAATAATAATAATACATGTTTACAAAACCCAATAAGAAAACAAAAGAAACATTAGCTAATTGTTAACAAACAAAATATTTATTATAGCTGCAATTTATTGGTATCTGAAATTTTTGAGCCAAATCTAAAAATAAGTATCAAAAATTAGGGAAAATGAAGGCCAACGGCTCGGGTTCAGGCTAATCCTAACCAGTAACCAGATCACGTGCCACTAGGCCGCTTGTATTTCAACTCATCCTAAGTAAGGTCTTGATGCGGATATCTATTTACTTATATATAATAAAAATACCATGCTACATCCAAAAAATAATAGTTAACTGAGAAGATTTATTATAATAACAATAATATTTTTATTATCATGATTATTATAATGTGTATTTCTATAAAAATTTTTATTAGAATTTTATATAAATATATTTCGATAAAACAAACACTACATTTAGATAAAGCGAAAGCGAACACACAATTTAAATCTCGATCATGCATCCCGTTATTGACTTTTGTAATTTGTATTGTTTTTGCGAAATAGGCTAAGTCTCTATACAACTATGTAAATCTGATTGTGTATATTTAGATGTATGTAAAGTGTATGAGTGTGCTCTCGTATGAATGATATTTTCATATAAACAGTAAAATTATTCTTGTGCACTAAACTTAAATAGAAAAAAAAACGAAACAAATGAAGAAAAGTGAAAATAAAAAGCTTATAGCACTCAAAATTAAAAGAAAATCGATAAAATAAAAGCGAAGTTGGTTCAATGAAAAATGCTTCACGATATATGTATATTTAAAAGTTAATTTCTACATATTATCAATATAGTATATTTACTGAATATGTAACTCAATATCTGGTTCATTTCAAAGTATGTAGCTATGTATAACGATATATTTCAATTCAAAGGATCTGTAAACTTGCTGTGACTAATTACGTTACGCCAATATCAAATAGAATACTTAATTGCATACATATGTAACATATGTGTATATATGTAAGTATGCACGTGTATATACACATTTTGGGATATGGCATGCGGTATAAATTACGAACAGATCTAATAACACTTACAGAAATTAATAATTTTTTGTTTAAATTGTCTTAGATGGGGTACGTTTTTAGGATTTTCCAGCTTAGGTACATATTGTACATGTAAATAGTCTAAAGCAATCTGTGGTTTTAGCATATTGGGCGGTCGTCAAATCTAGCCAAACTACTAATCATCATTAATTTGATTATTTTGAATAAAGTTCTGAAGTAATGAACAAAATTTTACTATGCCAAGATACCTTATGTTAACGAAAATTGTTCGGAAATATTGGTTTTTAAAGTAATGTTTTGGTGTCCACTCATGGCCCTCAGGAGTAAAAAAAGGTTTCGTCATTCATGATACAAGTTTGATGTGAATTCAAAGAAAACTAATTTTGATAAGGGCTGCGTAGCCGAAGTTTGTATCTTGTCTTTAATGTCTTAACAGTTTTGTCACTGGCATAATTTTGAGAAAGCGGCCTTTTAAGTAGATCTCACCTAATTACCTGTGCATTTTTTCACTCTATGCGTCCAATAATATAAGTAAAGCTTTTCCTACACACAATTTTGTCTAATAAAAATGATTTAAAAAATAATTTTTAGACACAATGAATGCAAATTTATTTCGGCAATAAAATGGGATTCATTTTCAGTTAAAGTCATTAACGCTTTACTTTCATTTATATATAAAAAGATAACACAAGCCAAAGATTATATACAATATATACCCTTGCAGAGAATTGCCCTCAAAAGACATATGACAGATTTATGATTCAGTAGTCCGATTTTAACCAAAAGAGTCAGATCGTATGTATATAACGATACCTAACACAAAATCTGTGCATTCGGTTATGATATCTTAAGAACCAAAAAAAATGATGTTTAACTCATCGTTCCTATGGCAGCTACATATATTATATTGTGATCCGATCCGGCTAATTTTGACATATGTATGTACTGCATGCAGCAAAAAGACACACTGATCGGCGGACACGACGATGTAGGACGACTCAGCTCGTCGTCCTGATCAATAATAAATGCATATATACAATATTTTGATTGCCACGCCTACGTTACACATTTTGTGACAAAATTTATAAACCTCTAAAAGTGTTTAAAAAAAACTACTTGCTATAATAGTACCGTTACTTTTGGCATATTTCGCCTTGCTCGCCAGCTACTTAAAACTCAGCTTATTTAAAACTGTTCGTAATTCATTCCGCATACCTTATATCACAAGTTTTTAAGTTCAAATAATGTAACATTTTTAATATTAAATACATTAACAAGCACGCATAAAAAAAAGCGGAAGCTCTAAAAGTAAATGCGGTTGATTGCTGTAATTGCATTTTCAATTAATCAATGTTTTGAAAATAAAATTAACAGGAGTAAATACATAAATTAACAATTTTCTAGTTATTAAAATGTTTTCTTAAAGATATATTCTAAACCATACTTATGATATACATACAATTATAAGAACAAAAATTCTTACAAATTATTTCAACTTTGCAAATCGATCGAACTGTTGTTTATAACACAATGAAGCACAGACACAGAAACAATGCGTGCAACTAAATTGTTTATTGAATGTCCCAAAAATCAAACCATAAAACAAAAATAAATAACGGTTGCCTATTCAAGTTAATTGCTGTAGTTGATGTCTTTAAAAATCATGCTATAAAAATATTTGAAATAAAAGTAAAGCAAATAACGATAATAAAATCTAAATATAAATATTTATTATGCCATAATTATGATTTATTAAATACAAATGCATACTTAATAAATATTACAAATATCATTGGATTTTAAATGGAGTCTAACTGTACTAAAGAATAGAGATTTAAATGATAACCAAAAATCAATTTTACTCATCTACAAAAGAAACTTTCTTCAAGTGTGATACACTCATTCCAGCGACTCCCCAACATTAAGATATCTTTTTAAAAAAGGATTTTTGGGCGATCACTTGTTCATTTGTGCAAAATCTCTTCCCGGCCAGCTTTTTTTACGGTCTGTAATCAGTTGAAAGGCACTTGCAGCCAAATCTAAATGATCAAAACAAAAAATATATATCATTCAGTCAGGGGATCCCAACAGTATCATACCCTGGGGTAGTAGAGGGCCCACGGAAATTTTCTTCTAAACAAGAAACAATTTTTTTAAACGTATAACAAATATTAAAATAAAAAAAATTTAAGAATTTAAGCATGATTTTATTGGGATTCGAACCTCGATCTCCCGTCTGACTACGTGGCACCTCTACCACTTGATAACTTGAAAGATAGAAAGAGAGGGGGCGAAAACTCACAACAACAACAGCAACAACACATTAATATAAAAGAATTAAATAATTGCTGATATCTTCCGTGCTTATTATCCGATCTTGATCAAATTTTTACGATGCATCCATATAAGTACAAGTATTGTTCCTGCCGAAGCTTACATCTCTAGCTTGTTAATTGCCAGTGTTATGGTTTTTTACTTTGTGGGCGAAGGGGGCGTGGTATCCAAAATTTGAAAAAAATTTGATCTGCGTTCAAATATAAGAAGTCTTCACACCAAATTTGGGGCTTCTACTGCTTACCATCTCTGAGATATCTGCCTGTTACATACTTTTTGTTTAACAAACTTAATATATATCCCAGGGTATAAAAAACTTAAGATAATAAGCAAAAAGCTTTTACTTACAACAACTAGCAGCTTATAAACCGCTAGAATTCGAGGTGCGTCGCAACTAGTTCGAATGGCTGATGGCGAAGAAATATACATATATATATAAATATAGCACAAGCTAACTTTGGCGCGCCAAAGTTTCGAAACTCTTGCAGAGCTCTGCATAAGGCGTCCATTTTTTAAAAAATTTGTTAGATGTTGATTTCAAACCGATCGTTCCTATACGACGATTGTACGATTTGAACCGAATTTGGTCAGACTGTTTGAAACTAAACCAAATAGACAATCTGTGAGTTTGGTTAAGATATCTGAAGAACAAGAAAGTTTTACTAAATGTTGATTCCTAACCGATCGTTCCTATGGCAGCTATATGATGTAGTGATCCGATCTGGCCGGTTAAGACATATGTACTGCGTGCAGCAAAAAGACGGATCTGTACCAAGTTTTACCAAGATAGCCTCAAAACTGTGAGACTAGTTTGCATAGAAACAGACGGACAGACAGACGGACATGGCAACATCGACTCAGCTCGTCGCCCTGATCAAGAATATATATACTTTTTGGGGTCTGTGAGGCCTATTTCAGTGCGTTATAAACTTCTTGACAAAATTATAATACCCTCTGCAAGGGTATAAAAATGCATTAAGCTACGGTGGAGCAAACTCGACAGTAGGAGACCCTGTACTTTTTGAGTGCAAAGCGTTCACTATATATTGTTTCAGTTTAAAAAAATTTCCATAGATGACGCCAAAACGAAGATATCAGTTGATTTTGCCCGTAACATTTTTGCTGAATAATTTCCGCTTTTATCATCCGATTTAGATGAAATTTTCAGGGTGGTTTTGGACCATAATGTGTATTACACATACCAAAGGCGCTAGCTTAAAGGTGCTCTTGTAATTCAACTTCGAAATTTTGTATTTTAATTTTTGTAGGCGGAGGGGGGGCTTGGCAAAATTCTAAAACAAACCCGTTGAATGCAAGATATAGATGAACATACATGTCAAATTTGGTGTCTCTAACTCTTATAACCTCTGAGATTTAGGAAATCAAAATAGGGACAGACAGGCATGGCTATATCGACTCGGCTGTTCATGCTGATCAAGAATATATATACTTTATGGGGTCTGCCACGCCTGCTTCTGCCTGAGACGCACTTTTTTTGCACCAACGTAATAGACCCTTTTGTACTTTTTTAAGGTATAGGGCCTAAAAGGTGCGGTTAGCCACAGGGAAGCAAGCTCGACAGTAGGAGGCCCTGTACTATTTAAGTGAAAAGCATTCAATACAAATTGTTCATTAATTTTGCGTACCAGAAATTTCAATAGACTACGAAAATATAAATTGATAAACACAGAGCTCACTAGCGTCTCTTCTTCTACCTTTTGTCCTTAACATTGTTAGTTAAATAACTTCCGCGTTTATCATCCGATTTGAATGAAATTCAGGACAGGTTCGAGCCATAGTGTTTGTACCAAAAATCAAGGCGTTAGCATTAAAGGTACTCTCGTAATTTGACTTCGAAATTGTTGTTTACTTTTATAGGGTATTTTACTGCTGAACATTCCAGTCTCAATGTAGTTTTTTTTTTGAGGTTGGGTAACTCAAAGCTATATACATAAATTTTTAGATGTCCCGTACGAAATATTTTACAGTTGGGTGTATATTTAGTTTCTTTTTATTGTTTCCTTTAAGGTTTGAAATATTTAATTTCTCTGACAACTTTAATGCTTAATTCAATTGAATATAAGTTCGCAAGGATCTTTTTTGGTAGGTCCGTCGAATTTAGGCAGCTTCCTTGGCGAGACGATCGGCCTTTTCAGCAACTTCTTCGATTGGACCAACCATGTAAAACGCAACTTCTGGCAAATGATCGTATTCGCCAGCCAAAATCTGTGAGAAGCCTTTGATAGTTTGATCCAATGGGACAAGTTTGCCAGCATGACCGGTAAAAACTTCAGCGACTTGGAATGGCTGTGACAAGAAACGCTGGATCTTGCGTGCACGCGCGACTGTCAGTTTGTCCTCCTCGGACAACTCATCCATACCCAAAATAGCAATAATATCCTGCAGAGATTTGTAATCTTGCAGGATCTTTTGAACACCACGAGCGACATTATAGTGTTCATGTCCAATGATGTTGGGATCCATAATACGAGATGTTGAGTCCAATGGATCTACAGCTGGATATATACCCAACTCGGCAATTGCACGCGACAACACAGTGGTGGCGTCCAAGTGAGCGAAGGTTGTGGCTGGAGCTGGATCAGTTAAATCATCAGCTGGCACATAAATGGCCTGCACCGAAGTGATGGATCCTTTCTTGGTTGTGGTAATACGTTCCTGCATAGTACCCATGTCGGTTGCCAAAGTTGGCTGATAACCGACGGCCGATGGTATACGGCCCAATAAAGCGGACACCTCGGAACCGGCCTGAGTAAAACGGAAAATGTTGTCAATGAAAAGCAAAACATCTTGTCCCTCCTGGTCACGGAAATATTCAGCCACGGTAAGTCCAGTTAAAGCAACACGAGCTCGAGCGCCTGGAGGTTCATTCATCTGACCGTAGACAAGAGCTACCTTTGATGTCTTATCCTTAAGCGAAATGACGCCAGATTCAATCATCTCATTATATAAATCGTTACCCTCACGAGTACGCTCGCCGACACCAGCGAACACTGAGTAACCACCGTGGGCTTTGGCCACATTGTTAATCAGTTCCATAATGAGCACAGTTTTGCCAACTCCTGCACCACCAAACAGGCCAATTTTACCGCCCTTGCAATAAGGTGCCAGCAGATCGACAACTTTGATTCCAGTTACGAGAATCTCCTGCTCCACAGACATGTCAACGAATTCGGGAGCTTCAGCATGAATGGGAGCGGTTTTATCAGTGGGAATTGGTCCACGTTCATCGATGGGTTCACCTTTAATCGAATATTTTAATGTGTTAAGGTATAAATTTTTATATATTTAGTACCGTCTTTTTATGCTTACCAATGACGTTGATAATACGTCCCAAAGTTTCAGCGCCTACTGGAATACGAATTGGATAACCAGTGTCAAGAACCTTCTGTCCACGTACCAGACCCTCAGTACCGTCCATGGCAATTGTACGCACGGTGTTTTCGCCCAAATGTTGAGCCACCTCCAATACCAATCGTGGCTGACGATTGTCAACCTCTAAGGCGTTCAAAATTGGTGGCAAGTTTTCATCAAACTGCACGTCAACAACGGCACCAATTACGGCAACAATTCTTCCATTGCCTGCTGCGGCCGCCTTAGCAGCTGCCTTGGCGGCATGACCACGAGCTGATATTTTGATAAATTTATTATTTATATGTATATATTCTTACAGACATAGAAAATGTTAGAGGTTTTTTCTTTAATTCCCAAAGTGCATGCGTAGATTACGTCACAGGCATGGCTCCAATACTACTTTTTTATGTTTAATATAAAAAAACGATTTTATAACGGATTCAGGCTTGTTATAATTAGTTAAACCCTCTTTATAATTAACTATTTGAGAGTAAAAATAGGATTTTAAATAAATAGGGAAGTACTTGATATACATAACAATTGAAGTATCCAGAGTTACGGAAAGTAGTTCTGTAAAAATCTGTGCTAAAATATCGAATAGTACTTTCCGATTGATTATTAAATAGCTCAACCTTTTGGATATATTTATTAAAACAAACTTAAACATTATATATTTAATTTTATTATGCAATCAGTTCCCGTGTTCTATTGAATTAATTTTAGGTTATGTTCGGTTTTTGTCATGTAAGTTCAGCAGACTAATAGACTTTTTTTTTAAACATAAAAACATAAGGCTTGTTCACTTAATAGATTGGCTTATTCCTAAACCGATTGTTTTTTGTACTTACACAATTGCCCCAAAAATGGCAGCAAATTTTTATCAGCTTTAGCGGCAGCACGTAACGCGAACATTTTCTCGACCTACTGACGGCGTATTGTAGAAGCTACTTCTTTTCATCGCAATTTGGAATACATAACTTTTTGCACGGTTGCCGTCGATTGTAAATGTTGCATTTGGAAATATATCGACATTATACGATATATCTTAGCCCCTTTACCAAGCCGAACATAGTAACAGCCAACTACTAAGCACATTCCATAAAAATCACATAAAAAAACAAATTCCTTAAAGTTGAGCACTTTTGAAATAGTTTATGTTTTTAGGTGGCTTGCAAATATTCAATTTGCAGTTTTACACATCGATATTAAACTTTAATTGTATCGATAATTTTCACGATTGGGTTTTACTAAATAACTGTTAATAATCTTGAAAATATATAAATCGGGACATACTCTACTTATCATGAAATATTCGATCTCCGATATACATATACTTATCATGAAATAGTCGATCTTCGATATACATATGTATATTCCGATATAGCACATAACAAATATCGATATTAATGGAAAAATAAGAGTACATGTTATTTCTCTTAGAACGTGATAAATTACATACGCACATATGCAAGTTACCATGCCTGAATGACTATCAAAATTAAGATGAATAACGCCCTTTTATACCGTGCGCCAATTGAATTTGATCAAGTGTAGATACATTTGTATGTTTGAAATAGCAGACAGAAGGTGATATCCTCTCCCCTATACCGATATACATACAAACGTATGTCTTCAAATCCCTTGTCGTACTAGTCGATCTCAGAAACTGTGTGTACATACATATGTATGTATATATGTACTTAGATAGTAACTCCAATTTTGGAAAGAATTTTCTTATTACTCGTCAATCCAAACTTTAAAATATAGTTAAGAAACTTGCTTTAAAGCCTATGGAAGAAGCCGTTTTGACTAATGTGTTTTCTTTGTCTTTACCGGGTATCTTACGACCGGACTTAGCCTAAGGTAATTTGCTAGTTAATGTATCAGCAACAGAAAAAATACACGTGTTTGTATACATTTTATTATTGCAAATTTCAAGAGTTAGGTTGTTATTTGTTATTAAATTGTCATCAACTGCTAAACACAAAAAAGTGCATAGGCACATTTATATTTGTAAATTGTAAAGACCAATTTATATATTGTTGAATCATTTTATTGATATTACTTCATTACATCTTTACTCTTCGCATTAATAGGAGGTTCGCAAATGGCAGACTCTCCTTATCATCTTTATTTATCAAGAGCAGTATTGTTTTTGATGGCAATAACGCACTCCTCGCCGCAGGCTTTCATCACAGTGCACAAAATGTCTTTGCCGGCATCGTAATCGTTGCGCATAGTAGTGCCTAATGTTCCCTCGGGCAACTTAAGGTCCTCACGAATATCTCCAGTTTCGGTCATCAAAGAGAGGTAGCCATCATCGCTAATATCGGTGAGCTGGAAATCCTCACGCTTAACATGGGGTACATCCATATTGTGGGTAGAGGGGCATATATCCTCATACTTCTTCTGGGTAAATATGTCGATGCCAACAAGATGGACTTTGGCGTGCCCATGTTTACCCGTCTTGGAGGTAGACATATCCACAATTTTACAAGGGCGTCCCTTTAACATAACGTATCCATTCTTACGTAGTGCTGAACATTGGATTGGGAAGGTTGCGGCTGCTCCAGAGTCGCCTGTGTTAAAATGCTCTTCATCGCTATCCATTTTGTAAAATATTTTCCTGTGTTAAAAAGCTTACACGCGGCACGCTGCGGAAGAAAAAGAGTTGGAAGAGTGGTCACACTATAGAGATGGAAAAATATCGAAGCATTGATGCATTTATAGTAGTTTCGATATTTTTGGGGCAGCATCGACATGGCTGAGGGCTGCACTACAATATTTAATCACTGTGCAGCACTACATTACATGGTTAGTTCTGGCCAGTGTGGCCAATTCAACATTTTTCTCGTTAAATATGCCTGTTTTCAACGTCCAATTGCGGAAAATATAAAAAAACAGCTGGAAACGATATTCAATATATCAAAGATAATAATGGTTAAATTTGTATAGCTATTATAATTATTAAGTACCCATTAAGCAGACGTTGTATTAAATTTTAGTAGATTCAACGATTTTCGTAGAGCTGACAGTTTTTGTGCATTTATTTAAACCGCTATATTTCGAGATCTAAGGCCTAAGTTGAAAAAGTTTATTTAATTTATCGTCCACAAGTATTTAAACAGCTGTTTCAATTGAAGCAACTCAATCGAACAATATTTTTCTGTTGCAAGCAGACAGACCATGTTGTTTCTCTGGCACATGAAGACATCTCCTCTTGTCGATTAGCAGGTTATCAATAAATTGGTGTTTGAAAAAATACATTTTTATTTGCTAACTCTTTATTTTTGCGATATTAGCAGAATAAATTAGGTGTAATTGATTTTTATATTTCGTTTTATTGGGATGAGAAATATAGCTATTCTAGAGGGTAGATAAAATTAGCGGCGATGGCATGTATCGGGCTGTAATTGGTCAATGATAATAAAGACCAGTGCTAACCCAAATTATGGCAGTAGTGTTCGCATTTACCCTGCTTATACGTAGAGAAAAGCGTGAAAACATTAGACTTATTTCTTTGAAACATGAGTGTATAGCACTATTACATGTATTTCAGCTACACGAAAGTTGACTATTACTACGTTTATACGAACTATTTCACGTATTTCTAAATTCGCTAAATGAAAATTGCCCCCTTTTTAGACCCTGTTCTTTAAAAAAGTACAAATGGGTCTATTACGTTTGTGCAAATGTGCGTAACAGGCAGGAGGAGGCGTGGCAGGCCCCATAAAGTATATATATTCTTGATCAGCATCAACAGCCGAGTCGATATAGCCATGTCCGTCTGTCTGTCCGTCTGTCCCTTTTTTGAGAGAGCTAGAGACAGTAAATTTGGCATGTAGGTACATCAATATCTTGCATTGAGCGACTTTGTTTTAGATTTTTGCCACGTCCCCTCCGCCCCCGCATATTAAAATACAAAATTTCCAAGTCGAATTACAAGACAACCTTTGACGCTATCGTAAATACAGACTAAAGTTCTAACCTAACCAGCATATTTCGTCCAAATCGGATGATAAACGCGGAAGTTAATCAAATAACAATGTTACGGGAAAAATCAACTGATATCTTCGTATATCGTATATCTTCGCCATATATGGAGATTTTTTGAGACTGAAACAATCTGTAGTGATCGCATTGCACTCAAAAAATACAGGGTCTCCTACTGTCGAGCTTGCTCCACCGTAGCTAAATGCATTTTTAAAAATGCAAAGTCCGCTTGTAGAAGTGTCTACACCCGTAGCCTCTGACACAGGGTGCGTTCCCTAGAGCTCATGTAACTCACCAAAATGAGAGAATGATTTGCGTGCAGCGCCGCTGACCGCATTGCTCCGATTTATTTCAAAATAATTTTTAACATTCTTGACTTACTTTTCACATGCTCGGCGCTCTTGAACAAATTTTGGCTTTCAAGGCATCTGAAATTCCTTTGTAAATGATGTTGTTGCGTTTTGTCATTCCATCTTGCTTTCTTAAGATGTTGTGCTCCTTAAAAAGTCCCAGGAGTTGATTCCCTTCACTCTCAGTCCATAACACTCTTTTATTTTCTATATCCATTTTTCTATTTTATTATTTAAATGAGCTTTAACTTTTCTATTTATGACTGACGCAGCTGATTTATTATTTTAAGCGAAGCCACATAGTTTTAATTGAAAAATTGTACGAGCGACTCAAAACAGTTAAAATAAAGATGACTTAAGGGATAGAATAAAATGAAAAGGCATTTTTCGGGATAGGGGACGTTTCAAAAATTTTCCGGCAATCGCAGTTTAAAAAGGGACAAATCTGTCCGAAAAAAGACAAATTGGCAGCGCTGCTCAGTGGCGGCACTGCATTACTTTGGTGTTGGCCAATCGATACATATTGCATTCACCTTATCGATATTTAAATGTATCCGACATCTTGAAAATTGTAGAGTTGTATTCTAGGTTCGTCGGTGTATGTTTGTTTAATATAAGTGTGTGTGTGTCGTTCTGATGCCACAAAAAGTATATGTACATTTATATTGCAAAAAATTAAGTTCCGAGTGCCGTTTTTCTCTTAACAACCCATTCTGCGGATTTAAAAAAAAAATTGGTCTTATTAAACGTAGTTACACAACTATACGCACAAACAAAAAAAAATCACGCCCACTTAAAAAAATGTGTATGAAGAATGCCCACACTATTTGTGAAAATTGAAGCGTCAAACTGTAAAAATAATATTTCGAGTTACAACGATATGTGCTATGCGTACAAACATAAGGGTATTTGATTTTATTAATACTAGCAACATGTAAGACTTTGATTATAAGTGTAAGTATCTTTTAAAGCAAAAAAAAAAAAAAAACAATTATGCGCATGTAATGTATGAACATATACACTCGCAAGCACACATACATGAGCATGTAAATTGTCGTATATGTCAGGTGTTCATCACGATGTTTTCTTTGTATTAAATTCTCAATTTTTAAGTAGCTTAATGAATTAAAATTATTCGAATTTCGACATTTGTAAATAAAAAATTAAATTGAGAATGTATATTTGAATATAAATCTGAAAACAAGTGTATTTGTTGTACTATTACTTTAACAATGGGCGTGGTAGACAACAATGTCGGCATTGATTTAAGTCATCTGTCTAGTATAGTCCTGCATATGGTGATAAAATACATAGGAAATTTCTCAGCAGTAAAGGCAATTTTGGTTAGTTGGTTGGTCTTCAAACATTATTTGTTATCTGAAACTTGGAGTCTTAGTCATTAAGTACTATCGTACTTCCATTGTTGTTGTTCGGTATTTCAATTTACATGCATCATGCCAACAATGTATGTACATACATACAGTTTATGATAACTGATTTGACAATATAATATTCACTTTGTTTATTTTAAATGAATAATACATAATATTTTCTTGGTAATGCCGTTGTGTTTTTTTTAGACCCTGTAGTTTAAAAAAGTACAAAGGGGTCTGTTACGTTTGTGCAAAAAAAATGTGCGTAACAGGCAGATCAGCATCAATATCCGAGTCGATATAGCCATGTCCGTCTGTCTGTCCCTTTTTGTGTCACCTAGATCTCAGAGACTATAAGAGCTAGAAACACTAAATTTGGCATGTAGGTTCATCTATAACTCCCATTGATAAAATTTATTTTAGATTTTTGCAACGCCCCCATCCGCCCCCGGAAATCGAAATACAACATTTTAAAGTCAAATTACAAGAACACCTTTAATGCTTGCGCCTTGATTCTTGGTACACTGTGGTCCAAACCTATCATAAAGATTTCATTCAAATCGAGTCATAAACGCGGAAGTTATTCAACTAGCATTGTTAAGCAAAAAAGGAAGAAGAAGACACGCTAGCGCCCTCTGTGCTTATCATAAGAATCATCTTTTTTCGCCATCTATTGATATTTATTGAAATTTAAATAATCTATAGAGAACGTTTTGCACTCAATAAGTACATAAATACGTGACAAGACAAACCTAATAGACCCTTTTGTGAAAGAACAATTTTTATAGTCGATATACATATGTATATAGTATGTACACAGTTCATCATTGGGTTTATATGAACGTATGTCCCCAGGGACAATAATTGACCGATCAGCCTTAAATTAAACTCATATGCGGTTTGTTAATCCACTGTATCTATGATTAAAAAATAATTGAGCTATAATTCCCTTATTAAGTCTTCCTTCTATAAATAAAAAATGTATCATTCAGTCGGGTGGGCCCGTCAGTCAAATACCCTGTGGAAGTAAAGGACTTCTAATATTTAAAATAAACTTGGTCTGCCTGCAAATATAAGAAGTCTTCGTGCCAAATTTGGCATCCCTAGATCTTCCTATCTCTGAGATCCTTTCGTTCAAACGAACGGATCAGCAGAAAGACACAGATGTACGGACATTAGGCCGGAGCGAAAAGCACTTTTTTTATTTTTTGATTTCTCGGGTCTGGAAACATTGACCCGCTATAAAATAATGATGTATGCCAAAAATCAGCTTTCTTGGAGCCCATCCTGTGGTGGCGCATCGACGTTCTTTTTTGAAAAATTAACCAAAAATCTAAAAATTTGGGAGAAAATTTGATATAAAAACAAAACATTATCTTTTTCCAATTAATAAATATTTTTAATATGCATTAATAATATTTTTTTTAAACTGTATTAACCATTAAAATCAGTGCAAAAATAAAGGAGCTAGAATTTTTTTTCACTTATTACCTGCTTAAGAGACCTTTATATTTTTGTACCCTTGCAGAGGGTATTATAATTTTGTCACGAAGTTTGCAACGCATTGACCCTCCCAGACCCCATAAAGTATATATATTCTTGATCAGGGCGACGAACTGAGTCGATATAGCCATGTCCGTCTGTCTGTCTGTTTCTGTGCAAACTAGTCTCTCAGTTTTGAAGCCACCTTGATAAAACTTGGTCCGTCTTTTTGCAGCACGCAGTACATATGTCGGAACCGGCCAGATCGGATCACTATATCATATAGCTGCCATAGGAACGATCGGTTCGGAATCAACATTTACTATGAAAAACTTTTTTGTTGTTTAAGATATCTTAACTAAAATCACAGATTGTCTCTTTGGTATAGTTTCAAATAGCCTGCCCAAATTTGGTGCAAATCGGATTACTATATTATATAGCTGTCATATGAACAAACGGTTCAAAATCAACATCTAACAAATTTTGTAAAAAATCGGACGGCTTCTGCAGAACTCTGCAAGGGCGCGCCAAAGTTAGCTTGCGCTTTATTTTCCCCATAGATTTTGGCCATCTAAAAACGAAAATGAATTTTAAAAAATTTTACTCTGATTAGATTTCAACATAAAATTTTTTGAAATTTTATTCGAAATTTTTTTAAGATGGCTCAGCTTTATTGAGCATAAATTATAAACGCGATTGACTTTCAACAAAAAAAGTCTCTAACTTAAGGTAATGAAATCTCCTAAAACTCTTCCATACAACGTTTTGAAATCAGCTGGATCGTTATGATGTTAGAGCCTTTTAAAGTTTAAAATTTAAATTTTTTGTAAAAAAAGCACGGGTTAAGGTATAGAAAAAAATTCAAAAATTATATAAATCGCAAAAATATCTCCTGTTTGACAAGCTGAGCATAGAGTTTGAACTTGTTCGAACAAGAGAAGCCATTATTCATAAAAATGGCGAACTTATCCATATATATTATTTTACACCAACCAAAGGCTCCATACTACGAAACTCATTTTATTGTGTTCGCTTTCGGACGATTTGTACTTAAACTGAAAAAATTCCATTAAAAAATTCTAGCTCCTTCACCGATCTTAATGGTTAATACAGTTTAAAAGAGAAAAATATTGGGGCTATATATAAAAAATATATCATTCAGTCGCGAGAGCCCGACAGTAGAATATCCTGAGGTAGTAGAGAACGCCACGCAAATTTTCTTTAAACATAAGAAATACATTTTTTAAACGTATAACAAAAATTAAAAAAAGAAAAATTTAAGAAATTAAGCATGCTGAAATTAAGCATTACTGGGACTCGAGCCACGCTTTCCCGTCTGCCTACGTGAACCTCTACCACTTGATAACTTGAAAGAGAGAGGGAGAGAGGGCGAAAACTCACAACAACAACAACACATTAAATTAAAGAATTAAATAATTGCGGATATCTTCCGTGTTTATTATCCGATCTTGATCAAATTTATGATACATCCATATTTATTCAAGTATTCTTCGTGCCGAAGCTCAATTTTTTTTTGCTTTGTGGGCGAAGGGGGCGTGGTATCCTAAATTTGAAATAAACATGATCTGCGTGCAAATATAAGAAGTCTTCACACCAAATATGGTGCTTCTAGTTCTTACGGACGGACAGACAGACGGACATGGCTATATCGACTCGGCTTCTGATGCTGATCAAGAATATGTATACTTTATGGGGTCTGTCACGCATCCTGCTTGTTACATACTTTTTTGTTTGAACAAACTTAATATGCCCCTACAGGGTATACAAATGTAAGCAGCCAAATTTGTTTATTTAAATATAACAATTAAAAACTGATAAAATAGGCACATACAGTCGAATCACGATAATTCGACCGCCGCTAAATCGTAATCCTTAATAATTCTTTCAAAGTCCTGTCCCCTTGAAAAAATTTAAATCATGTTAAATCACCGTTAGATTTTGAAGACAGCTATGATGTCTTTACGACATATGTATATAAGCCCCGTTTATTCGAATTTTACTTGTTTGAGCCTCGTTAAATAGAAATGTCGATAAAACGAATTTCTGTTTAATTCGTAAAAAACGTGATCCCCTTACCATTTCAAATTATCGGAGTTGACAGCATTTAAAAAAGACTACACCTAAGTCTGTTTTTACACGGTAGATTGGTTCCAGAAGAAGCCGTGTAAAAAAACCGTGTAAAAAAAGACATTGAACATACTTCGCAAAAATTAAATTTGACTAAAAAATTTTAAGTACATAAAATTTCAAATCGTGCTAAATGGAATAAAATCGTGTAAAAAAATTAAAAATATTCAATTTTCAAACCGTGTAAAAAAAGACCGTGTAAAAACAGACTTAGGTGTACTTGGTTTTCAAAATTATTTTTCTTTTCTATTTGTGTATCTGTATTTATTAATGTGAAAGTATATTAAGAACAATTTTAACGAAAAATTTATATATTTTCCGTATACATTTAACCATTTTTGATATAACATAATTAAAAATTACAATTAAAACTACATTACTTACTATCCACGGTAAATCATTAATTTATATAAATTTTTTTTTATGACCAGTTGCAGATACAATAAAATTATAATGCGGCAGCTTTCAACAAGAGTTTCTAGTACTAGTGGAAATTGATGCATTTGAAGAAGTAAACGTTGATAATGGATATAGCAGAATACGTGTTTTAAATAAAGTAGCCATTAATGCAGCTGCTTGAGACAAAGCAAAAAAAGACAAATGAAGAACAAATTACCTTCAAGCGCATATAAATGTTACTAGCATAAGGTAACCAGAAAAAAAAAACAGAATCAGCAGACTGATATTAAATCCTTCATTTATATTGATCGCCCTTGAGGCGATTATTTACTTGATTGTGGAAATGAATATTCTACAGTATATTGTGCTATTGGTAACAAGTTTGGGAAAGCTCCATCTCTATCCATCAAAACCACCGTCGTTATTTGCTCACGGCCAAATAGTGCATGTAACTAAAAATCGCAATGAGCCTCCAAAAATGCCGTCGGCAATGGCTTTACGAGTCGATAGGTTTGGACGTAGTGAAGATACCCTTAACGTCAATTTAACTGATATCAATTTATCTGAAACTATTGGAAACTTTAGCACTAGCAGCATTATAACAAATGTAGTCAAATTTGATACGATGCTGAATCATCTGCTTGTGGATACGATAACTGGACGAGTTTTTGTCGGCGGCGTAAATCGATTGTATCAACTGTCGCCAGACTTGGAATTACATGAAACGGTGAAAACGGGTCCACAAAATGATTCAGTCGAATGCACGATACTCGATTGTCCGCTCAATGCCGTACGCAAGCCTACAAATAATTATAATAAGGTGTTGCTTATTGATCGGGCCACCTCACGATTAATCGCTTGCGGTTCCTTATTTCAGGGCACGTGTACAGTGCGAAATTTACAGAATGTTAGCATAATTGAACACGAAGTGCCGGATGCAGTTGTTGCCAATGATGCAAATTCATCGACAGTCGCATTTATAGCACCAGGTCCACCACAGCATCCAGTGACAAATGTTATGTATGTCGGCGTTACGTACACCAATAACTCACCATACAGAAGTGAAATACCCGCTGTAGCATCCCGATCTCTAGAAAAAACAAAAATGTTTCAAATTGCCTCATCGGCTGTCACAACGGGCACACGTACTTTTATCAATTCGTATGCGCGAGAGACATATTTGGTGAATTATGTCTACGGATTTAGTTCGGAGCGATTTTCATATTTTTTAACAACGCAATTGAAGCATAGTCATCATTCATCACCTAAGGAGTATATTACGAAGCTTGTGCGAATCTGCCAGGAGGACTCTAATTATTATTCGTACACAGAAATTCCGGTGGAGTGTATAAGTGATGCTCAGGGCGGAACCAAATTCAATTTAGTTCAGGCCGGTTTTTTGGGTAAACCTAGCTCCGATCTCGCACAAAGTCTTGGTATTACAATTCAAGATGACGTTCTGTTTGCTGTCTTTTCAAAAGGTGATAGCAATATCCCAACTAATAACTCGGCTCTCTGCATATATTCTTTAAAGTCAATTCGTCGCAAATTTATGCAAAACATTAAGTTCTGTTTCAATGGAAATGGCATGCGTGGACTTGATTTTATATCACCCAGCATGCCCTGTGTTTTAACGGTATGTATTTATCAATCTACTACATAATATAAATATTTTTAAAAACAGTACGTCGGAAACGGAGACTTCCGCTGCGCGTTGTTTTAAATTTTTCTTCGCATTTCGAAGTAAAGATTAACTTTTATCCAATTGTTCCTATGGCAGCTACCTTACATTGTCATCCGATTGTGACGAAACAGAACGTAACACTGTAGCCAACACAAACTTTGTAAATTTCGTTAAAATCTTAAAAAAAAACAAATTACAATAAAAAAGTTACGAAAAATATGAGCTGAATATGCTCTAACAATTAAAAAAAGTTATACATAATAAATTCAGTTAATTTATTTAACCAATTTTTATATTACTTTGAAAGCTTTATCGGCTTGGAAACATGCTTTTCGATTAAACGAAGGACCTTCTTATACTGTACATTTTTGAATTCTATTTTTTGTCATATGTGTAACAGGTGCAAAAGTTGAGACGGAAATCGAGTCTGCTGTTGATGCTGATCAAGAATATATATACTCTTTGGAGTCTGCCACGCCTCCTTCTGCCTGTTACGCACATCTTTTTTGCACAAACGTAAATGATCTTTTTATTCTTTTTTAAAGTACAGGGTCTAAAAAGCCACATAAAAGCCGACCGTCTGAAGGGAAATTAAGAAACAAAAAGTTTTTCATACGTGATATAGTGATTCGGTTCCGACATGCGTACAGCGTTCACCACAAAAACGGACCTGTACCAAATTTTATTAAGACAGGACACACGGACGGAAGGACATTCAGACCAACATGGCTTAGTCAACTTAGTTAGTCGTCCAAGAACTTAAAAGTCAATCGAAGTTTGTTGTTATACCCTTGCAGAGTGTGTTATAATGTTTTCACGAAATGTGTAACGCATTGAAAGATTCGTGAAGGATACTGTTTTGATACGGCCGGATCGGTTCCAACATATGAACCAAGTTTATTAAGCTAGCTGTGAAAATGAGACACTAGTTGGCATGGTTACAGACAGACAGACGAACAGTCAGCCGGGCACTGCTATATCAACTCAGCTGTTTATGCTGATGAAGAATATACATATATACTTTATGGGGTTTGCCATACGTTCTTCAATGCTTTTTTTTTTTTGGTATTACATACATATTTTGAAACAAACAATCGCTAAAAATTAACCTTAGTATCAGTTACAGAGCTAAACAAGTGATATAAGTTCCGCTTCTTATCAAAATAAAAAGATCTTATGGCATACTAGATTTTTAGACCCTGTCTTTAAAAAAAGTACAAATGGGTCTATTTAGATAGTTTGGCAGAAGGAGGGGTGACAGCAACAACAGCCGAGTCGATATAGCCATATCTGTCGGTTCCTTTTTGTGTCCCCTAGATCTCGAAGAGTATAAGAGCAAGAGACACCAAACTTGGCATGTACGTTTATCTATATCTTGCGTTGATCAAGTTTATTTAGAAAAACAAAATTTAAACAAAATCGCTAGCGAAATTTTTGGTACACATAATATACACTATGGTCCGAATCTATCCTGAAAAATTCATTGGAATCGAATAATGAACGCAGCAGTTAACTAACTAACATTGTTTAATGCGTACGATTGTCGGTTCGACGTTTAGGAAATGCCTATTTTTATCTAATTGTTTATATGTTACATCCAACAAAACTTGCTCGAGACCGGTTGGCTTTATCATAAAGTTGTCATAGGAACAATCGAATGCAAATTAATCTTTAATATGATGAGCTTTTTTGTTTTTGAGAGGTTACTCTTAACCAAACTCCTCGGTTGGTTTTGTCTCGCCATGTTTAAAATTTTCCCAACAAATTTACCGTTTTTTCACCACATCAGTCGTTTGACCAATCCTCTAAATCTGAATTTTTTCCATCAAAGTTTAATTGCGGCGAAAACTTTAAAACAGCGAACAGTGAAATTATATATATGGAAACAGCGCAAAGTGGCTATTTAAGTTAAGTTAATATGCTATATTGTAAATATTTTTATTAGAAATTGCAAACAATCGGCGAGGACTTTTGTGGTTTGGATGTAAACTCACCGCTGGGAGGAGAGCAACCGATTACTTCAGTTCCAGTGGCTATGTTCAACACAAGGTTGACATCGGTGGCAGCAACCAGTACCAGTGGCTATACGGTGGTTTTTATTGGAACAGCCGATGGATATATTAAGAAGGTTGTCGTTGAATCATCGACAATTGCTAATGAGTATGCCAGTTTAGCAGTGGATGTCGGATCAGCAGTTAATCAGGATATGCAGTTTGATAATCAGAATCTATACATTTATGTCATGTCAGAGCGGAAAGTTTCGAAAGTGAAGGTGTATGACTGTGCGGACTTTAGAACATGTGGTGAATGTCTTGGAGCAAAGGATCCGTATTGCGGCTGGTGCTCGCTAGAGAATAAATGCAGTCCACGTTCCAACTGTCAGGACGATGCCAATGATCCACTGTATTGGGTCAGTTATAAAACGGGTAAATGCACGACAATAACTAGTGTGGTGCCGCATCAATTACAGCGTACAACAGCCCGGACCTTAGAGCTGATTATCGATCATTTGCCGCAGCTGAAGGAGAATTTAATCTGCGCCTTTACCACCGAAGATAAGGCTCTTTTCACAAATGCAACAAAAAAACGTAATGGGGTCAATTGTACAACACCGAGAACGGATATGCTACCACAAATTGAGCAAGGCAAACATCATTTTACGGCTAAACTCTCGGTCCGTACGAGAAACGGACCAGATCTGGTCTCAACAGATTTTACATTTTTCGATTGTAGCACACACTCTTCGTGCACGCGATGTGTATCATCTGAGTTCCCTTGCGATTGGTGCGTGGAAGCACATCGCTGTACCCACGATACGGCCGAAAATTGTCGTAATGATATATTGGTAACTGGGGTAAGCCGTATTGGTCCGAGCTATCGTTCCGGTCCTGGCTTTTGTCCAACCATCAATGCTACCGGCGATGGCAGTGAAGTTCTTGTCGCCGCTGGCACCAGTAAATCCATCAAGGTCAAAGTTCATATTATTGGACAATTCATTGTGCAGACACGATTCGTTTGCCAGTTTAATATTGAGGGTCGTGTCACGAGCTTAAATGCCCAATTACTTGGCGATACCATCTATTGCGACAGCATGGAATTTCAATATACATCACGATCGCCGAATTTAACAGCAACATTTGCGGTCATCTGGGGTGGGTCGAAACCTCTGGATAATCCCCACAATATTCACGGTAAGTCTAGTTGTTTATCGATAAAAATTTTTACAACTAATATTTAAAAGACAAAACTGTATAAAAAAAAATAGTGTAAACTAGTCCGATTTCATACAAATTTGTCTGACATCTGCAAGCCTTTTCATTTTAAACATAAACGATAAGTTACTATTGCATAACTCTATTTATGTTATAAAGCTTACTTTCTCATATATATATACATATATAATCCACGTCAAATCTATTTCAGTTGTAATATATCGTTGTCGGGATATGGCTGATAGCTGTGGAATTTGCCTAGCTCTGGATGAAAAATATAACTGCGGCTGGTGCTCATCAACAAATACTTGTGAGGTGGTTGAACAGTGCAACAAGAATAATGAAGGCAAAACAGATTGGCTTAATCGCAGCGAGATATGCCCAAATCCGGAGATTCATTCGTTTGGCCCCAAGACTGGACCATGGGAGGGCGGTACTAATATAACTATAAAAGGCATTAATCTTGGCAAGAATTATAATGACATCTACTCGGGTGTTCGAATTGCTGGTATCAACTGTATGCCATTTCAACAGTTTTACATCGACACGAAGCAAATTGTTTGCACAGTTGATAGTCCCGGAGAGCAAATGTATCGAAATGGACGAATTGTTGTCCAAATAGGTGACTATCGAGGCGAATCAAAAGAAGATTATGAGTTTGTTGATCCAAAAATAACTAATTTTCATCCCCGATTTGGTCCAACATCGGGAGGTACACAGATCAGAATAATAGGCAAACATTTAAATGCAGGATCTCGTATTCAGGCATTTGTCAATGATCATTTACCATGTAAAATTATTAGTACAGACTCTTCGCAAGCAATATGCCGGACTTCACCGTCACCGGGCATTATTGAAGGACGCCTAAAGATGTCGTTCGACAATGGTCCTCGAGAATTTAATGATTACAATTTCAAATATGTACTCGATCCAACAGTTGAACAAGTCAGCTCAGGACCCAGTGGACAAATAAAAGTACCAAAGGGCATTCCAGCTGGTGGCATTCGTATTGCAGTCACGGGAACTCAATTTACTAGCATACAAGCTCCAAGTATCTATGTCTTTTACAAGGGAAAAATGTATTCAAGCCAATGTCGAGTTCACTCAGATACGGACATGGAATGCCCATCGCCAGTAATTGGCACAGAGCCTGATAAGGTTTTTGATCCGGAGAACCCAATGTTACTTGAATACGGTTTCCTTATGGACAATGTATTGCAAGTGCAAAATTTATCAAAGACACATAATAATCATTTTGAACTCTATCCAAATCCCGAATATTTTACATTCGAGGAGCGTGTAAAATACTTTAAGAGCGAATATCTAACTATCAATGGACGTAATCTCGATCGTGCGTGCAAGGAGAGTGATGTTAAGGTTAAGATAGGCAATGGCTACTGTAATATTACCTCTCTATCGCGACAGCAGCTAACATGTCGGCCACCGACAGAAGCTGCAGCAGCCAGTGATAATCCCAGTGGACCGGAGGTAATTGTACGCATTGGCTCATCATTGGAATACCGAATTGGAATTCTAAGTTACGAATCATCTAATATTATTATGGATTGGGGAGATAATGTGGTTCTTGGTGTTATTGCCGGCAGTGTTATATTTTTATTGATCTTCGTTGCATTGCTTGTGGCATACAAAAAGAAAACATCGGAATCTAATCGTGTTCTTCGCAATATGCAGGAGCAGATGGATATTTTGGAATTACGTGTCGCTGCGGAGTGTAAGGAGGCATTTGCCGAGCTTCAAACCGAAATGACAGATTTAACAGGGGATCTGACATCTGGAGGTATACCGTTTTTGGATTATCGTTCATATGCCATGAAAATCCTATTCCCCAATCACGAGGATCACATTGTCCTGCAGTGGGAAAGGCCAGAATTATTACGCAAAGAAAAAGGATTGCGCTTATTTGCTCAACTAATTATGAATAAGACGTTCCTTTTACTATTTATACGAACATTGGAGTCTAATCGATATTTCTCAATGCGTGAGCGCGTTAACGTTGCCTCATTAATAATGGTTACATTACAATCAAAACTCGAATATTGCACGGATATATTGAAGACATTATTAGGAGATTTAATTGAGAAGTGCATTGAAGGCAAAAGTCATCCCAAATTATTGCTTCGACGTACTGAAAGTGTTGCTGAGAAAATGCTGAGTGCATGGTTCACTTTCCTTTTATACAAGTTTTTAAAGGAATGTGCTGGAGAGCCCCTATATATGCTATTTCGTGCTGTTAAAGGTCAAGTGGATAAGGGGCCGGTCGATGCGTGTACCCATGAGGCACGATACTCCTTGAGTGAGGAGAAACTAATCCGTCAATCCATTGATTTTCGGCCAATGACTGTCAATGCTAGCATCATTCAGCAGCCAATATTTTGCAATAATTTAGACATGTTACCGCCACATACTGAAAATGTGTCCGTAAAAGTGCTTGATTGCGACACGATCGGTCAAGTGAAAGAGAAATGCTTGGAAACAATTTATAAAAATATACCGTCCAGTCAAAGACCGCGCAAAGATGATTTAGACTTAGGTAAGTACAATACAGACACAACCGGACTCGGCGATTTCCTCTTACTTTACGAAAAACAAGCCGAGTTGCATCATTCCTATTTAAGCCGGTGCAGAGGTTATATTATTTATGTCACAAAATCTGACCTCTTAAGTGTATGTATATACGTCTAGTAGATCAAAGAGTTTATCTGTCTGTTTCTATTCAAGTAAGCTTCGGATTTGAAGCTAAAAACAATGTAAAATATATAGGAAGCTTACTTTGGCGCGCCAAAGTTTACCTACCCTTGCAGTGCCCTGTATAAGCCGTCCGTTTTTTTGTAGAATTTGCTAGTGTTGATTTCGAACCGATCGTTTGACAACTATATGATATAGTGTACGATTTGCAACAAATTTGGCCAGGCTATATATGTGAATTTGTAAGTTTTATCGACCTTTACTAATATTCTATTAATTTGAATATTTAGCTGACTCAAGGTTGAAAGTCTTATCAAAGAGTCAACGTGACAATTAAGACTATAAATCAACAATAACAATGTTTAACAACAATGTTAATGTGATGTAACAACAACAAAACGACATACTATAAGCAATTACTAAATTAATAGCAAGGACCAATGTAGCAAAAACAAAATCTGTGACTTTGTTGAAAGAAACCATAAGTTTTTAATACTAAATGGTTTCGTAAATCATAATTAGAAGGATCCGGACCGATGGGTAATACATCATGGGGTATACAACGTGTCCTGCCTGTTACGCACATTTATTTTTATACCCTGAGGGGGTATATTAAGTTTGTTAAAAAAATAAAAGTATGTAACAGGCAGAAGGAGGCGTGGCAGACCCCATAAAGTATATATATTCTTGATCAGGGCGAGAAGCTGAGTCGATATAGCCATGTCCGTCTGTCCGTCTGTCCGTGTAAGTAACAAGATCTCAGAGATGGTAAGACCTAGGAACACCAAATTTGGTATGAAGACTTCTTATACTTGCACGCAGATCAAGTTTATTTTAAATTTTGGATGCCACGCCCCCTTCGCCCACAAAGTGAAAAAAGGAGAGCACAGGCAATTAACAAGCTAGAGATTTGAGCTTCGGCAGGAACAATACTTGTACTGAAATGGATGCATCGTGAAAATTTGATCAAGGTCGGATAATAAACACGGAAGATATCCGCATTTATTTAATTCTTTAGTTTAATGTTTTGTTGTTGTGAGTTTTCGCCCTTTCTCTTATTTGCTTATTCGTTGAAGCATTTACATACATACATATGCATGAAAGCGCGCGCTGTGTTAGAGTAAGTTTTCGCCCTCTCTCCCTCTCTCTTTCAAGTAGAGTGATAGAGCTGCCACCTTGATAGACGGGACATCATGGTTCGAGTCCCAGTAAAATCATGCTTAAATTCTTAAATTTTTTTTTTAATTTTTGTTATACATTTAAAAATTGTTTTTTAAGTTTTCATTTAGTTATTTTGAAAATAACGTGCTCATTGTTGCTAAGACTTTTAAATACAAAACAGACAGCACAAATACAAAACACAAATATAATTATTAGAAAATTTGAGTGACGCTCTCTGCTACCTCAGGGTATTCTACTGTCGGGCTCTCCCGACTGAATGATATATTTTTAAGAATAGATTTTTATACCCAGGGGGGTATATTAAGTTTGTTAAAAAAATAAAGGTATGTAACAGGCAGAAGGAGGCGTGGCAGAGCCCATAAAGTATATATATTCTTGATCAGCATTAACAGCCGAGTCGATATAGCCATGTCCGTCTGTCCGTATGAACAACGAGATCTCAGAGATGGTAAGACCTAGAAGCCCCAAATTTGGTGTGAAGACTTCTTATACTCGCACGCAGATCAAGTTTATTTTAAATTTTGGACGCCACGCCCCCTTCGCCCACAATTATCACAAATCCATAACACTAGTTATAATTAAGCTAGAGATTTGAGCTTCGGTATGAACAATACTTGGATAAAAATGGATGCATCGTGAAAGTTTCATCAAGATCGGATAATAAACACGGAAGATATAAAGATATTTATTACGCCAATATTATTGTTGTTGTTGCGGCGCTTGTTGTTGTTGGTTTGCAAAGAGTCAAAGCAGACAACAAAAATACGTTACGCTTTACACGCACATATTTACATACATACGCACAATCTTACATGCATTGGTATCTATTTCACATATGAAGGCATGCAAAGCACAGTGCTGTGCATTTGGCTAAACACCTATAGGCTTAACCATAGCTAGAATTTTAGCTAATAGCATTTCATTAGATGTCATAGCTATTGCAATTTCAAAATAGCTAGATCTACCTACAAAATAGCAAACAAGGCAGCGCTGAAACACACATGCATTGCTCTATTGCTCTTATTAGCAATTGTTCTCTCTTTATTCGCTCTCAAATGATATTCGCGCTCTCTTTCTGAGAAGCCTGGCACGCGCCACTGTACGAGATTTGTCATTAATGTTAATTATTAAAACTTTTAATAATATTAATTATAAATTAATACTAATTATTTAAATAAATTAATTCTAAATATTTAAATAAAAAATTAATACTAAATATTTAAAAAAAAAAAATTTAAATTCTTAATAATATAAATTACTAACTTAGTATTAAAAATGCATTAAGCTACGGTGGAGCAAGCTCGACAGTAGGAGACCCTGTACTTTTTGAGTGCAAAGCGATCACTACAGTTTGTTTCAGTTTCAAAAAATTTCCATAGATGGCGCCACTACGAAGATATCAGTTGATTTTGGCCGTAACATTGTTAGTTGAATAACTTCGACGTTTATCATCCGATTTGGATAAAATTTGCAGGATAAGTTCAGACCATAGTCTGTATTATACGTACTGATTAAGTGGCTAGCATCAAAGGTGCTCTTGTAATTGGACTTGGAAATTTTGTATTTTAATTTGCGGGGGCGGAGGGGGCGTGGCAAAAATCTAAAACAAACTCGTTCAATGCAAGATATAGATGTACCTACATGCCAAATTTGGTGTCTCTAGCTCTTATAGTCTCTGAGATCTAGGAGCTCAAAAAAGGGACAGACAGACGGACAGACAGACAGACGTACATGGCTATATCGACTCGGCTGTTGATGCTGATCAAGAATATATATACTTTTAATACATTAAAAAATTGTTTTTAAATACACATACAAAATACGAAACAGAAATATGATTAATAGATAATAGAAAATTTGTGTGGCGTTCTCTACTACCCCTGGGTATTCTACAGTCGGGCACTCCCGACTGAATGATAACTCGTTCCATATTCGAATCGGCAAGGGATATTTTTTTTTATTGTCAGAAGGATATTAATTGCATATTAATCTTGTATATATCAGAATGGCGAACCGGAGCAACTGGACGAGTTCTTTTGTATGATGAGGATGCCACATCGAAAACAGAAAGTGAATGGAAAAAATTGAACACATTGCAGCATTACAATGTACCCGATGGTGCTGGACTCAGTCTTGTACCAAAACAAAGTTCCATCTATAATTTCAGCATATTATCTGATAAAAACGAAAAATCTCATAAGTAAGTCCAATTCATATATTATTCGATTTTTATTGAAAACTTTTAAAATGACTTCAGTTTTTCTCAAGTGATACATTTCGACCCTTGTCGTGCAATTCTCCAAAACACCGTCTTATTGCACGATAATTATAGATATTGTGTTAAAATTTCATCTCGGTTTTTGAACGGTTATTTCGGTAGAAGAATTTCGTTTTCGGAATAATATAAAAATTTTTTTCGGTTTCAGTTACGCTTACAATTTTTAATCGGTTAACTTTGACACTGAATTTAACACACTTGCATTTCAAATTTTACAAAACCACGTCTTATTGCCCGATAAGGTACTCTCAGCTATGTATGTTGGGTAAAAATTTCAATTCTATAGCTATAATGGTAAAGCTTATATCGTACGAAAAGGAAACAAATTTGAAATATATAGCTTTTGCTATAAGTTAAAACTTTTAAAAGTGGCGCACCGACGTTCTTTTTTGAAAAATCAACCAAAATTCGACAAACTTGGGAGAAAATTTCATATAACAACAGAAAATGATCTTTTTCCACATAATGCATATTTTTTCTATATTGCCTTTATATTTTTCTTTTTAAAAAAGTATTACTCATTAAAATCGGTGCAAAAATAAAGGAGCTAGAATTTTTTTTATGGATGGGATTTTGGGTGATGCCCGTCAGCTTGCATGTGGCTATAACAGTGCACTGCTTAAAAAATTTTCACTTTTTGCCTGCCCAAGAGACCTTTATATTTTTTTTCCTATAGATTTTGGTCTTCTAAACACGAAAATGAATTTTAAAAAATTTTCCTCTGATTGGTTTTCAACATATATTTTTTGAAATTTTGTTCGAATTTTTTTTTAGATGACTCAGCTTATTTGAGCATAAATCATAAACGCGTTTGTCGTTTTTAACAAAGAAAGTCTCTAACTTAAGGTAATGAAATCTCCTAAATCTCTTTCATACAACGTTTTGAAATCAGCTGGATCGTTATGATGTTCGAGCCTTTTAAAGTTTTAAAATTTAAATTTTTTGTGAAAGAGCCCAGGTCAAGGTTCAGAAAAAAATGTATATAGTATATAAATCGGAAAAGTCTGTCAAGGTTGACAAACTAAGCATAGAGTTTGGACTTTCTCGAACAAAAAAAGCCATCATTCATAAAAATCGGCTGACGAATGACGAACTTTTTTTACCCTAATCAAAATGATCCATACTAAGAAACTCATTTTTTTTTTTTTTTGGTTTTGTTTTATTTAAGATCTGTCCTGAAGAACAATTATTAAATTTCATTACAAATCTTGTCGGTAGATATTTGATTTCAGTTTGTGGATAAGTCGGGATGGGAAGTGTTGGGAAGGGGAAGGGAAGGGGAACGGCACCTGAACCCTTTTCAATCGTCTGATAGTCAGACTGTTGTGCAGTAAGCTGAGGGCCAGGGTATTTGGGTAGGTACCTCTTGCTGGCCTTGGTAATCTCATTCCGAACCCAGGGGACTTTGAGATGCTCATGTATTTCAACGTTGCTGTGGTATATATGTGCATCAGAGATTATGCGTAGGGCTTTGTTTTGGAACCTTTGTATGATCCTGCGATTCCCCTCGCAAGCAGTACCCCATAGTTGCATACCGTATGTCCACGTGGGCTTTATAATCGCTTTGTAAACAAGAATTTTGTTTTTAAGCTCATTTTTGAGCGCCTTCCTACTAACCAGTACAGCTTTTTGTTTTTTTCCTCGCATTGCTGTCTCTTCTTTATGATATGTTCGCGCCAGGTGAGCCTTTTATCAGTTATCATGCCTAGATATTTTGGCGTTGAACTGGCCGGAATAATGCAGCCATCAAGGAACACTGGGGGGCAGCCACCAGTTCTTAACGTGAATGTAGTGTGGGTTGACTTTTCTGCATTTACAACAACAATTTTTACAATGTTTACAACAATGTTTGCTGTTGCCAGGAACGCCGCACAGTGGGGAAATTAGGGCGTGTTACATTGCAAAAATCATTTTTTCGATGCCAGCAATCATAAAAGTAATTTATGCATCCGATAGAGAATTCTCACAGATTAAGAATCCAAAAGGGTTTTAAAATCAGGTAAAAATTGTGGGCGGTACAGCCTCTCAAAGTTGAACTATTTTCGACATCGTGCACAAATATGAAAATTTGTACTAAAACTACCTACTTTGAAAGCAAATTGTAGACAAATTTTGCAACCGATGTAAACAATTTTGGTGTCATCTGAAAAGTAGGTAAATTTTTAGGTAAATACGAGAAAAATTAAGTCCTTCGCCAATCTACTTTTCGTACTGGAGAAGTCTGAAAAGTACACTAAAATAGGGCTATTTTTGACCTTTGGTAGCATATAACTTACAAGCTTTTACGAGCTTTTATGCCAAATTTTGAAAACAGGTAGAGGGAATATTCCTGGTGTACAACAGTGGCCCTAGCACACTACCTTGAGGTACTCCCGCTCTAATGGCCATGCAGGCAGACTTTGCTTCTCCACATCTAACATAGAACGTCCTGTTGCCTAGATATGCTTTTAGAACTCTGTAGTACGTGTCTGGCAGGTTGGCCTTTATTTTTTGCAGCAACCCAGGGTGCCATACTCTGTCAAACGCCTGTTTAACATCCAGCATGATAGCGCTGCAATACTGTTTTTCCTCGAATGCTTGCATTATGCATCCAACGAGCCTGTGACATTGTTCCAGGGTTCCGTGTGAGCGCCTGAAGCCATACTGGTGATCCGGGATCACATCAGCCTCGTCCAGTACCGACAACACTCTACGTAAAAATATTCTTTCGAATATTTTAGAAAGCGAGGCCAGTAAGCTTTTTGAACGATAGGAGGCGAGATTGTCTTCAGGTTTGCCGGGCTTGGGTATGAGTATAACCTCCGCACATTTCCAGCTGTTGGAAAAGTGCCCGATTTCAAAGCACCTATTGAATAATGCAGTAAGAATCTCTATGTATGGTAGGGGTAGCATCTTCAATGTCGTTCTGTCAATCCCATCTTGCCCCGGGGATTTGTTTGCATTAATGTTTTCGATTTCCAAGGCAATTGCCTCCTCCAGAACCAGTGGGATGGGAAGGCTGGGCTCACTAGGTATTTCGAGGGCTCTCATAGTGTCATCGTTGTCCTGTGATGAGCACCTCTCAAATGGCGCGAAGGAATTGTATAAGTGCGTGGCAAAGTCCTCAGCTCTTTTTAGGTCAGATTGACACCATTTTCCGCTTCCGTCCTTTACAAGCGCTGCTCGCTTTGTGGGCCTCTTTATGTGGCGCGTAACGTTCCATAAATTATGTTGCGGATCTCCTGGCTGTAGAGTCTCGAGGAATGTGTCCAGAGCACTACTACGAAGAGTAAGAAGTAGCTCCTTGAGGTTTTTGGGAGCCCTGTTTAAAAGGTTTTTATCCCTGGCATCTCGCGTGTGGAACCATATACGCCTAAGTCTCCTTTTTTCGGCCAGCATTGCAGCCACTCCCGGGGTCCAAAGGTGCAAGTCTCTAGTGGGAGTCTTAAGGGTAGAGCTGGTCCTTGGCGACGCGAACGCAGCTGCATTGGCAATTTCTGTGGTCAAGTCTTTAATGGAGCAGTCAATGTCTTCTCTAGTGTTTAGCACATGATGCGTTGTAATGGAGTTTAGCCATGTCTTGAATTTTTCAGGATCCGTGTTTTTTCTCCAGATCTTTCGGCGTGGTACTTTCTTTTCGACTGGAATATAGATTGAGAGCGAAACGGCGCTGTGGTCAGAGAGCAAGTCATCGTTGGCTCTACAGATGATCTTGGATGAGTCTATGCCGTTGGATATTGCAAAGTCCAGGATGTCAGGCTGCTTTGTTCAGTCTGTGGGCCAATAAGTGGGCTCACCTGTGGAGTGACAGTTAAATCCTCTGCGCTGGATGCATTCAAACAATGCTCGGCCTTTTGAATTTCTGATCCTGGAGCCCCACCACGAGTCTTTGGCATTAAAATCCCCGCAGATTAAGAACCTCGTTCCAAGGCTATCTATCAACTGTTAAAATTCGTTGACTGCAACTCTGTGTCTAGGCGGTACATAGGCCACGGCTATGTTGAGGTCTCCAAGTAGGTTGGTAAGTCTGATTTGGCCACATTGGACACAGTCCTCGATGACAGGAGGCAGTTCAATATATTTAATGTCAGAACTGCAGCTCCTCCACGAGCATTGCCGTTTGGATGGTTAGCCGGGATGAGGTCATAGCCATTTATTTTGAAGTATGATCTGGTAGTGAGGTGGGTTTCTGAAATGAGGAAGATATCTACATGGTTGGTCTTAGCGAAGTGCTCGACCTCTGGCCTGCTTTTGCACAAGCCGTTTGCATTCCATAAAGCTATATTTAGGTTTACTTGCATAGTTTACCAACTAACGTGGCAAGCATGCTGGTCATCTGGGTGACAATTTTATCTAGAATTCTTTCCATCATGACTTCCATACGAGCTGCTAGGGCCTCAAGTGGAGAATCCTTCTCACTCTCTTGCGAGGGGTTGGAGTTATGTTGTTCCGGCGCTCTTCCTCTCAAAATATTGGAAAAGCTGCTATTAGGATTGACAAACGTGGAAACGATTGGTTGTCTGGGATAACCTTTTGCAGTGTTTGTGTTTGGTGCCGTTAGTGTCTTGACCTTCTTGTAGACACTACATCCTTTATACGACGCAGGGTGATCAGGCTGGCTCTTGACTGCTTTTATCGTAGTCTGCCTTGCTATGCATACCTCCACATTTAACGCATCTGTGTTCCAGACGGCAGTATTTCTGCGTATGGCCAAAGCCTTGGCAGCGAAAGCATTGTAGAACGTTGTTAAATTTAATTGCGGTCTCTTTCTTCACTACCGCGTTGCACAAGCGTGTAATCTCAAACACCTGAGTGTTGCTGCTCGCTGGCTCCAAGTTTACGAAAAACATGCCCATTGGTTTCTTTGTGGTTCGATTGATGGCGTTGTGGGAATCTCTGACGTTGTGTCCAAGCTTGGCCAGTGCTGTTTTGATATCTTTCTTGTCAGTTGTTGGGTGCAGACCCTTGATCACAACGCGATATGCGCGTTCGTCACGTGGTTGAAAAGTTTGGTAGCGCTTGTTATGGAGTCTAAATGTGTCTTTAAGGCAGTGTAGCTTTCCTTGTTCGGCATAATAACTCTTATTTTATTATCCCTTCCGGCCTTGTAGGTGAACTCGGTGCCTTTCTTGACCACTTAATGATCCTAGGTGTTGGCTTGGGTGCAGGCTTGGTTTTGGAAGCTTTAGCGGTGTCCTCTTCTTCCGAGCTAGATTCATCGTCGTCGTCACTATTCTCATCATTCGAGAGCAGTGCGAAGAGAGCTTCATAATCTTTGATAGCGCTGCTGCGCTGGTGCTAGGCTTGTTGTCGTCAGTGGTCATTCACTTTATTGTGTTCGCTTTCGGACGATTTATATTAAAACTGATTTGTATTACCCAATTTCCCTTTCATAAAAAAAATTCTAGCTCCTATATTTTTTCACCGATCTTAATGGTTAATACAGATTTACAAAGAAAAATACTAGGGCTATATATAAAAAATATCCATTATGTGAAAAAGATCATGTTCTGTTTTTATATCAAATTTTGTCCCAAAATTTTCGATTTTTGGTTGATTTTTCAAAAAAGAACGTCGGTGCCCCACCTCAGGATGGGCTCCAAAAAAGCCTATTTTTTGCACACATCATTATTTTATAGCGGGTCAACGATTACGCACCCAAAAAATAGAAAAATAAAATTAAGTGTTTTTCGCTCCGGCCTAATGTACATGGTACATTTATTTAAATTATAAATCCAAAGAACATTTAACCGAGTTGTTTTGAACTGTGGTTTTCTTATCTGAAATTTAGGTATGAAACGCTCAATATATCGAAGTACACCTCATCCTCACCGACATTCAGTCGTGCTGGTAGTCCATTGAATAATGACATGCACGATAATGGGTTGAAGTACTGGCATTTAGTTAAACATCATGATAGTGACATACAAAAGGAAGGTGAACGCGTTAATAAATTGGTCTCGGAAATATATCTGACAAGACTGCTGGCAACTAAGGGAACTTTGCAGAAATTTGTGGATGATCTCTTTGAGACAATATTCAGTACAGCTCATAGAGGTTCCGCTTTGCCTTTGGCAATAAAATATATGTTTGACTTTTTGGATGACCAAGCCCTTTTGCATGGAATAACTGATCCAGAAGTTGTACACACTTGGAAAAGTAACAGCCTACCTTTGCGGTAAGTATTACTTTGTATAATTTGTAGAGGTTAAACATAATAAATCTTCTTGATGCAGGTTTTGGGTGAACTTAATAAAAAATCCAAATTTTGTATTTGATATACATAAATCGAATATCGTGGACTCTTGTCTGTCAGTCGTAGCTCAAACATTTATGGATTCATGCTCGACCTCAGATCATCGATTAGGTATGATATCAAGTAATTTATTTCAGTAATTTTAATAATATTAAAGTAATTTAAACTTATTTAATTGTAGGCAAAGATTCGCCAAGCTCAAAATTATTGTACGCTAAGGATATACCCGAATATCGCAAGTGGGTTGACCGATATTATAGAGATATTAGGGATATGTCATCAATATCTGATCAGGACATGAATGCTATGCTCGCTGAAGAGTCCAGAGTAAGTAAAAAAGATCTTATAAATAAGTTGTTTTAAATTGACACTTCAATTTATGTATCACTTTGAAACTTGAATGGCAAAAATTTATTAAAGCTAATAATAGTCTGTATGAAAACACCTGATTTTTAATGACTGATAGCAATTTCCAAAATTTAGTTTAAATTAAAAATTTCCAAACGTTATTAAGAAATTGCCACACTAATAAAAACGTAATGCCAACAGCAGCTTATGCTTTTTTCAAAATAAGTCAAAAAAAAGTCTAATCTAAAATTAGTTTAAACTAGTGTCCGTCAGTTAGAATGTAAACAAACTTACTTTTCTGTGAGTATAAAAAATTAAATAAATTAATTAAAATTAATAGTAACTTTTTTTCTTGTTTACTTGGATTTCAGCTACACACAACGGAGTTTAATACAAATTGTGCTTTACATGAACTATATACTTATGCTGTGAAATATAATGAGCAGCTAACAGTCACGTTAGAGGAGGATGAATTTTCGCAAAAACAACGACTTGCTTTCAAATTAGAGCAAGTTCACAACATAATGTCGGCTGAATAAATCTCAACAAGATTGTAAAACACGATTTTGTTAATATCAAAAATTAACCAGAAAAAAATAACAATAGAAGAGGAACAAAATATGATATTTAGTGTTTTTATGTATTATCATCCCAATTAGAATTTAGCAGAATATGTCACTCAACACTCAAAACTTCTGCTGCATGTATAAGCCTCATATTATATATACTAATAGTATTTGAAGTATATTTATATGTTCCCATGTTTAACTTATGTGTATACGTAATGTGTGTAATATATGATGCAGGATATGATATTTTCAGCTGCAAAGTAATACTACTGCCATAAAGAACAACAACAAAAAGAATAAAAATTATTAACAACAACTTTGCACATTCAATACAAATTTTGCAAGCAGCATTCCATTGATTATAATCAATAATAAATTGATAATTATAAATACTACATGTCAAAGGAAAGAATATCATACATTTTAAAATAATTGTTTGTTTCCTATCTTGGTTTTTGTATTTTGTTTTTTTTTTGTAATGTGTGTAATTGCAGGTGTGTGTGAATACATTGTTTATGTTTACGTACTGCATGTAATTAATATAAAAGAAATTATTATTATTGCCTAAGAATCGATATAAAAAATATACTTATTAATCTAAAATGCAAAAATCGACTGATTACGAAAGCAAGTAATTGAAATTTTAATTTCAAGTTAATGTATCTATATATATGTATATGTGTAATGTAATTTCTAATTATGAATCTGTAGAAAAAAAGGTAAAGATTTGCATACTACGTGTCACAAGAACTAAAACAGGCGAAATTTTTACATTTTTTTGTATTTGTCAAAATTCCTATCTATATATACTATGTTACCTGGTAACCCTACAGAAACTAAGCCTAACAAGTAACTAACCTAATCGTGTGCTATCGTAAGCTCAATGTGCGCTACGATCTCGCATTTATCACTGCAAACAAATATGATAAATATTATAATAAATTCGTAACCAATTAAATGCAGGTGATCTGATGATCAACAATCAGAATATGTGTGGGATAGGGAATACCAATAATTTAATTAATAAGCCATGTAATTTTTATATTAAATACTTTATTGATGTGCATTATTTTTATAATGATCATTTAATCAAATTTTTGGTCTACTTATACATACGTTACATTTTTTATTTAAACTATTTATTTTTTTATTTCTAATTATAAAATCTTAAAAAAGTATTGTTTACAATAGAGCAATGTAATAAATTATATATATATACATATACACATATCTATGATTTGGGTTTTTTATATTATTTTTTATTTATTTATCATTCAACAAAATGAAATGATTGAAAGTTGACTAATTTCAAAGTTTCTCCGTCTGGTCAATTTATAATCAGTAACCGAATTAATGCATGCAGGATATATAAGTGAGTTATAGCCAGAAAATGTTGTATGTATGTGGTTGTATGTATATATTTGTTTATGTACGTTCGTATGTAATAAATACATAATGAAAACTTTTAGCCATACTAAACAACAACTCTGAACTTTGAAATGAGCATGTAGACTTATAAAAATAGGTTTAAATTTCGTTTTTGTGGACTGACTATTGGTTAGCAGTAATGATGCTAATATTTTTACTATGATTTTAAAACTAATTGTTTTAATTTTTCATATTGTTTAAAAAGTAAAGGTCTGTAACAGGCGAAAGGAGTCGGGCAGACCGTATATAGAATATATATTCTTGATCAATATCTATAGGCGAGTAGATGTCCCTGTCCGTCTGTCTGAATGAACAAACAGATCTCAAAAATTGTAAGACCTGGTAGCACCAAATTTGGTATGAAAGCTTCTTATATTTGCAGGCAGATCAAGTTTACTTTAAGTCGTGGATGCCGTGCCTGAGTTTTACCATGTATGATGACCAAGAGGGTTCGTTAATTTTAAGTTTTCGATAAGTCGCTCCCTTCTTCGACAAATCGCTAAAAAGCAACACTCTGGATATTTGAGTTTTGGCATAAATAATAATTAAGGTGATATAAAAACACTTTAATTTGATCACATTCGGATAATAAACAATTATTCAATATAGTGCCGATATTGTTTTGCGCGGGCGTGTGTATGTAAGTGTTCTACAGTGCTTACATATATATATGTACATGAGCTAGTTTACTCTGTTTGCATGCATAAGGAATTTAACAGCGTCCCACAAGCTATTTTACTGTAGGGCCCTTCCGACTGAATGTTATGCTTTTTGCTCCAATTGGTTAATTTTTATATCTAACAGAGTTAAGAACATAAATTGTCTTCAATAATTACATTTTATCACGACTACCAAAAATTTCGTAAGTCCCTCGATAGAAAGTTAGAACGGCACCGGTAGGATTCTTTGAAGATTTTGAAAACAATACAAATTTAAAATGCCTAATGGTGACCTTTCCCATGCTCTTTGTTAGTGGTAGTTGTGATCAAATGAACATATGTAGCTAGTTATATAAACCTGCTAGATTTAAAAATTTAAGTATTATGATTATGTATATTTTTTTCTTAATATAGAGTACAATATACTGCAAATTTTATAAAATGTAATAGAAATAGAACTTCAAATATAATGTGAATAATCGCTAAGCTAACGAATATCAATTTAAGCTATCTTTGGTGCGCCAAAGATTGTATACCCTTGCGGAGAACTGCATTCAAATGTCAACATATGGTAGGTATATGATATAGTTGTCCGATTTGAAACAAATTAGGCCAGGCTGTATAAAACACACAATCTGTGGGTTTGACATATCTTAAGAACCAAAAAAGTTTCTCATACTAAATGTTGATTTCTAACCGATCGTTCCTTTGGCAGCCATAAGATACAGTAATCCTATCCGACCGGTTCTATCATATATTCAGCGTGCAGCTGTATGTCCTGTACCAAATTCCATCAAGGTAGCATTAAAACTGAGAGACTATTTAGCATATAAACAGACAGACAGACGGACATCAACTCAGCTCGTCTTATATACATTGTATACTTTATGGGGTCTACCACTCCTCTTTCAATGCGTTACACATTTCATGACAAACTTATAATACCCTCTGCAACGGTATAATAAAAAAACCCACCAATGATTAATTACAAAAAAAGAAATATAAATATGTCAAATATTAAATAATTTTTTCACCATATGCATTGATTTGTTAAATTTTCTCTAATTAAAAATTGATTTTATTGAATGTATTGTCAAGACTGAACATATAAACACACAGTCATTAGTTATATAAACTATTTTATAGAATTATTTTTGTACCCTTCTTGATCCTTTTGCAATATGTTTTGGGTGTTAAGTAAGTTATTTATATTTAAAAGCATATTTACCTTTCAACCACCGATACAGTAACATATATACATATATGTATATTTAATGGTATATATATACTTATATATATATATATATATATATATATATATATATATATATATATATATATATATATATATATATATATATATATATAGTATAGGTCTGCGTGTGCCTTAGGATTCCACATTTACCTATATACATATATATAATATTTCATATATCTGAAATATCTATAAAATATATATAATACATATGTATGTATAATACATATGTATGTGTAATACATATATAATACATATGTATATATAAGCAAAAATATGTATAGGTATGTAAAGTCCTAGGGCATGGCAATATCATAGATACACACAGTTTATACCAATTACATATTATTTCATATATCTGAAATATCTGAATAAATGAAATTTAACAAAAAACGTGAGAGAATAAAGTGGGTCAATGAGCACGCGTGTAAATACCACAGTATGTATTATACTTTATTGAAGAAGACTTTTGATTTAATTGTTTTGCATTTTCAGTTGGGAAATATACATTTACTCATTACCAATTGTATAATATACATTTATATATAAGTATATATATGCATACAAAATTTATGTGGTTGTGCGTAAGAAACCTATTCTATGTGTAATAATATTTTATAAGCAAATGTATATTAATGTCTAAATAATATAATTGGCAATCTAATATTAACTACCAATGGAGATTAAAAATAACTGAATAAAATACAACTGTCGGCTATTAGTATATAAATAATTTAAAATGAAAAAATCCAACATAAATCAATAAATATATTAATTAATGCTTCCGTTATTATCAACATATCTGTTAGATATTTTCATTTTCTTGATTGATAATACCTTCTATATAAGAAATTTTCTTTAGATATGCAGAATGAGAAGAAGCTTTATACGAATTATTTTGATTGAACATTAAATATTCTGATCACTTTGTAAGAGAAATCAAAACTCAAATTTAATCAAATTACGATTAGTCCTAATGCGATAAATCCACGTAAATTTGATTCGAAAGTGGACTATGGTCAAATATGTATTTGTATGTCTGTATATGAGTCTATATGTAATTGATTCATTCGGTTTTACCGCTACATTATAACTCCTATCAAATGCAACCTATGAGTAAATCATCAGCCAGTCTCGAGCTCGAACTCAAACTAAAAGCTACAAAGAATTAAAATTTAATAACTACAGTGTAAAATGTATCAGAATATGATTATTGTATTTGCATCTATGTGTGTCTGTGTGTGTAAAGTGTTTACAAAAAAAAAACGAATAAAATTTGTGAGAAAATTACCATTTGTTTTTCGATTTTCCAATCAAGTGTGTAGAAGCAAAACAATAAAAAAAATATAGCGCAGGCTAACTTTGGAGCACCAAAATTTTGGATACCCTTGAAGTGCCCTTTATAAGCATTCAGATTTTTTAGAAAACTTGTTAAATGTTGATTTCGAACTAATCGTTCCAATGGCAGCTATATGATATAGTAGTCCGATTTGAACCAAATTTGGTCATGTTGTTTGAAACTGTACCGAACACACGATGTCTGAATTTGGTTGAGATATTTTGAGAAACAAACAAGATCTTCATACTAAATGTTGATTTTGAACCGATCGTTCCTATGGCAGCTATATGATAAAGTTCTCCGATCCGGCCGGTTCCGTCATACTATATGTACAGTCTGCAGCAAAAAAACGGAAGCTTGGTATACTTCATCAAGATAGATTTAAAACTAAGAGATTAGTTTGCATTGCAATAACGTAAGCTACATTTTTTCGAAATTGAGTTTTTAATGCAAATATGTAGATATACACCTTCCTCCAAGAAATTTCAGAGCCTGCTGAAAATAACGTAAACGCCACGCATGTTTTTGAGGGTCTGCGAAAATAGCATAAGCGAAACGAAATTCGTTCGGCCCTTTTGCTGGCACTTACTTGTAATTTATGTGGCGCTTATTTTGTAAATAGTGCTTTTATTTTCGGTTTTCTACGATTTGACACCTGTGTATCTTTTACCTAATCCCATTATTAGAAAATTGAAAAGGTTTTTTATATTTGTTTGAAAATAGACAACAGAAAGGTGGAGTAGCAATTTTAGAGCTTCCCCAATACTATGCATGTTATTTCTGTTGCCATTACCATTATTAGGCAAAGTTTAGTTTATCCTAAAAAAGCTATTAATTTTGGGGTATTCGTTCAAATAAGTATTCCAAGTCAATAATATCTTAGTCTTAAGACCACAAAGGCAGTTAAAGGCTTGTCAAATAACACATATTAAGTTTTCTTCTTATAATCTTCTGAATTAACATAATATATACTATATACTATATATATACTATACTATATAGTATATATATAGTATATAATCAAATACCATTAATTAGCTTTTTGATCAGAACAATATACATTTTTTTCACAAACGTAATAGACACTTTTGTACTTTTTAAAGTACAGGGTCTAAAAATGGGTAGAAGTAAAATGTCGCATACGTTATATTTTTCATACTACGGCGCCTGCTAGAGTGCCCGCTGAAATGTCGTAAGCAACACATCTTAAGTTGTTTCACCTAAAACCTAGATAAAAATGAATCTATTATTTAAAGATTCAACGAAATCCATTAAGCCTTTCCCCTGTAAATTTTGCTATTTGTCACTTACGTTATTTTCGCGGGTAGGGCTCCATATATTCTTTATCAGAGCGACGAGCTGAGTTCATATAGCCATGTCCGTCTGTCTGTTTCTGTGCAAACTAGTTTCTCAGTTTTAAAGCTATCTTGATGAAACTTGGTACAGGTCCGTCTTTTTGCTGCAGGCAGTACATATGTAGTTCGGAACTGGCCGGATCGGAAATCTATATAATATGGCTGCCATAGGAACGGTCGTTTCAAAAGAGGATGAAAAAGCCTCTACAAGCCTTCTTTATATGTAAGAAGATGTTTGGCTAAAGATGGAGGCTGCAGCCATGTATCATTTATTGGTTCTACACTGCAGTCGTCAGACCCATTCTTACCTACGGGGCACTGGTATGTTGGGAGGTGACTCGCACCAACTCCCATCTGCTAAACCTTCATAAGGTACAAAGAATCGCCTGCTGGGGTGTAACAGGATGTATTCGTTCTACCCCCCAAGCAGCACTAGATGTGATGCTTGATCTGGACCCGACACGGCCCACAGTGGCGCCGTTTACGAAATTGCGTTGCAAAAGTCCAAAGTTACATGTGCGCCTAATAAGTTTTGAACAAACCCATCGTATAGGAAATTCTTCACCAATTTCAAATATATAACCCTTAAGTCTGTCAGATTTTTTGTAGAAGATATAGATTTTCAAAGTTGGCACAATTTTGGTTTGCAGCAAACACGCAATTTTTAGGTAATTTGGTCAACTTGCAGGTACAATATAAAAAATAAAATAAAATACAAAAACTAGGTAACGAATCGCCTTTTGTTTTGGTTTCATATAATTGATGTAGTTATTTACTGTATAAAAATAAAAAGAAAAGTACAGTTTACTTTGTGTCTGTACAGGTAAAACGCTAATTATAAAACTAAATTATAGAAATTGCATGGCGGCATACCAGGCAAATTCATATCACAGTGTGTCCGTAAAAACGCGTTACTATTTATATGGTTTTCAGATATATTATTTATAGTTTTCATTCTGTAATGTTTTGACGAACAATTGTTTCATCTATGGGTTAAATTCCACTTTACGTCTGTTTACCTAAGAGCCTCCATCAAAGGCTGCTTCCAATATTGTGGTACTGATACAGGATGTACAAATAAACAACTCAGATCAGCAAAGAAAACAAATACAAGTTGTGTTTTTTTAAAGAAGTTATACTAAGAGTGGACCGTCCCAAGTACGGATATGAAAACTCAAACGATGAGAACACCTCGGGGAGATTTTTCGATACGGCAGCAGCTCGAATCACGAGAATTGACAATGAAACCATTGAGAGATTCGGAATAGTTATTGTTCAGACATGATTAGTCCTTTAGAAATACCTTCTAAACCGAATTGTGATAAAAATATTAAAGGAAATAAAACAAAAAAATTAAAAAATTAAATTAAGAAATTAATAAAAAAAAAAATTTTATTTTGAATTTGTATTTTTTGGGTCATAATTTTAAAATATAAACAGCATTAAATAAAACTAAAAAAAATATATTAATTAAAAAAAAAATTTATTTTTTAAGTTATTTTTTTTAATTTTTCCACATTTCCCGACTAGAGACCCATAAGTAAGCACCTAGAAGGACTAGCACCCTTTTCAGACATTAATTTTATAGGTAAAACAGTTTTCTACCATATGCCAATTATTTGCAACGGAAAAAATCAAACGGTGCCACTGTGCGGAGTGCTGCCAGGCTACACGCGCTGGGAATCTTTAGGCCAAGTGCCACAGGCCACTGCGCCATTCTGCACTTGGTAGGAACCATAGCTGGGGCCGCGGAAGGTGACTGTTGTGTCCCGGGATTCAAATGGAAAGACAGGTTCATAACTGTCCTCCCGGGTAGAAAAGAGTTTCACCAAGAAACCCCACTGAGGCGGACCGAGCTGTCACTCTATACAGATGGTTCGAAGACACAGGATCTGGTGACTACTCCGGTGACCTTGATGCAAAGCTCTCCTTTTGACTTCCAGACTGGTGCACTGTGCTCCAGGCGGAGATATATGCTGTTTGGCAAGCGATCAAATTAACGTAATCCTTGAGGGAAACTTCAAGGAAAATATCAATATACATCGACAGTCAGGCAGCAATAAAGGCTTTAGCCTCGAATACGGTCAAGAGTAAGCTCATTCAGGACACTGTTGCAGCGCTGAACCACAGCCAGCAGCATTCAATCAGACTCGTCTGGGTGCCGGTACATATGGGAGTGTCGGGCAACGACAGTGCTGGTGAGTGTGCTAGGTACAGATCAGCGCTACCGGCGAGTTGCGGTGACTCATATAGAAAGACCTATCCAGCATATACTCTCCGAACTCACAGGGGCGGGGAGGATGATGGCTGATAGGTGGAAATCATGGGGTGCGAGATTTCATCGGCACTATGGCCAAGTTACAACCCAAAGTGATTATCTACGCTCCTACACTTTAACAAGAACAGGATAAGGATGTTGACAGGGGCCTTAACAGGAGACTGCTACATTGGCCGAATGGGCGGTCTCTCAGAAATGCTTTTGGAATACCTAGCACTCTTTCTTATTCTATCTCAAGATATCTCAACAAAATGCAGACATTGTGTGTTTGTTATAGTTCCAAAAAGGCTGATCAAATTTGTTGTAAGTCGGACTACTATATCATAGAGCTGCCATAGAAAAGATCGGTTTGAAACCAACAGGTATCAAATATTGAAAAAAAAATTTTGTCCGCTTACACAGGGCACTGTAAGGATATCCACATATCCTATTTACGAGAATGGGATAACTTTCTAATCGAGATTGATGCTCTTAACGATAGGGGGCGACTATCAACGCCACTGTCGACATTTTTACCGCAAACTTATTGACAGTAAAATAAACTGTTATAGTAGAAATGAAGAAAGCTTTGTCTTTCTAATACTTATTTTTAGAGTTTATTTTGGAAAATTTCGTATTTAGTGTATGAAAAACGCATACTATATTTTTGAATCAATTTTTATTGATGACCGTTAAGTTACGCCCTTTCTCACGCCACGCCCCCTTTTATTTTACTGTTCAAGTTTTCTTTAGAGCTTTAAAGATATATATTTAAAATTTCAGAGCGATACCTCACTTCGTTAAAAAGTTAAAGATTTATAGCTTCTTAAATAAACGTCCAGTACATGGCACATTACGTCAATTCGACTCATTTCTTTAAATTAAAAAAAATTGTGAGCTAAAATTGGGCCCAACTTGATTAAAAAATGTGTTAAATTTTTTTCGAAATACCTTCATTACACCAAAATACTTTAAAGAAGCGTTACCTAAAATCTTCATGCTTCTCAGCGTTAGGTAGGAATTGACTTTAGATACATGACTTCATGGTTAGTTTCTCAGAATTTTTCGTAGAAATAAATTTTAGTGGACGATTATCACGTTTTTTTGTCCCGAAGAAATGGACCCACCCCAATATATGTATTCATTCGTTATTGCTGCAATCCTTTGAAGATTACCTCTTTAAACCCCATATCTATGCACTTTTCAGAGTCCATAGTAAAATTCAAGTGGAGTTTAGGATATAATGGAGTGTCATTACCTTTACTACAGATGATATTGTACATACAGAGTATTAAATAAATACTGTTTGCTTACATACATATCTGAATTTATTATTTTTTCCGAAATTATCAGTTATACCAGTATACTAAAATGTTACATTGTCTTGATCTACATACATGTAAATTCGAACCATAGGTTAAATACATACAATACATAAATATCGATTCTATAATTAACATTATTTAACTTAATTGTATTTCTTATTCTAGGGAGGTGCTTTAGGATGTATGGTTGGCATAATTGTCTTTTTTGGAATTATAATTTGAATTTCGTTGCAATTCTATTCGATTTTATCCCATCGTTTTTGTTTATTTTCGTTGAACTCTTCCCCGAACTACAGGATCATTATGATCTATTTTGTGTTGTGACTTAACATTATTTGAGTTTTTGTATGTGTGCCTATTAAGAAACGTGTTTTTGAACGTTTCACACAAGCCTCGTTTATCCTTCAAATCCAATTCAAGCCCTGCTAGTCTAGCTTAAGCTCACATTGTTCGCCTACAAGAGAATCAGTCCTTCTACATTTTCGATTTGGGGTTTTCTTCTGGTAAAAGATTATCAATTATAAGCCTCTCTTGTCAAGTTGATTTTTATTTTAAAAATAAATAATGAGGTGGTTATGAAATAAGTTCCTTACATACTTTTATAATGTAAAAACCTAATAACGTAAACTCTTTTTCTTACTTAATTTATTTTTTTTTTTAATTTAAGGAAAATTTCTTTGGCTACTTTCCATCTTAAGTATGATAGTTATAGTTGAATGTTGTATTGAATTTGATGGATTTCGATAGATTTAACAAAATGAGACCTTTAAACCGATCAGACAATCTTGTTATAATCGAAAATATTTTTTCGTCTGGGAGTCGAAATTTTGATGGTAGATATTTTTAAAAGGACATCCGATTAATTAAAAAGTAATTTCATACAACATTTTTCTACCAATTACTTTCTTTTGCAATATTCCAAAATTACGGGGAAACTAACTATGCGTTGATTGTCTGTCTGCCAGTCAGAACACAAAGATAATTTCTTAATTTCCTGAAGCTAAGTCACTAACTGCCAGTTATGCATACTCTTTTAAAATGAAACCAGTTTTTATCAACTCGTACCTTGAAAAGAACACCAAATAATCTTCTATAAGCAGGAAATGGAAAAGGATAATTTCGTAATTATATATATATTTTTAAATATATGCGATCGACAAACTCTGTTAGAGAAGATGACAATGAACTGACGAGGAGTAACTGTGTGTGCTTTGAAGTATTTGGGATTGACAAATCGGACCAGCTGTGGCATACATAATGGATGAGGATGATGGTGGTGACATTACGGATGACACGGATTGAGTTGTCGGTGGCGTAACATTATTACTTATTGACTTTTCTGTCAAATTGAAGTATATGGTTGAAGGTGTAGCTCTTTGTGGTATAATCATTGGTGGGTTATCCATATGCATAGATGGCTTTTGGCTGGCAATTGAATACTGCCCTTGATGCTGCTGCTCCTCCACGACATGTGCAACAGCAACGGCTGCAGCAGCTGCCGCTTTCGAAAGCAGTTCCGTTGGCAAACTAAAGATTGAGGATCACTGAAGGCGCGGCCAATAATTACTACCAGCCAAGTCAGAAACGTTTTGTGTTGATATTTGTACAGGTACCGAAACGCCAGCCGAAATTACTCCTGAAAAAACATCCATTAACAATAAATAAATAAATGAATAAATAAACTATTACCTGTATTGCCTGTTGTCACTGCAGAGCTGTTTCCGTAGACACCATGCTGTGGTGGCTGCTGATGGGCCGCTGCTGGATTACAGGCTGCATTTCGTGGGTGTGTCGCATAGGGAGAACCCAAAGATAGCGGATCATGAAACATATATGGATAACTATCTCTTTGTTGTAGACATGTCGGCGTCATTGAACTTAATGATGACGTCATTGAGCTGTAAACAAACCAAGAACCAATGAACATACAAAAGTAAATTGGTAAATTGTTTCACAAGTTAATAATATAATTTAATTTAATTAACTAACATAATTTTAATTATTTTTATAATAACTCGCTTCGCTCGCCAACCCCCAGCTCGCTACGCTCGCAGAAATCCCAAGTAGAAATGTGGACTTCAAATGCGAGACATTTCTCACAGCTATAGCCTGGGCGTTGCGATCAAAGAGTACATAGTCGAACCCTAGTTTTTTATAATAAAGGGGGACATTTTAGATTTCCTGCAATTGAACTTAAAATAATAGTACTTTATATAATATAGAGAATTTACATTTTGGCTGCGTACTGTTTTAAAGTGTTTGCTGCAATTGAACTAGCGCAGCAAGAGCGAGAAAGTCGCAACATCAATGAATAACACCCCACACCCTCCTCCCCCCACCGTAGTCATCCCTCTGCCTTAGATTTTTTATTATAGCATCAAGAGCCCCTGTTCCTATAGAAGCTATATGATATAGTCAGCCGATCTTCAAAATTTTCACAGAATGTTACAGTAAATAAGAAATACATAATCTGTGAGTTTGGTTGAGATAGCTCAAAAAACAACAAAACTCTTCTTAAAAAATATTAATTTGTATTTGATTGGTCCTATGGCAGCTACATGATATAGTCATCTGATCTTGACCAAACTTTCACAGAATGTAACAATAAATAAGAAATACATTATCTGTAAGTTTGGTTGAGATAGCTCAATTAACCAAAAAAAAAATTTCATTCTAAGCAATTTTGACCATATAGTTATTTACATAAAAGTTTCACTTTCACACGATTGTTCCTAAAACAGCAATATGAAGGTAGATCAAAAAAATTCGTGTGCGTCACAGAATAATAAAAACTTCACAATTGTATATGTATGTAAACTAGGGGTTTGTCCCCTGAAAAAATAAGGAAAACATCTAACAGATTTCCGCTACTTGCTGTTTTAAAGTTTTCGATGCAATCGGACTTTGGAGAAATAAAATCAGATTTTGAAAAAGTTTGATTTGTCGAAATAAAACTAATATAAAATTTTGGCTTTATGATATATTAATACGATCTTTACAAAATTTTCTCGGAACAAAATTACATAACATATGAGTTGTGTTGAGGTAGCTCAACAAAAAGAAACAAAGCTCTTAATGGTAATGGTTAACCCTTTTCTGCCATGTTTCGGTTTAAAATTACCGGTATAATTTTGGTTTTGCAAAAAAGCGTAAAAATGCAATGGATATTTAAAAAAAAATATTAAATTTAAATTATATTCAATGATTCCTTAGGAAAAAGCATACGAAAGCATTCGCATGGTACTCATGTTAAATTACACTGATGTCACTTGAAATCTGATCCAAATTTAAAAATATAGCGCAAGCTAACTTTAACGCGCCAAAGTTTGGATACCCTTGCAGAACTCTGCATAAGCCGTCCGATTTTTTACAAAATTTGTTGGATATTGATTCCGAACCGATCGTTCCTATGTCAGCTTTATGATATAGTGATCCGATCCGGCCGGCTCCGACATATATACTGCGTGCAGCAAAAAGATGGACCTGTACCAAGATTCATCAAGATAGCTTTAAAACTGAGAGACTAGTTTGCATAGAAACAAAGGAACAGACAGACGGACGGCTAGACGGACATGCCTATATCGACTCAGCTCGTCGTCCTGATCAAGAATATTTATTTTATGGGATCTGCCACATCTCCTTCAATGCGTTACAAACTTCGTGACAAAATTATAATATCTCTGCAAGGGTGTAAATAAAGCGCAAGCTAACTTTAGAGCGCCAAAGTTTGTATACCTTTGCAGAGCTCTGCATAAGCCGTTCGATTCTTTACAGAATTTCTTTGATGTTGATTTCGAACCGATCGTTCATATGACAGCTATATGATTTAGTGATCCGATCCGACCGGTTCCAACATATGTACTGCGTGCAGCAAAAAGAAGGGTCTATACCAAGTTTCATCAAGATAGCTTTAAAACTGAGAGAATAGTTTGCATAGAAACAGACGGACAGACAGACAGACTGGTTTTTATGGGGTCTGACACGCCTCCTTTAACGCGTTACAAGCATCGTGACAAAAATATAATACCCTCTGCAAGGGTATAAATATAGCGCAAGCTAACTTTGGCGCACCAAAGTTTGGATACCCTTGCAGAACTCTGCATAAGTCGTCCGATTTTTTAAAAAATTTGTTGTATGTTGATTTCGAATCGATCGTTCATATGACAGCTATATGATATAGTAATCCGATTTGCACCGAAATTAGTCAGCCTGTTTGAAACTACACCAAATACACACTCTGTGAGTTTGGTTAAAATATCTTAAGAAAGAAAAAAGTTTTTCAAACTAAATGTTGATTTTGAACCGATCGATCCCATGGCAGCTATATGCTATAGTTGTCCGATTTCAACCAACTTTGGTAAGGGTGCATAAAACTATGTCAGACACACAATGTGTGAGTTTGGTTAAGATATCTTAAGAAACGAAAAAATTTTTCATACTGAATGGTGATTTCGAACCGATCGTTAATATGGCACCTATATGATATAGTGATATAAGATCGGATCGGAAAACTATATCATAAAGCTGTCATTGGAACGATCGGTTCGGAATCAACATCTAACAAATTTGGTAAAAATCGGACGGCTATACAGAGTTCTGCAAGGGTATCGAAACTTTGACGTGGCACAGTTAGCTTGCGTTATATATTTTTATACCCTGAGGGGGTATATTAACTTTGTTAAGAAAAAAGTATGTAACAGGCAGAAGGAGGCGTGACAGACCCCATAAAGTATATATATTCTTGATCAGGGCGACAAGCTGAGTCGATATAGCCAAGTCCGTCTGTCCGTCCGTATGAACAACGAGATCTCAGAGATGGTAAGACCTAGAAGCACCAAATTTGGTATGAAGACTTCTTATACTTGCACGCAGATCAAGTTTATTTTAAATTTTGGATGCCACGCCCCCTTCGCCCACAAAGTGAAAAAAGGAGAGCACAGGCAATTAACAAGCTAGAGATTTGAGCTTCGGCAGGAACAATACTTGTACTGAAATGGATGCATCGTGAAAATTTGATCAAGATCGGATAATAAACACGGAAGATATCCGCAATTATTTAATTCTTTAATTTAATGTGTTGTTGTTGCTGTGAGTTTACGCTCTCTCTTATTTGCTTATTCGTTGAAGCATTTACATAGACATACATACATATGAATGAAAGCGCGCGCTGTGTTAGAGTAAGCTTTCGCCCTCTCTCCCTCTCCCTTTCAAGTAGAGTGGTAAAGCTGCCACCTTGATAGACGGGACATCATGGTTCGAGTCCCAGTAAAATCATGCTTAAGTTCTTAAATTTTTTTTTTTTATTTTTGCTATACATTTAAAAATTGTTTTTTAAGTTTTTATTTAGTTGTTTTGAAAATAACGTGCTCATTGTTGTTAAGACTTTTAAATACAAAACAGACAGCACAAATACGAAAAACAAATATAAATAATAGAAAATTTGAGTGGCGTTCTCTACTACCTCAGGGTATTCTACTGTCGGGCTCTCCCGACTGAATGATATATTTTAATTTACAGTTTTCTTAAATCTCATAGTTACATATTTATTTATTATTGGATTTAAAAGACTCACTTATAATTTTCAGCCATAGTTGCGATTGGTTGCGGGATAGATGAGTACATTGTGTTGAAACCAGTGTTTAAGGGTAGCCGGGGTGCAACGGTTTGCAGGGGTGGACTGTCAGAGCTGGTATGTGCAGTCCTCACATCTCCGCCGTGTATCTATAATTCAAAATAAATATGAATGTATGTAAAAAAATAATGTTTTATTATGTATTTAAATTAGAGAACATGTATTAAATACTTACTGTTGGCCCATTTGAAGACTCAGTTAGGTTACTGTTGTTGGTGGTGTTACCTGGATGGGGTGCTGAGGCGCCTTCTGAGCCAGCTGAGGTTACAATTCCTGGAGTGGAATTGTTTGCTGCTGTTGCATTAGTCTGTGCAGTGCCCCCAGAGGGATTATTTGTGCTTGCCCGTCCGCTGTTAACGCTACCCACATTATCAACCGAGCGTCTTTGAGTGCGTAGTTTTTCCTCCCTGCGCCATTTGGCCCGTCGATTGGAAAACCAAACCTAATGAGGAATTTTATTGAAATAAGTAACTCGTCAATTTAGTTTAACTATACTTAGATTAGAAATAATAAAATATAACGTCGCTGAAAAAAGTAATAAAGCAAAATGAATGTATTTATGCAAGCTATGTAAAATATTAAAATTATATACAGCAATGTAATAAAAAGATTGTAGTTTTCAATCATTCAATATAAGTCCTTTTTTTTTAAACTTCTCCAGATTTTTAAAATTTTAAAATTTTATTTTACAAGCCTGTATTTAATATATTAAAAACTTTTTGTCGACTACTTTAAATAATCTATATATAGTATAATACTTTTTATTCTGACTAAATAACTGATAACAGTGAGGCGAAAATGATAAGAGTAAGGAAACAGAGCTTGCGATGAGACGACGTAATCAAGTCAAGGGGTCGAGTTTGGGGTTAAAGCTTTTGTGACACGAAATTGTTTTCTGTTCTATGAGTTATTTCAACCAGACTCACAACTTTACATTCTGTAAGAATTTAGTTAAGATCCGATAACTATATCGTATAGCTCCCATAGAAATCTTAATGCTAAAGCAGAGGGTACATTTAAGTACATTTATTTGAAGTCCAATTGCAGGTACAAGTTGAATTTACATTTTCCGCTTTCTTATAAGATATGATATAAGATCTGTGAGAAATGTTGCCTATTTTCACTCTACATTTCTCACCGAAATTTCAACGAGCGATGCGAGCACGGGGACAGCCCCCTAGTATTATATGAAACATGAGGGTTTTGCCCATGCCGCTTCATTCGCCATTTTTGTCTATCTCAAACATGTTAATAAAGTTGAGTTAGAATCTCATCTCATTTTATCAAGCGTTGCTTTTTCCAAGATATACATTATGCAAAAGTGAAAACATCTTAGTAATAATAGCAGTTGTTGTTTCGTTGCGATTTTCGCATGAAGGAAGTGACATTAATAAATACTCAAGTGCCGCAATTCGTTTCAGCCTCGACATGTAATGAATCAATGTAATAAACTGCCAGTTGAAAGAACCCTTAAAGTTTTTGAGTATTTTTAGTGACAAAAGGGTGAATGGGATTACAATATTTGTTATGCTTTCATATTTTCATGGATGACATTTATTACATTGGTGGGTTATTGTACTTGTAAGCACTCATCAGTGTGGCTCCCTTGTTGGGAACTCTTAAACAGTTTGCTTATCCTCCGGATGTGAAAATCGCAAGTAGTTTCAAGTGTTTTTACAGTCAAATTGTTTTTATTCACTTATACAAAATAATCATAAGCTCTCTGATGAACGATGACGTTTCAGGCCGTACCCAAATAGTAAGAATGAAAGAAAAGTTCATTAATGACGAAATTGCAGGAGGGGTGCATGTTGAGGGTTGACATTGACTTGACTTCCGACTCGACTCAACTCGACTCTCACTTGAAAGGATCAAAGCCATAATAAACAAACGGTAACAATATTTAAAGCACCCCCAACAATGACGGGTAAAATGTTCAGATGTATACCAGAAAATTCTGGAGATATATTCTTTGTCTTTTTAATTTATCGGTTAAAACAATTGTAAACAGGATTTGAAAACTAAAGCAGCAAATAAGTTAAAATAAACAATTACAAAACAAAAGCAAAAACAAAATATAATTAAACAAAACTAAGTGACAAACCTGAATACGTGCCTCTGGCAAACCAATTTTTTCTGCAAGCCGCTCCCGTGCAAAAACATCAGGGTAATGCGTCCTTTCAAATTCTATCGTCAATACCAAGTTTTAAAATAATAGAAAAATGGGAAAACTCTTAGATATTTATCGAAAACTTGTATAAAAAAGATATATTCAAAACCAACCTTTTTCCAGGCTATCAATCTGTTCATTGGTAAAAGAAGTGCGATTTCTCTGTAACTTGCGCTTTAACCGTAGTCGCATTTGCGAATCCTCATCACCAGATGAATTATGATCGGAGTTACCATCTGAAGTACTCTCATGTGAATTTGGATGAGAAAGGTCACCGGGGTAAAGATCTGAAAACAGAAAATTGCTTTGATTATAGCATTACTTTATATAGTTATCCACGTACCCAATAATTAAAAGCGTGTATTTTCTTGATTAAAGATTTGATTTTCGCTTACAAGTTAAAAATTAATCTTTTATAATCCACATGTGAACTTTTAATGAAGTACACAAGGGCGTAGGCGGCTTTTCAATAATGAAGGTTGTCCACTTTTTTATACCCTGTGGGCTAATATTAAGTTTGTTAAAAAAAGTATGTAACAAGCAAAATTTTGCGTGGCAGATCCCATAAAGTATATTTCCTCTTGATCAGCATTAGAAGCCGAGTCGATATAGCCATGTCCGTCCATCTGTCCGTCCGTATCAACGAAGGGATCTCAGAGATGGTAAGACTTAAGTACATTGTAAATTTATTTTACAACTTTTAAAGTTTCTTTTCGGTTACGGTTACTAGTTTCAATGGGCTAATATCGGTTAACGGTTACGGTTTGAATCCATGATTTATATATATATTTATATTTATATCACCATAAGTATCATTCATGCCGATTCTTATAAATAGAGTGTATTTATATATATGTATAACATATACTAGATTGCTTGCCCCTTCTCGCTTTAATTTGGTCAGACTGTTTGAAACCAAACACAACATCTGTGAGTTAACTTAATGTAAATATTGATTTCGAATCGATCGTTCCTTTGGCAACTATATGATATAGTTGTCCGATTCGACCAAATTTTTTCAGGATTTAGCACATTATACTTTGCACATAACCTGTGAGTTTGTTGTGGTAGCTTAATAAAGAAAAAAATAATAATTAATTTTGTCTTTTGACCCCAAATTGACTCCTTACAGAAAAACTCCGTCTTATTGCTAGATAAATAAATCTCAACTATGTTGTTTCTCGATATCTTTACCCATTTGGGCTACTGCATAATGTCTCAGTGAAGTAATTAGGACAAAGAATTTTATACTTATATATAGATGTGTGTGTATCCGAAAGCAGGATAACCTTGTTTGCATTTAAAACCGTCCTTACTTCTAAGGTTATTTTAGTGTCGGGGCCGCCTAACTAAATGATATATTTATACCCTTGTAAGGGGTAATATAATTTGGTCACGAAATTTGTAACGCATTTAAGGAGGCCGATCAGGGCGACGAGCTAAGTTGATATAGTCTTGGCCGTCTGTCTGTCTGTTTCTATGCACACTAGTCTCTCGGTTTTGAAGCTATCTTGATGAAACTTGATACAGGTCCGTCTTTTTGCTACACGCAGTACATATGTCGGAACCGGCCGGATCGGATCACTATCTCATATAACTGTAATAGGAACGATCGGTTCAGATTCAAGAGTTAGGATGAAAAACTTTTTTGTTTAGACCCTGTACTTTAAAAAAGTACAAATGGGTCTATTACGTTTGTGCAAATGTGCGTAACAGGCAGAAGGAGGCGTGGCAGACCCCATAAAGTATATATATTCTTGATCAGCATCAAAAGCCGAGTCGATATAGCCATGTCCGTCTGTCTGTCTGTCTGTCCGTCTCTCCCTTTTTTGAGTTCCTAGATCTCAGAGACTATAAGAGCTAGAGACACCAAATTTGGCATGTAGGTACATCTATATCTTGCAGTAAACGAGTTTGTTTTAGATTTTTGCCACGCCCACCTCCGCCCCCACAAATTAAAATACAAAATTTCCAAGTCGAATTACAAAAGCACCTTTGATGATAGCGCCTTGATTTTTAGTATGTATAATGCAGATTTCATCTAAATCGGACGATAATTGCGGAAGTTGTTCAACTCACAATGTTACGTGCAAAATCAACTATATTCGTAGTGGCGCCATCTATGGAAATTTTTTGAAACTGAAACAATCTGTAGTAGTCGCTTTGCACTCAAAAAGTACAGGGTCTCCTACTCTCGAGCTTGCTTCACCGTAGCTTACTGCACTTTTTTTGATTATTCATTACTTGTTATCACATTTAAAAAGTTGCTTTTAGTAAGTTTTTGAAATTTAGTTGTCTTTGAAAATAACGTGCTCATTGTATGCTAAGACTTGTTAAATACAAAACATGTACAGGCAGCAGGATACGGAAACACAAATATAATTAATATAAAATCTTGATCAGTGGCGATTCTCTGACTACGCTCAGCGGTATTCGTACTGTCGGGCTGTCTGCCCGACTGTAAGTGATATGATTTTAGTGATGTTTATATTTAGATATACCAAATTTGGTATGAGACTACTTAATTTAAACATAGACAAAATTAAATTTACAGTTCGAATACACGCCCTTCACTCAAAAAGCAAAGAAAAAGTAAAGGATTTATTTCCTATTTTAATAATTTTTTAAATTTGATTATTAGTTAGTTTAAAAAATTAATTAAAACTAAATATTTTATTGTTTTACTAGTATACTATGTTTTATAACAAGACCGAACCAATAAACAGCTTCAGATGTCCGCATATTCTATTCAGTGGGCTGTAATAAAACCTGTTTTCTTTTATACTAAAATATATTTTCTACATATACAGACAATTTTTGCTCATGACACTAAAATATAATCCGCTTGCATTCAAAGTCTCATCTCATTTTAACCAATCTTAAAGATTTGAAAGACAGTTGATGAGAGTGCAAATATTTTTAGACCCTTTCCAAGTCGAATTACAAGAGCACCTTTAATGCTAGCGCCTTCATTTTTAGTATGTAATATGACAGACTATGGTCCAAACCTATTCTGCAAATTTCGTCCAAATCGGATGATAATTGCGGAAGTTGTTCAACTAACAATGTTACGGGCAAAATCAACTGATATCTTTGTAGTGGCGCCATCTATGGACATTTTTTGAAACTTAAAGAATCTGTAGTGATCGCTTTGCACTCAAAAAGTACAGGGTCTCCTACTGTCGAGCTTGCTCCACCGTAGCTTAATGCATTTTTTAAATTATAAACACATGTATATTATAACTAAATAAAAAATATTTTTTATTCAACTAGCCTAAATCTATACCGTTTGCAACTAGTCAAATTCAAAATGCTTTCATACTAGCTGCAAAACTAAATGTATTTTATATACATAGTTTAAAACAGGGGCTGCTCAAAGCACTATAATCTAGCCCTTTCGCAACTAGCTGCATTGCTTGTGCTCTTGTAAATATATATGTACATTTGATAATTAAAACGAGTACATATCCCTCAAAAGAATTGGGTGATATTGTTTAAAGCCACTTGTATCTGTTGCAGTATCTATTGAAATTAATTTTACTGATTGCTTTTTCTTATCTTTACGGAACATTTGCCCTCACACATATATTTTTGTAGTACATATGACACAATACTTGCAAAAGAATACAGAAGCAAACGCATTTGATTATGTGGTTGGAGCGGTAATGGGACGGGATTGAATGGGCTAGGATGTTTCTTATTGGCAATGGAACATATGTCAGCCTTATTTATCGATCGAAAAACAAACAAAAACAATTGCAAGCAGGCCGAATTTCTCTCCTCAATTAGATTTAATGGCAAATAGCAAATGACCAACAAATTAACTACTTGTTTGCCCTGATGTTTGATCATCTGTGACAAAATGGTTTCAATGTTGCGAAAAACTCCTTGGGGTTGTTTTATCTTCTTTATATATCAGACTACATATAGTATGCTGACTGAGTGACTGGTAATCAACGCACAAATCAAATTTTAAGAGTTGGAAAACTAAAATTGTTTACTGATTTAATTTCTTTTAAGACCAAGTAGTTAAAAAAGTCCAAAGGGTCCATAAAACTTGTCAAAAATAGTGTATATATTCTGGATCTGCATGAATAACCGAGTTGATATAGCCATGCCCGACTACCCGTCTGACGTAGATCTCAGAGACTATAAAAGCTAGTTACACTTAATTTAGTTAGAAGGTTTCTTTTCATCTTCCCTTCTCAAAATCTTATCCACATTAAGTTTGGTTTGGAATTTTGTCACACTCCTACTACACCGCAAATTGAAAATGCAAATTTCAACGTCGAATTACATGAGCACGTTTAAAGATAACAGTTTGCCACCGTTAAAGTTAGGACCAGTTAAGTTAATCTCGATCCAACATTTTTAAAAATTTTTAAAGGTATAAAACGCAGTGCAGCGTTGAACCAGAAAGAAACAGTGAACACTGACAACGTACAAACTTGCATAGTTTCTGTTTGTGTGTGTATTTTTTTCATTCGATTCGAATGATACATTAATAATCAAAATCTAAAAACACTTTAAACAGTTCTAAGTCTATACAATTTTATCTAGTTTGTCTGGAAAATCATAGTTTTCAAACTATGTGTATGAAAAATACGAATTCGACATTAGACCCATGCGCAAAATTGCGCTGTGCCAAACGCAAATTTTATGTATTTAAATTGAGAATAGTTTATAAATTAAATTAAATACCCTTCGTCGCCAAATTTGATATCACTATTTTGGTTCTTGAATCTGCGTAGTTAAAGGTTTTTTTATTCAATTTATGGAAAATTGTTTAAGTAACAACTACTACTTACTAATATTATAACAGACCTGATTGGGGTTTCCCCAATACTTGCAACAAATGTTGGGTCAGAGAATTTTTTTTCTTCTATTTTTTATAATAAAGCATTCTTAAGTACTTATATATAATTTATAATGTAACTTTTAAAATTTATGTGTCGATTGATATTAGTCCACATTAAATAAATAAAATAAATAAATAAACAAAAGGTAGAAAGGACGTACTAGTCGATACGCAGCAAGATACCCTTTATCCATTTCCAATATAATTTTTTTTAACTTTAAGTAAGGTTTAACATGATTTAATGCATATATACTTTTATTACATACATATAAATTTGTTGATAAAATTCTATTCTGTATTCTGTACGGCACCAAAAAGTCAAAACGGAATACAGCCTGTTACCGATATACTCTTTTCGGTACTTGTTTCAGTTTTCAACATGAGATCATTTTGTTTAGACAGACAGATCGATATGGTTATACATATATACGACTCGGCTTCTGATGCTGTTCACGAATATATATACTTTATGGCGTCTGCCACGCCTTCTTCTGGCTGCTACATGCTTATTCAACAAACTCCAAAGCATAGACTTCGTCATTTTTTCAACTTACCTCGTTTTTGGACTTCATCTCGGACTATCTGACCAGATAAATTCGTTGGTACTGCCGTGGGCGTTGGTGGAAGCGTCAAGTGGGCCGTCGTAGTATTGCCAGGGTACCAGGCCCAACCACCAGATTGTCCATTGAACATTCTAAGCTTTTCATAGACAGACTCATTTTGTTGCTGCGCCTGCTGTTCCTTCTGTGATGCTAAATTGCGCAACACCCGATTAATAGATGAAACCTGCAATTAAAGCCAATGTGAAGGCACACACACAAGAACATAAGTAAGCAAGTTCATCGTATTATACATATAAAGTTAGTCTACTTGGAAATTTGTTAAGCTTGATATATGTACATTGCAACCCCCAAATGCTAACGCAATGCAACTTGCTGCTATTGGCTGCAGCACTTCAGCCAATCCTGAGCTGTTGCTTAAGTGAGAGCAGGATGGCTACACAGTACACTCGATATTACATTTTGCTCTCTTTTACTTGTGTGACAAACAGAAAAACGTTTTTGCAAATAACGCTAACGTATTTATCACACATGTAATCGTGAGCTGTGGCATCGAAAAATCTTAAATATGACATATAAATTTTTGTGAAATAACATAGTACTATCTATACATATTTACTTACATATATGTAGTTACGCATTTCTACAGTTATATAAAAGCAATATTGCTGGTTCCGAAAAATTATAGATGTTTTTATTGAGCAGCACTGAACTTCTATTAATATTTATTGATTTATTTATTAATAGTTAAGTTTAAGGGTGCTGTATAGACACAATAAATTTAAATTTTGCTACTAAGGTCCGATCAGATCGAGTAATAGCCAATAGAAAAGTATTGTCTTAACTATTAAAAATACATTCAAGGACTTTTGGTTACTCACCTGGCTCATGAGATATGGAAGTTGAGTGGACAATTTAAAGAATTTCAGCTAATCACACTGTTTGGGATTTTTACGATTTAATACGCTTCAAATTAATACCTCAATTAACTCGATAAAAAGTTTTGAGCATTTCAAATTTTTGGTGGTCTTCCAAACATGAGATGAAAAGTTAGTTTGTCCCTTTGTTTTGTTAAGATAGCTTTCTGAAATTTTATGGACTTGTTTCCTGTCATATACCTAGAAATCTTTGTCCTCATACCTTTAAATAACTTTTGAGCTGTGCCAAGTGCTACATTTTTTATTTCATATAATATAATATATATAATATAGTTCATATATTCTATATTTAATACTTTTTGTCGCTATATTTGATATAAGAGACTTTATATTTTGAATCTGCGTACCGCAAAAGGACGCTTGGCACAAAAAATGGAGAGCGAAAGCGAAGCCTGTTCATTTTAAAAAAAAGTTTTTACTACATATATACGGTCCGTGTTTATTTTTTAAAAGTTGTTTGTAACGCATTGAAGAAGACCTCACAGATCCCATAAGGTATATATATTCTGACTCGAGCTGAGTCGTTTTAGCCATGTCCGTCTGTCTCAGTTCTGAAGCTATCTTTATAAAATTTGGTACAGGTCCGTCTTTTTGCTGCACGCAGTACAAGTGTCGGGACCGAATCGGATCGGAACGATCAATTCGGAATAAACATTTAGTATGAAAAACTTTTTTGTTTTTTAAGATATCTTAACCAAACTCACACATTGTGTGTTTGACACAGTTTCATGCATCCTTACTAAATGCTTGCTTCAAGTTGGACTACTATATCATATAGCTCCTATATGTCGGTTCAAAATCAACATTTGTATGAAAAACTTTTTTGTTTCTTAAGATATCTTAACCAAGCTCAAAGATTGTGCATCTGGTATAATTTCAAGCAGCCTAAACAAATTTGGTTCAAATCGGATTACTATCTCATATAGCTGTTATATGAACGATCGGTTCGAAATCAACATCTACTAAATTTTGTATAAAATCGGACGGCTTATGCAGAGGTTTGCAAGGGTATTCAAACTTTGGCACGCCAAAGTTAGCTTGTTTTTTCTTTTAATTTATAATTTGGTTTTGTTTTAAAATAAATAACCTACAACTGTATGCAAGTACATAAAGGATAAGGGATGTTAGAAAGAATACATGCTTCTCAATACGTGACGTCAGAGCCAACTGGATCGAAAAACCACTTTAACGCTTGTAAACACCGTCGAAGTGAGCATACTTACCTAACTATGAGACTAATTTAAAAGCAAATACTTAATATATTAAGAGTGCGTCCTGTACGACTCCAACATTTTACCTAGAGCTGAGATTTAGCCTCAGCGTGACATGCACGCCTTTGATGTCTTTTGATCTCTTTATGTAAGAATATAAAACGGCCAGTGATTCATTATAATCGAAAACAGTGCAACAGTACGCCATAGTCAAGGACCACAGGCATCTATCCCAATGCGTTATTCCATTGTACAAAAAAATCGTAAACTCAATGCGCAGGACACGTGGCAACACTTAAAGGCCAAAGTGCTGTTTTCCATGTTCTTGTTAATGGGAATGGCAAGGACGGCATTAAAGAGGGCCGTTACGAACAGTGGTCTTGTCTTACATATATATACAGATTGGAAGCAATTGTAGATGTGCATATACATATTTACATATATGTACATACTCATGTATTATTTACTTGTTTATGTATTTATATATATCTACAATTTATCGAGAAGCAATCTTGTAAGCTAAATGCCTTTGGGTTACATATTACATTATGCAATAAATGACTTAAAGCATTTAATTTTATCGACCACTAATTCCATCGAATCTTTATTCTCCAAAATTCTTTCTACTTACTTCCAGTTATTCAAACAGATACACACACATTTCGTTTCTGCTAGCTACGTCCGAGAAGGGATGATTTCCAAATTGGAGAATCCGTTTAAGCCAAGGGGTTCTATCTATGTAGGTAGGCAATTTCTATGTACATATATGATTGTACGACATTGTACATTCGAATAATGTACAAATGGTTTTGTCGTTGTCGGTTTACTTCAGTTAATTCTTTAACTGCGATATGCATCGCCCATTTGTCAATTCGTTGCTTCTTAATTAGGTATCGCAGTTCGTAATTATATTAATTCTAATTAGATTTTCCCGTATAATTCATATTGGTATTATCGTCATGATTTTATTTTATGAACTTATTGAAAAGACCAAATAGTGCTGAAAAACAAATACCTCACAAGCTTTCGAGCTTATTGTCCGATCAAGATTAAATTTTCAAGACAGATAAGTATTGATGTGACGCACGGACGTTCTTTTTCGAAAAAGTTAAATAATTTAAGCATGCTATTACTGGGATTCGAACCCAGATTTCCCGCCTGACTACGTGGCACCTCTACCACTTGATAACTGGAAAGAGAGAAAGAGAGAGGGCGAAAACTCACAACAACAATAACAACAACAACACCTTAAATTAAAGACTTAAGAAATTGCAGATATCTTTCGTGTTTATTATCCGAACTTAATCAAATTTTCACAATGCATCCTTTTTCATTCAACTATTGTTCATGCCGAAGCTCAAGTCTCGAGCTTGTAAATTGCCAGTGCTATCCGTTTTTTTTACTTTGTGGGCGAAGGGGCGTGGTATCCAAAATTTGAAATAAACTTGATCTGCGTGCACATATAAGAAGTCTTCACACCAAATTTGGTGCTTCTAGGTCTTACCATCTCTGAGATCTTGTTACTTACACGGACAGACAGACGGACAGACGGACATGGCTATATCGACTCAGCTTGTCGCCCTGATCAAGAATATATATACTTAATGGGGTCTGCCACGCCTCCTTCTGCCTGTTACATACTTTTTTTGAACAAACTTAAGATATACCCCCAGGGTATAAAAACAAAATATAATAATTGGCATCATTATTATTTATACATATTATTTAAACCACATCTGTAATAAGAAGTAAGCACGCATCATGTTTCTGAAGAAAACAATACTTTTAATTATCCGTCATCTAGCTAACAGATAACTTGGGCATCTGAAAATTCTAAGCCAAGGGAAGAAGTGAAGTGAAAAATATAGTGCAAAGTTTGGAGTCGATAAAGCCATGTCCGTCTGTGTGTCCGTATGAACGAAAGGATCTTAGAGATAGTAAGACCTACGAACACCAAATTCGGTATGAAGACTTCTTATACTTGCACGCAGATCAAGTTTATTCCAAATTTTGGATGCCAAGCCCACTTTACCCATGATATGGGAAAACCATAACACTGACAAATATGAAGCTAGAGACTTGAGCTTCGGCACGAACTTGAACGAATAAAGATGCATCGTGAAAGTTTGATCGAGATCGGATAATAAACACGGAAGATATACGCAATTCTTTAATTTAATGTGTTTTTGTTGTTGTAAGTTTTCGCCCTCTCTCCTTTAAGCTATCTCTGTTTAGATCTTCATAAATGCATAATGATATTATGCAAGAAGGTGTAGGTCGTAGAGGTGCAGAGTAGACAGACGGGAGATCGCGGTTCGAATCCCAGTAATAGCGCGCTTAAATTCTTTACTTATTTATTTTTATACTCAGTTGAAATTTTTGTTTTACATTTAAATAAGATTTTTATGTTTTAATTAAGTTAGTTTGAAAACAACGTGCTCATTGTTGCCAAGACTTTTAAATACATAACAGACAGCACAGACAGCAAGCTAACTTTCGCGCGCCAAAGTTTGAAAACCCTTGTAGAGCTCTGCATAAGCCGTCTGATTTTTTACACAATTTGGTAGATATTAATTTCGAACCGATCGTTCATATGACAGCTATATGATGTAGTAATACGATTTGCAAATTTGTTCAGGCTGTTTGAAACTATACCAGATACACAATCTGTGAGTTTGGTTAAGATATCTTAAGAAACAAAAAAGTTTTTCATGCTAAATGTTGACTTTGAACCGACACATAGCAGCTATATGATATAATAGTCTGATGTAAAGCAAATTTAGTAAGGATGCTTTGGTAAGGATGAATAAAAATGTGTCAAACACACAATGTGTGAGTTTATTTCTATATGATATAGTGATCCAATCCAGCCTGCTCCGACATATGTACTGCGTGCAGCAAAAAAACGGATCTGTACCAAGTTTCATCAAGATGGCTTCCAAACTTAAGACTAGTTAGTATAGAAATATACGAACCGACAGACAGACGGACAAACGGACATGGATATATCGACTCAGCTGGTCGGACTGATGAAGAATATATATACTTTATGGGGTGTGTGAGGCTTCCTTCTGTGTGGCGTTCTGTACTACCACAGGCTATTCTACTGTCGGGCTCTCCCGACCGAATGATATATTTCTTTTTAGATTATCGAAAAATATAGGAGCTAGAATTATTGTTATGGAAAGGAAACTGGGTAATACCCGTCAGCTAGCTTATTTTTTTTAATTTTGTTTGAATTGTTTTACAGATGACTCAGCTTATTTGAGCATAAATCATAACCACGATCGGGGTTTTCAACAAAGAAAGTCTCTAACTAAAGGTAATAAAATATCCTAAAACTCTTCCATCTAACGTTTTGAAATCATCGTTATGAAGCATCGTTATGATGTTCTTAAGTTGATGTTTTTAAGTTTAAAAATTTAAATTTTTTGTCAAAAATGTTATAAATCGCAAAAATATCTCCAGTTTGACAAATTGAGCATAGAGTTTGAAATTTTCGAGCAAAACAAGCCATCATTCATAAAAATCGGCTGACGAATGACGAACTTCTCTATATATTTTATTTTACCCTTACCAAAACGCTCCATACTCCGACACTCATTTTATTGTGCTCGTATACGCTGATTTATGTTTAAGCTTCCATATTTTTGAACCGATCTTAATGGTTAATACAGTTTTAAAAAGAAAAATATTAGGGCTATATATAAAAAAAACATTATTTGGAAAAAGATTATGTTTTGTTGTATATCAAATTTTACCCCAAGTCTTTGATTTTTGGTTGGTTTTTCAAAGAAGAACGACGGTACGCCACCTCAGGATGGGCTCCAAAAAAAAGTGCTCTTCGCTCCAGCCCAGTGTATATTATATGAACCAAACATCAAGGCGCTAACCTTAAAGGTACAATTGTACTTTCGTGGTAAAATTCTTAAAAAAAACTCGTTCTGGAAGAGTATATGGAGGAACATACATACCGTACATAGGAGAGTTCGGACCTACCGCCTAAAATTTTCGATGGCATTAACACTCTCAACTATCAAGTTGGAATCAAGTTATATTGTTACGAATGATACTTAGGGTCCGTAGGCAAGGGAGTCGTTTACTTGCACAGAGTATTTTAAGGTGAGGACCCCCGACTTTTGTAAATTTAATTTTAGGCTTAAAGGATCCAATGCGAGTCCCGATGAAAGTCCGGGGTCCTCTCCGTAAAATACTCTGTGCAAGGTAAAATACTGTGCAAAAAGCCAAATTTTATTTTTAAAATACTTCAAACAGTCTTTTATTTGCTTGAGTATGCTATTGACATTGGAATTTCACATCGTAAATGCCTGTTTCATAAAAATAAAATTATTTTTATACTCTGTGGGGTATATTAAGTTTATTATATATTTTTAGTCAGGGCGACGAGCTGATCTGAGGATCTCAGATATGGTAAGATCTAGGGGCACCAAATTTGCTACGAAGACTTCTTACATTTGCACGCAGAACAAGTTTATTTAAAAATTTGAGATGCTTCCCCGCCAATTTTGAATCTTGAACTTGAACTTTGGTATGTTTAATGATTAGAAGTGCCCGGACCGCTTAGAAACTTAACATTTCGGAAAAAACCATAGTTCTGGCAATTATCAGGCTGGTGATTTGAGTTTTGGTATGAATGATACTTGGGATAATGTTACACCGTGCAGATTTGATCGCATAATAAACACGGAAGATATTCGAAGACAATTATTCTATATAGTATATGCATGTATGTTATCTCTGTTAGCAGTTATTGGGAATCTAGTAACGTCGTTTACTTTCACAGGGTGTTTTACTGTCGGAAACCCAAGACTGAATGTTATATTTCAATTTATTTATTGTAGTATATAATAATTTTGTTGACCGTTTTATGACATTATTAAATAAGTAAATGACTATTCGTGTCATTTACCATACTCAATTCAATGTCTTTATTCAGATAATATTTAGCGAATCGCTAAATCTCTAACTGCTTTTTAGACCCAGTACTTTAAAAAGTACAAATGGGTCTATTACGTTTGTGCAAAAAAATGTGCGTAACAGGCAGAAGGAGGCGTGGCAGACCCCATAAAGTATATATATTCTTGATCAGCATCAAAAGCCGAGTCGATATAGCCATGTCCGTCTGTCTGTCTGTCTGTCTGTCCGTCTGTCCGTCTGTCCGTCTGTCCCTTTTTTGAGTTCCTAGATCTGAGAGACTATAAGAGCTGGAGACACCAAATTTGGCATGTATGTACATCTATATCTTGCATTGAACGAGTTTGTTTTAGATTTTTGCCACGCCCCCCTCCGCCCCCGCAAATTAAAATACAAAATTTCCAAGTCGAATTACAAGAGCACCTTTAAAGCTAGCACCTTGATTTTAAGTACGTATAATACATACTATAGTTCCAACCTTTCCAGCAAATTTCGTCCAAATCGGATGATAAACGCGGAAGTTATTCAACTAACAACTGATATCTTTGTAGTGGCGCCATCTATGGAAATTTTATGAAACTGAAACCATCTGTAGTAATCGCATTACACTCAAAAAGTACTGGGTCTCCTACTGTCGAGCTTGCTCCACTGTAGCTTAATGCATTTTTTCTATTTCTTTTGCTCGGCTACTTTAATTTTTGGCTGTGGATAATACTTATGTATATGTATTGTAGTACACGCTACCAATGTTTTTTCTTAAGTATAATCTACTGCTCGCTTTTAGAGTCTTTGTATGGTTTAGGTTTTGGGTTTTGAAGTAAACCGCCAACCGCTCTCGTTTCAATATGTACACAGAGTGGGATTAGGTGAACTAGATGCTTTTGTGTACAAGATCGAATAAAGAAAATATCTTTTTGCGGATGAGTAGCTCTACATCAATGTGTTTCTAAACATTAATCTATTTTTAAGACCGTTGAGCTGCCATTGTTTTGTAATTACTTAATCCATTGCCATTGCTGAGCTCAGCGACTACTGCCCTTCGATTCCCGCTGTTTTTCTACAATCTTAATAGTCGTCGGTTTTTTTTAAGTCGAACTAGAGGTGGATCGATCATTTCTATGACAACTATATGACATGGTTGATTTGAACAAAATTTAGCCAGCCTGTATGAAACTTATCAAGGATATATAAATTTCTTTGGGATCTGCGACGCCCCCTTATATGTACATATAATGTACACTGGATTCCAAGCATATCCTATCTCTTCATTCAAATCGGATGGTAAACGAGAAAGTTATTCAACTAACAATGTTATGGGCAGAAGGAAAAAGAAGAGACGCTTGCGCCCTTTGTGTTTATCAACCGATGTCTTCGTAGTGGACCAATCTGTGGAAATTTTTTGAAATTGAAAAATCTATAGTGTACGCTTATTTTTTAGACCCAGTACTTTAAAAAAGTACAAATGGGTCTATTACGTTTGTGCAAAAAAAAATGTGCGTAACAGGCAGAAGGAGGCGTGGCAGACCCCATAAAGTATATATATTCTTGATCAGCATTAACAGCCGAGTCGATATAGCCATGTCCGTCTGTCCGTCTGTCTGTCTGTCCGTCTGTCCCTTTTTTGAATAACTAGATCTCAGAGACTATAAGAGCTAGAGACACCAAATTTGGCATGTATGTACATCTATATCTTGCATTGAACGAGTTTGTTTTATATTTTTGCCACGCCCCCTCCGCCCCCGCAAATCAAAATACAAAATTTCCAAGTCGAATTACAAGAGCACCTTTAATGCTAGCGCCTTGATTTTTGGTATGTATAATACAGACTATAGTTTCAACCTATCCAGCAAATTTCGTCCGAATCGGATGATAAACGCGGAAGTTATTCAACGAACAATGTTACGGGCAAAGTCAATCTCTGAAGTGGCGCCATCTATGGAAATTTTTGAAACTGAAATAATCTGTAGTAATCGCATTACACTCAAAAAGTACTGGGTCTCCTACTGTCGAGCTTGCTCCACCGTAGCTTAATGCATTTTTATAGACTTAATAGACATTTCTGTACTATTTTAAAGTCTAGAAAACATGTCTTACTGCACTTGTTTTTCAATTTAGCAAACCTTTGAACATGAATCTCGTTTTAATTGCCAGGTACAGACAGGGTACAAGAAGTACATAATTTTAAGTGGTGAAGTGATGATTCTTAACTTGTTAATATATTTATTTAAGGCGATTCTGAGCTCGTAGGAAATAAATATTAAATTGACACGTTAATAATAGAACTTTTATTACAAAATGTAAATACTGCCGACTTTCCTTATAGTAAAATTTGGGTGCGGCCAGAATATTTCTTTATTATTTATCAAATCAATTCATAATAGGCAGAACTTCGTTGTATGTATATAGGTTTACTAAAAAGAAGTTCGTGCAGTAAATAAAAAATATGTAAGGCACTTACACTTGGAATATTATCACTATTGCATACTTGCTCCGATAGTAATCTGTCCCGTATTTCCCACGCAAATATGCTGGGGCATTCTCTTTTGTAATCGGCAATTTTTTGTACGACGGGCGTTGTAGCTACTCGTGGCTTTGAACCACCTATCGCTCGAGGTTTTATTGATCCTGTTTCGTAATATCTAAAAATAGAAACATTTTTTAAAATAATAAAAAGCTCTTGAATGTGCTAATTCATTTGGAATTTAATTTGACAGAACTAAATTCATTAATTTCTCTATTTTAATAAATAGAACATTTTTATATTTAAGAGAGCAACCTAGCCTTTTCTATTTTAATATTTCTACAACCAAGGAGATAGAGATAAATTTAAAGCAAATTTAAAATGTAGTACTTTTCTAAACATAAAAGCCCTAAAAATATAAATTAAGGGCTATCTTTAGCAGGGCAAAAATTGCGTACCCTTGCAGAGACCTGCCTCGCACTTAGCTTGAAAACGGCAAATATATTTCGAAACAAAAAAAATTAAATATCAATCATCCAAATTACATTTCAATATAAAAACAATCGGATATCAACCATCCAAATCACACTAATTATTAAGAAAACTTGTGTTTGCGATATCGAAAAAAATATTTTTGGGATATTTATTGTCTGGAAAAATTTAATGTCTTGCGAAGCCTCCTTCAGTAACCCGAATGGCAAAATTTCCAACTACAAGGGTCATTTAATGTCAGCGCCTTCTGTGTTTATCAACTGATATCTTCGTAGTGCCATCTACTGAAATTTCTGGTACCCAACATTGAAGAACCATCTCAAAAATTTTTTTATTAATGGTGACTTTTGGCATTCTCATCATTTTGCTTTTTACCACTCTTTTCTCTTGTCCAATTATGGACAAGTTGAGTTCTAGAATAATATGTATCGGGAAATTTTAAATGAGTATTGCATATTTTTTGTATTTGAGGTAAAGTTTAATATTCACAGATACACCATCGAAAGAAAAGATAATATAACACAGAAAACCTTCCCAAAATTAACGATATCAACTTGGTGACGAAAAAGTGAACTGTTCAAAAAAAAGAATCAGTAATTTAAAAATTCTGGGTATAAATAAATCGGATTGGGATTCAGCACAGTGCTTAAATATATTTAATGCAGAGAAACCAAATCGAAAAAAGGATTCAGTTACGGTTATCGTTGGGTTTTGGTTTCGTCAAAATTTACTTTTTTGGTTTGAACAAGCCGTTATTCACGAATTGGTTTCTAATCGGTTATTTCGGATTGAAATATTTCGGCTTATCGGTATTGGTTTTTTTCGGTTACGGTTTAATTTACGGCTACAAATTTGAATCCCCGATTTTATGTATTTAAAAAAGTTTTTCAATCCAAAGTTAATCTCAAGTTTTTCAGCGAATGTAATCAAACTAATTTATTTTGGTGTACTTGGATTTTTTCTGACTGTTACACATGTTATACTAGTTTAAAGACATTTTGCCTTAAAAACTAAATTATATTTTTTATTAGAATTTGAAAATTTATAAACTTTGTAAAGAAAAGTTTCAGGAGATTTCGTAATCTTTTGTTCGAGACTACTCTAGTTCAAAACGGTAAGCGCATGTACCATTTATGTTCAAATAAGCTGAGTCGTGTAAAAAAAAATTTGAAAATTCTCTTAAATTCTTTTTTGTGTTTAGGAGGCCAAAATCTATAGGGTAAAAATAATATGATGTTTGAGGCAGAACAAATATAAATATCTGTAAAGTAGTTTATATGTGGTAAATGGTGCTAGCCTTCAAAAGTCTTGTAATTTTTCGTAATTTAATTTTTACACAACTACTGTCAACAAAACTCGCAAATATATATTTATAAATATTTTCTTTTCAAGGAATCTAAGAAGGTTATGATTTAATTATGTTATACCAACAACTCTCACCTGCCTAAAATTTTACTAACACATCCGTTGGAAACTTGAAGTATTCGGGAAATATCACATGGGCGTGCGCCAGAGTGAGCCAATTCAACGATTTTTTGGCGAGTAGAGTCCGGTAAGGGTCTGCCGTTGACATAAACTCCCCCAAGTTGATTAATTCCGCTGTGCCCTGCAGTTGAGCATCCGAATAGTGCACTTTGGCCCACCCCCACGCCCACAGATGAGTGGGGATGCCCATGCATGATGTGTTCCGTTGTTAGCATCATTTTTACACAACTATAGTATCAATAGTTTTCTCGATGCTTACTATTTGGAAAAAAGGCTGTGTATTCCTTTTTACGATTTACCAAAGTCGTTGGATGGTCCTTTACTTTGTTTAACTTTTGCCTTATTTAAACTCTAAGGTGCACCAAGAAATTGACTATTTATTCACTGATGTAACCATACGACTTTTAGTTAATTTCGTTGTTTTGTTGCTTTAGCTTATTCATTTGTGGTCTTCACGTGCATTTGCATGTTTTACTTTAATTTCTGCACTAGGCTAAACTACTTTAAATTTGTGATTCCACTCGGCGGGTTTGATATATTTGGTTATTTATTATTTCTATTTGAAATTAATATAAATTTTCTTTGTACTTATATTCGCCAGTTGGTACATACACACTCGTTTTTTTTTTAACTCTTTATGTATATTTGCACTTGGATATTTTTTATGTTTTGGTTTTGTCACATGTTTGTCATGTATCCATTAATGTCGGATTTGAGAAAAACATGCAAATTGGTCCCGATCTGCCGTAGGCAGCCAGCGACCCGGCGGCAACGCCACGGATTGCGAGCCCGTCACTTCTCCAACAATTTTGTTTGCAATAAAATGTAAAGTAATCAAACTTGCGGCGGCGGTGTTGGTGTGTCTTGAACGAAATTGTTGACGACTAACTGGTTAGCGAAGCGAAACGATAATGAGCTCTCAAGCGAAAGAACAGACCTGCCCAGCCAGGGTAGTACAGGGTAGTATCACACCAGACCCCAGAGGTAAGAAGCAACAGCAAATGCAAAAGCGCAGGCATTTTGACTGCTTGTTTGCCCAAGTTCGAGAGAGATGACTATATAACACTAGTGCGCTAACTTCGAACGGAACAGCGATTCTATCAGCAATAACGATAAAAAGGGACATCAGTAGTACTCACGAAACAGAAAAGATGGACAATACAACAGGGCGTAGAATCAACTTTGGGAACGCAGCCATTTATAAACTAGAAATTGCAAGGAACTTTAATAAGGACGGACGACTAACAATTATAACCCATCGCAACGACATATTGCATACCTATTTGATACAAATACTTTGATAGCGAAAAGTAGTATTTGTATCTCATGTACGCTCAGTCATACATAGAAATGTATGATATATGGCATCGCTGTGTGTTTTTCATACATATAACTAAAAGTAATAGACCAAAGGCGTTTCGAATCGAGTATTTTACCCAATATAACAGTGCACTTTAAATATTCGGGTCTGATTATTATTTAATTTGAGATACTAAAATATTGTAGTTATACATGATCCTTCATATATCGCTCGGAATCTAATAATATTTATATGTATGCACACTTTTTCCTGAAATACAACCACAATTATCTCTTACCCAAAATGCTGGAAAAGCCAAATGTTACCCGTAAATTCAAAAAGGCCCCTCCATGTTCTTCACATCTCTTTATGTATACAGCTATATTTGAAAGAAGCTGTAGAAGATACATTCATTTTATCATATATTTAACTTAAGAAAGGAAAAAATATGATTGAAAATGCTTTAAACATAGGCATATCCTATCAAACCTAATAACTATGATTTACAAAAAACCTATATACAATATATATCTATATGACTTTATATATCTATGTACCTTAGAGTGCACCGATTTGTATAAAACCAAAAAAATAAAAAGATACCCCATATTCATAATCTTCGGTCAATTCTAAAATGTTTTTCCAACAAATCATTGTTTTAAAATAAATTCCTTTTCCGCGCTTTTTAAGTTGAACACTTGTATTTGTTAACAATTTGTAAGCAATTTGTTGGCAAATAAAAATATTATAAAATTTTTTGTGCATTTTTTCGATTTGCTTCTTTTGATCGAATATAGGGACAATATAGGACATTAAATGTTAGTGACTATTGCTATTATTTATGTTTTAACTTTGGAAAACTAGGATAAATAAAATGTTGGGAGAGATCCTACTTCGTACAAGCTCACAAAATTTTACAGTTAAAGTAAATCGTTTTTATTATTACTTTTATTATTTTTAATTTTATATTTACCTGTTTATTTTCAAAAAGAATTACTAATCGAATAAATTACTTTTAGAAATAGAAGTAGTGATAATATAGTTGGATTGGGAAAAACGAATGATTATTTTATGATTATGATTCCAAAAAATAAAAAATAATTTATAATAACCACAAATCAAAAAAATCAAAAATAATAAAAAATAATAGCTCTAAGCAATCGGGGTATTTTTGAATATTTCTAATTATTTTGAATAATTGTGGTAATATTAAATTATTTCTGATTTTTAACTATTAAGAAAAAATACCAATTTATTTTCAGCGAAATAGAAAATCAAAAATAAATTATAATAGGTATTAAGTGTTAAAGTATTAAAATAAAATCAAAGTATCAAGTATTAAAAATAAAATCAAAAAAAAAATAATAGGTTTAAGCAATCGGATTATTTTGGAATATTTCTGATTATTTTGAATAGTTGAGGTAATATTAAATTATTTCTGATTTTTAACTTTTTGGAAAAAATACCAAATTATTTTCAGCGAAACATAAATGTTTCTTCACAAAAGCGGATACATATTTTACATATAAGTTTTATTATAATATTTAAATTAACTAAGGCTGCTCGCTTAAATCTTAGAAAGAAATGTTGAGTGAAAATAAGGAACACTTCTCACAGATATAGCTGGATCTCATGTCATTTTTTATAAGAAAGGCGAAAACGTAAATTGCCTTGTTGTGCTGTCTTTAATTCTTCTCTGCAATCGGACGTAAAATAATACAACTTTATAATTATAATATACTTATAAAATTGCCCCTATTGCTGCTCGCTGTTTTTAAGTTTTCGCTACAGTTGGACTTTGGAGGAAAAAGTAAATTGGTGAAAAAAGTTAAATTTAGCGCGAAAACGGAAGATTCAGCAAGAAAAGATTTGTCGATATAAAACTAATCTATGAATTTTGTTGGGATAGCTCAAAAAACAACAAAGCCCATTTTACCAAAGTCATCCGATCTTGACCAAATTTTCTCAGGATTTTGCATTTAGACACATATTCACATATCCCGTGAGTGTGGTTTTGATAGCTCAAAAAACAAAGTAATACTAATTAATTTTGACCTGTGACCACTAATTGACCCCTTATGGTTGGAAAATGGATAACGTCGTATTGCTCGATAATTAAATCTCAGCTTTGTTGTATGAAAATATCAGCACGATATTTTACCCGCTTGGGCTACAGCGTGATGTCTCGTCAATGAATCAGTGAATCAATCAGTCAGGGCAAAGAGATTTATTTCTATAAACATTGATAAAAAATTTACATCTCTGCTGCTCGCTGAAAATTTGTATGAAAATTTTACTTGCTCTTCAGACTTCGACTCCAGTTTGATGAGTAGTAAATGAATAAACACAAAGAATTTTATATATTTATATTATTTATTTTAATTATTATACTTTATACGAATTAAATATTATATTATTCAGAATTCATTTTTATTACACCTAGTTGATTGCCGTCTCTGATTATCTATAATATCTGAGGTCGAAGTTGACAATAGCGAATTGAACGCCGGGGATGCTTACTTTAAAATCCCATACTTCAACCAAATATCCTCAAAATTATTATTGTCATGCGAATAGCTTAAGAGCTAATGGCACACAAAAATTAAAATAATTAGAAATAATCAAAAGCTATCTTTGGCGCGCCAAAGTTTGGAAACAAAATTTCGAACCGATTGTTCATATGACAACTATATGATAAAGTAATCCGATTTGTATCAAATTTGATCAGGCTGTTTGAAACTATACGAGATATGTTTAAGATATCTTAAGAGCCAAAAATGTTTTTCATACTAAATGTTGATTTCAAACCGATCGTTCCTATGGCAGCTATATGATATAGTTATAAAAGACGAACCGGTACCAAGTTTCATCAAGATAGCTTAAAACTGAGAGACTAGTTTGCATAGAAACAGACAGACGGACAGACAGACGCACATGGTTATACCGACTCAGCTCGTCGCTCTGATCAAAATTATATATACTTTATGGGGTCTGTGATGAATAAAAGATTAATATTGATTTTTTCTGAATATTTTTGAATAATTGCGGTAATTTTAGATTATTTCGGATTTTTTGTAATCGTAATCATTAAAAAAATGAGCAAAACCGAAAAAAATCTTAGTTTTGTTATTATGCAGTTCACCTTTTAAACAAAATAAATCTTATTACTAATGACTATGATTAGTAATCACAACTTAACATGTATGATTTATATACATTTACTGAAGCTTTTTAATTGTTTATTTTTTAAATATGTGATTTTTTTATTTATTTACTTATTGAATTTAAATTTATTTATATGAACGTATAAACAATTATTTTAGGCCTCAGTCGGGTACTCTATCTAGTAAGAGTACTCTATCCAGTGTTTTATGCTTAAATAAGAATATTTTCCACACAGAACAAAACTCAATAAAGTTAAATACAGTTGGTGCTCATATCACCCAAATAGCCCAAATCCAGTCTGTTTACAACCAGTCATATTCCAGTTGCGGAACTATTTATATGTTATACTAGTTGTAAACAGGGGCAGTTTGAGTCTTCCAAATGTAGTCCGTTTGGAACTAGTTTCATTTCTACCCCATTACAACTACTTGTGAGGCAGTCTCATAGGGACACTCACTGATTAACTAGCCCAGATCTAGTCCTTTTGCAACCAGTCATGCACACTTTGCATTTTAGCTAGTCACAAAACTAGTTGTTCAAATACTAGTTGCTTTCATACTAGTAATAGAAATATTTGGTTTTGAGACTAGTTAACAAAATCCCTGCAGGGTTATTATCATAACCATACCACCCCATGTATTGTGTATCAACACCCAACTTTTAATGGTGATCAAAAATATATATTCGACCGTCTTTTACTCGTACCTATTTTTAATGGGTATAGGGAATATAAAACATAGCGACCAAAAAGTTAAAACTGCAATTTCAATCATTTCTACCCCCAAAGCAGAAGCTTACGTCTTCCGAACACAAAAACCAACTCAACTAAAGAATCGTCAACCCCTCATTTCAAGCCTTAGCCAAATTTGTGCCAGTCTTACGTCCGAATAGCACTCACAATGCTCATTCTATCATCAGCCAAGAAAACGTCAAATTTAACATGCTGTCCGACACGTTTTTGGGATTTTTGAAGTCACACGCATCAATGGCTCACCCAACGCCCCACATTACACACCCACATTGAGTTTGACGGCATCGAACCAGCAAATGAGTCGAGGGCTTCTTCAAAGCGGCAAATTCTTGGCACGATTTTTAAGTGTAGCGAGTGTAGGAAAAATGGCGTCGAACATTGTGAAGGTGACGAATCAGATTTTCTGGAATGTGTGAAAAATGTTAATTTGTTTTACAGTGCATTCTAAAAGAAATTATAACTTTGGTATACCCTACATCCGGGGTCATATCTGTCCCAGTTCTTCATTTAGATATTACAATCATTTTAATTATTTGAATGCTGATCTGGTATTTCTAATCGCTCACCATATTTTCAGAAAAGCTTGCCTTTTTTTCAAGGACGAAACCATTTTGGTTTGCACTTTTCATAAAAGAAAAAACAACTTTTTTCGAGGTGAAGAACTAGTGCCGTACGCTGATTCAAGACCGAAAACTCTGAACAAAAATTTCGCGGCAAATGTTATTCATTTTTTTTTATTTAAAAACTAATCTAAAAAAGAGACACAAAACCTAGTGCAAAAAATATTTTCAGGTTTATGATGGGGCGTAGGTGCTCAAAGTTTCAGAAAGCTATCTTAACGCTATGATGCAAACAAACAAACGGACAAAAAAATGTAGTCATCTCATTTTAAGCCCACTAAATATTTCAAATCCTTACAACTTTGAAGTGCGTGGTCGAAATCAACCATCCGCAATAATTTAAAATACCATAACTCTGGAAATTATCAAACTGGAGATATTCGTCGTGGATGATTCTTAGGGTGATGTCACACCACCTTCAAATTGTTGACAATTGTTCCATATATTGGCGCTAATGTTTGTGCGTACATGTGCATTTTCTAATGTCCTTACCTATGCATATACAGTGACTCAGCTTTTTATCTATTTATCTTGTCAAAGCTTCTCAGTGAAAGCTCTTGCCAAAAGCTCATTTACCACTAAAATGCAACAGACAATTACAAGTATGTTAAAAGTGATTTTCCTGTAAAAATACCGTTAGTTTGCACGAAAACAATTAATTTTTCTAAAAAATCTACTTTTTTGACTTTTTTCCTCTGTCTCAATCAAAAAATGTTTTCATGCTAAAAGTTTCTCCAACGAATTTTATTTTGAAATCAATATCAAAGTCGCAAAGCGTTTAGGAAATCATTTTGAAGTCTAATCAGCTCAAATATTCTACAGTATATTTCCTTTTTGGTATCCTTCTTCATCTATTTATTAAATAGCACATGTGTATTATGTATTTATTATGAACTTTGATTTCAGACCTGATGCAAATACACACATGTGTATACAAATTGTCTAAATCCCAGTCTGAATGAAAGCAAACAGTCCGGCGGGCGTGAGTTTCGGAATGACTGAGGGAAGGTCATGGGTGTAGCAGAGGGCTGGCCTATTGATTAGTTCTGTCAACAAAGGTGCGGATAACAGCTCTCTATTCTCTTATTGTTGTTTAGAAGAGAACAAACAAAAAGTAATATGCGTAACATTGGCCAAATCACAATCATCCCGATACCGATCCCAATCTCGATCCCGATTCCGGTTCCCATTGTATTACTATTTCGACCTCTTCGGTGCTGTCTACACCAAAACCTAATCCACACACTCAGCCGCATTTGCAGTCAACGTCAGTCGCTGGCTTATAGAGTAAAGAGACGGCAGGAGATGAACTTTTTCGACTACAAGATACCCTGCACCCTAAAAGCCACATACACAAACGTTTAAATAACTTGGTGCTTCTTTTTCCATACACACTTTCTGTTATTGTAAACTAATTAAAGAATTTGTGTACGTCTCTGTTTTAAAGTTTTACAGTCTGATACAGATACTTTAACTGGTCTAAAACAAATCAGTTGGTGATATGTATAAGTACCCACTATAAAGGGTTCGAAATTTTCTCTATTATTCGCTACATACATTTTCGAGAACTCATAATAGCTTCTTTGTCCATTTTCAGCATGTATAGGGTAGAGATATAGTAGCCGACGAGAGTTAAAAAATGGGGGATAATTTGGCGTAGATAACAAAGAAGATGAAGACTACAAAAAAAAAACCGCAATCGATGCCGAACGACAACAGCAACTGATGGCGATGGTAAGGTCTTATAACAACAAAAGAGGTCAAAGTAGTTACACTGCACACAATACACAGATGTGAGTGTGAGTACGGAAGAGATTGAGTACCCGGTGTGTTTTAGACCTAATGTAAGGACATGCATATGTATGCGTTTTGACAGGTAGTCCCTACTTAGGACTCTGCTAAGCCAAGCCAATCCAAGCGGTCCCGGGTCTATCCCTGAAATAAAGAATTAGCCATAAATGAAATGTTGCATTGTGGAAGAATACCAAGCGCATTAAGTGGAGCAAGCTCGACTGCAAGAGACCCTGTACTTAAGAGCAAACAGTATTGAATTGCGAACAGTTTTAAACACCAATAATGGTAAAAAGCCATTGTAGTGAAAAGCTGCAAGTTTTATACTTTGTAGCGCTAGCGTCTCTTCTTCTTCCTTTGTCCGACGCAGTGTACCATAAAACTGTTTGGTGAATGATTTAAAGTTCGATTACAATGAAACTTTCAGGACTGATTCATACTATACTGATTATAGCATGTACCAAACATTACCATATACCAAATGGCATGAGCTATTCCAGCGGGTGAAATTGTCTTCAATAAGTTTTGTTTCCATGAGGAGGTCATTCGCAATGCAGCTACATATACTAAAACTAAACCGTCAAAAGTGTCCTCTATAGCTTGGACAATATTGGATGCATTGTGCGTAACTACGAAGCCACCATGTCCTTGTTTATTAATTTTAATTAAAGGGGGCGTGGCACCCAAACTTTTAAATATAAAAATCTTTGCTTTTTTATAAGCTACCAAATTCACAGATTTGTTTTTTCCAGGGACCGTAACTGTTATAACTTTCTTAATAAAAGTCATCAAATAACAGTTATTGTCATTTGTAATAAATATCATTGCTGTTTTTCATTCTCCTACGGGTAACGATGAGGGTAAGTTATGTCAATGGGGGTTAAAAAATTTGTAGGTGTGAGGTGTACATGTGTATGAAATTCGGTGCCCATATCTATTAAGGTCTTTAAGATATTCCACAGACTTTTATTTTTAATAAGAGAAATAAAAATCATTGACTATCTTTTATTATGAAAATTAAAAAATAACTTACTTATGGTCCCTGGCATTATCTCGACAAATCTGACCATTTCTCACCAGATCTGCCTTTTCCAGCCAAGTGATATTTTTTCCCAAAGTCCAAAGTAGAATTGCAGCGAAAACATTAAAATTCCGAGCAGCGAAAATGTAAATTCTCTATCTATATATATAAAACTCTTTGTCCTAATTGATTCACGCAGCAGCCCAAATGGGTAAAGATATCGATCTGACATTTTTACACAACATAGCTGCGGCATAGCGTCCAATAAGACGGGATTTTTTGATATTGCTTTTTTATAAAGTTATATTATATTAAGTTTAATTGCAGGGTCCGGCTATAGCTGTAAGTAGTGTTCCCTACTTTCAGTTGACATTTTTTCGCGAGATTTCAGCGCGTTTACCGCGCCGGGGGCGAGCGAAGCTTTCTAGTATAGAATAAATATGTACAACATATATCATAATAACACATAATTGTGTATATTTTTCGCAAATAAACAACTTTTGTCTACCTGTAAAGTATATCCTAGTTTGAAGTTAGAGTTCTGTCATGTTTTCTGTCCCTTTTTTCTTATATATTTGACCTTATTCCTCTTTTTGGGGGACCGTCTATCCTGTTTTTCTTATCGACCAACTTCAAGTTTGCACATGGGCGTTTTTTTTTAAATTATTTTTTTTTAATATTTTAATTTTTATCTAGCACTTTTCGTGTTTCTTTACTTATTTCCCAACATTAAGTTATATTATTAATTTAGTTGTTAAAACTTGAAGCTTTTAATATGAAAATTAAAGCATTTCTTAAACAAATTCAAAGTGTGACCGAGTACTTTATAAAGGAGAATACACATATCATCAAACCATAGTCAAAACGAAATCAGTCTCAGAGCCACTGTTGCAAGCTTTGCTATTTTTAAAAAAATTGAAATTACTTAAATTTTAATTATTCTCATAAAAACCTTATGAAGTTGAATTTATGCTTTCTTTGGTATTTGGAAGTTTGCAATTGTCATATTTTTTGTATTTGTCGATTATACATACTTATGTATACATAATTGTTCACCATTTATTCTTCTGCGTAAAATAATATAATAAAATAAGGGTAAGTGTTTAGTCATCAAAACAAGTTCACTGAAAATATTCTCGGGGCAACAATATTAATAGAAAAATTTAAAGGATAAATCGTTCTTTTGCCACGTATTCCATTAATAGCATCACGGTCAAACAATGTCTATTTGCGGTTTGGACTTTGAAAACACGTGTATCTCTCACGGACAGCTATATGTAGCCTGCTTACGTGTAGGAAAACCATCAAATATTTTCGTGTTGACGAAAGACAGGTTATGCGGAAATGTTATGCACAAAATAGTACTTACTTAGATTATTTTCGATGTTAATAATTTGAAACTGTAAAGATAGGAATTCTGTTATTCTATTATAGAACTAAACAATAAATACACACTTTTGTCGTGTAATGAACAATCAGTCAGATAAACAGCACAAAGCGTTTTGTATGTTCATGTACAGGCAAATGCTCTGGTAAAGTAAGCGAGCTGATTCAAGCAATTGCTTATGGGTATTGGGTCCTGAAGTGGCAGTTAGTCTCTGTACACGCGTCGCGTATTACTTGCCGGATTCGGAAATATTATTTTAAATAACTGCGCACCATCCATAAGGAGTAAAAGGCGTGCAGGACGACGGCAGTTTGTCTGGGGATAGCGAGTGACTGTATAGAAAGCTCAGAATCCATGTTGAATATCTTTAACTGAACTGTTTCCGTTTCGTTCAGGGGATAGACGTGTGCGTGTGCACGGGAAATTAACAAAGGAGCGTGCAGAATCAGATTCGTAATATTGGCTTACTGAAAACTACCATCATTTATTAATTTATTGCCCAGATTTAAGAAGATATCGTTAACCTTTTTACTGTACAGTTGAAGCTTTCAACTTTATGTAATATACAATTAACAATAACTTTTTTTAAATTGTTTTTCTAAAGATAACTCCTGAGTTTGTTGTAGGAAAAAAATACTGTACGGTAAAGTAACAACTTGGTAAATAAATTAAATAGTTTGCAATCCGTGTAGACTAACGATACTTATGATGTAAAAAAAACATCGAAACATCGATTGATCGATTTTTGCTAAAGTGATTTTCGAGGTTTTTAACTCGAAATATTTTTTGCCAATTATTCGTTTTAAGTAAATCGATTTTCTTGAAAAATCGTCCTCTTTGAACATTCTTAGTAATCGCTACAAAATACACACGCGGTGTCAATATATCACTTCATAGAATAGTTCAAGTTTACAAATATGGTATAGTAAGTGTGAGCTTTAATATTAATAACGTATATTTAAATAAATAACATAAATAGAATATGCTACTGATCGTGATCTAAGTTAAAATGCGTTATGTGTTCATGCACTTTTCTGTGTATTAATATGCAAATGAAAAATCGATTACTTGATGTTTAAATTTTCGATGTTTCGATCAATCGATATTTGCATAGGCGATTTTAGAATCCGAGCTTTAAATCGATGTACAGTTTGGATTTAGATCACTAAAAAATTCTAATTATAATTATGGTGTTATCGTAGTAGAATTACATATAAACTGGTACGATAATGATTATATATATAAATCATTTGTATATCTATACAATGGTGGCCAAACTAAAGTTAAATCTACTTACAATTTGATCTTATTTTATGTAAGTTTTGACATCAATGGAAAGGTTATTTGAATTCCGATTGAATGATCGCGTTCACCAGAATAAATCAGTCATCTATCATCTATCACAAAACAAAAAATTTGTGATTGTCTTCTGGTAAAAATACAAATATATTAATGCACGTTTTCATGATATTTTTTTATTCTAAACACATAGGTAAAATCTGTTCTAGAACGCGAGCAATAATACAAAGCTTTCCAGAACTTATTTAGGATCCATTTAAAATTTCGAATTTTTGTGAGAGTCTATTTTTTAAACTTATTCCTTATGCCTAAACAAAAAATGTTTTGATGTTAAAAATTGGTCCAAACACATCTAATAGTGACTGCAAAAAAGAAATGTTCAAAAATCTCTTAGCTAATATTTTATATGATTTTTTTAATGAGATGATCTCAAATAAATGTTGGTCGAAAAGGAGAAAAAAGTGGCTAAAATATCATGATCAGGACAAAAATCTAAGTCGACATAGCCATGTCTGTGAATGTCCTGAATGTCCGTCCGTCCGTTCGTGTGTCCGTCTGTCTATCTGTTTCTATGCAAACTAGTCTTTCAGTTCAGAATCTATCTTGATGAAACTTGGTACAGGTCCGTCTTTTTGCTACATGCAGTACATATGTCGGAATCGACCAGATCGGATCATTTTATCATATAGCTGCCATTGGAAGGATCAGCTTGAAATCAACATTAAGTCTAAACATTTCTTATGATATCTCAACCAAACTCATAGATTGTGTGTTTGGTATAGTCTTATCATACAGCTGCCATATGAGCGAGCGGTCAAAAATCAACCTTTAGTAACCAAATGACATATTCACTAGTGTTTTCAAGCTATCCAGGATTATTTTGGGGGTGTCAATGAAATTCCAACTGTTAATTGGAAACATCAAATTCAAATTCAAATTTATTTTTCTATAATTACATATAATATATATTTAATAAAAACAACAATGACCTTATATCATTCGTTGGGATGGGTGATCTTGAATGTTAACGGTTTTAATGCTGAAGTGAAATACAAATTTTTAAAAATGCAAAGTTCGCTTGTTAACAGCTGTTTAAAGAATAGTGTAAATAATATAATGGAAGCTGCAAAATATTTTATCTGGATTGGCAAAGGTGCAATGATTTGTGTGCAGAGCCGCTGACCGCATTGCTCCGCTTTACTTCAAAATAATTTTTTTTAACATTCTTAAGTTACCTTTCACTTGCTCGGAGCTCTTGAACATATTTTTGGCTTTCAAGGCATCTGAAATTATGCAGCTGGCTTAAGATGTTGTCCTCCTTAAGAAGTCCCAGGAGTTCATTCACTTCACTCTCAGTCCATAACGCTCGCTTATTTTCTAATTCCATTTTTCTATTTAATTAAATAAATGGACTTTTACTTTTCTTTTTATAACTGACGTAGTTGATTTATTATTTTTAGTGCTGCCACACAAAAAAAAAAACGATGGCTGCGCCTCATTGCACGCATTTCGGCTGAATTCATAGTCAACTTTCGTGTGTAGCTTAAATACATGTAATAGTGTTTATACACGCATTTTGCAAAGAAATACGTGAAATATTTTCACGCTTTTCTCTTCGTATAAACGGGGTAATCGTTGTTGCTTGATGGGTGGAACTAAAATACACCTGCCTACTTTGAAGTATTATTAAAAAGTTGTAAGCTAATTAATCTCTCAAATGATTATCAAACACTTGCTTGCTTACTTCCTGTTCTTATGTAATAATAATAATTACTAATAAATAGTAAAATATATCGCAATCTAACTTTGGCGCGCTAAAGTTCGAACACCCATGCAAGCTCTACATAAGTCGTCCGATTTTTTTTTTTTTAATTTGTTAGATGTTGATTCCGAACCGATCGTTCATATGACAGCTAAATGATATAGAAATCTGATTTGCACCAAATTTGCTAAGGATGTATGAAACTATACAAAATACACAATATGTGAGCTTGGTTAAGATATCTTAAGAAACAAACAAACATCGTTCCCATGGCAGCTAGACCGGCGTCGGGATAAGCAACGAGTTCCACACTATAATTTTAACTGAGTAGATTAACGTAAGGGACGATGATCAGCTCTTAAAGTTATCAAAAGGCTGGTACTACATTTTTGACAAGAAACCCACATATCTTTTATCGACACGTTTATTAAGTCGTTAAGGTTAACGGCATGATGAGAAATCTTCACTTAATTTGTCAATTTTGTTGAGATATATCATAACACAAGAAAGCTCTTCATACTATAGGATAATTTGCAATAGATTTTTCCTATATTATATAGCAAAACTAAGTCAGGACGTAACATATAGTTCAAAAGTAATAAAGCAAAGCGTGGCACAAATTCTTGTTCGCCCAGTTGCAGTTCAAATATGTGTAAATTAGGCACATGTTTGTGTTCTGGGAGATGCGACAAATGCTGTTGAAGGGTTCACGATTGCAACAACACTCAAAGATAAATGTCCATGTCCCTAAGGACCAATTAATGAGGCATACGTTTGAGATGTTTAAGAGCGTCTCTATTTTGCTCCTATTCTCTCTCTCGTGTCCGATAGGTATACGTAACTCGAAAAGTAGAAGAGTATATTGTATCATAACAATATTACTTTAGTCATCTCGTCGCGTTGACAACTACAAGCTAAGTGACCATTTACAGTCTTGGCAGGCGCTTAAATCTCTATTTAGTACACCTCGTTGGAATCACTTCTAGATATATTTGGGGGGTTGGTATTTCTCCTTTTCTATATGTTCATATAATGATGATGCTGCTGCTGATGGTTTACGTCATCGACATACACTCAGTCAATCGCTCGCTCCAGTGCTCAACACAGTGGTCAATTAGTGAAAAAAGAATTGAAATCGAAAAATAATTATTTATTATTCTTTTTATATATATTTTCTTTTATAATTTTTTACAAGTTCTAAAGAAATTAAAGTTTATAGTTTCTATCATATTTACTTTAATAGTTCAGTAGTTGATTTTTAATTTACTAAGAATCGGGCTCAATCATCTTACAAAGTGCATAAAATTATTATTTTTGCATTGTCTTCTGTTTAAATATATTTTCAAGATATATTTAAAGGTAAATACATAAACTCCCATATTTACTTAGGAGCCGGATAGCGTAGGGATCCCAAAAGCTTTTAGGTAATAAGTCTTTTGTAAATAGAATTTAAATTAAGATATTTAATTTTTTGCGCCCTCAAGTATAATTTAAGCCACTGTACTCTCCTGTACATTCCCACTCTCCAGTCTCCTCCCCAAAAGCCCAATCCAATTCAACCGCCTGCTGTTGCCAGGCCAACTAGAAAGAACAGTCGAACGTTCGTCGTTCGTTCAGCCACGTGTCGCTGACAAACTGCTTAAACACGCCACGCCGTTGATGAATTCAAATAGAGTTGTTGCGACACACAGGGTTGCCAGCTCGCTCTCCCATTCCTGTCAACGAAAAATTACACACTTTGCGGCGTTTTGCGCTTTTAACAATTTTATTGTTATCGATCGTTGGTCGCCTGGCTGCCAATTATCAAGTGCTAAACCAGACAAGCACCAATTGTGGAATTCAGAGACATAACGGCCCTTTTCTTACATATATACATACATAGACAGACTGCTGGGAGATGTTGACATTTACTTAGAATGAGTTGAGAGATAAAGTATCCTCCCGAATCGCCACAGAGACCCGAAGGTAATTAGCATATAACGCACAGATACAAATGTGATTAATTATATGGACTGCTGGATATGATAAGCATACATACAACCATTAAAGCCCAATCGAAAACAAACACCACCCCAACACACACATATATAAAATAATACTCACACACACTAAGAATGTTAAATAAGCACGTGTAAAAAGGGATTAGTAGGTGGTCATCAATGCTAAGCTGTAGGTGTACACGATATTAATGATATTACACAAGCTCTTCCGACTTACTGTCTCCGTCGTACTTATGTTAACCTCATTGGCCTTTATAAATAATTATAACCTTGCACTTTTTGTAAAAAAGTCTTTTTATTTATGGTTCTTTATTTTTAGTTTACTTTTAAATTTTCACGGCGTGGCAGAGACCGTAAATTATATACATACATATATTCTTGATCACCATCAAGAAAGAAGAGACGCTATCACTACAACGTATAAAGCATGCGGTGAGTTTGCTTTCCATTACTAATTGATTTTTCCCATAAGTAAAGGGTCGCGTACTCCAAGCCTGCTGCACTGTAGCTTAATGGAAATTTATATATCAACAAGTTCAAATTTAACTTAACATTAACAGTATGTTAAAATCGAGGGTTCAAACCTCACAATTGCTGGGGGGTTCGTTTCGGGGGTTCAAACCATTAACGTTAGGTTCGCAGACCGGCTTAAGCAGTCCCTGATCCCAAGGTCCGGATTCATTGCCATACATTTTTCTTTCCTTTATTGTTGTTTACCTTTTTATTTGTTGCATATTTTACTGTCTCATTTAAAATAAAATAAAATTAAGTATAAATTCAAAAAAATAATTCGCACAGAATTGGTTAAATTAAATTTAGAGCTAAATTTTTATCGAAATTGTTGCCGGCCGCCAGAACTTTTAATACCGAACCGGATCGTTTTTACACAAAAGAGCTTCGGTCCGGATTCGTTCTCAGTGCTTATATTGAATTCAATTAATTTGCGTGTTATAAATACAAGTATGACCTGGATATAAATTGCGACAGGAAAAGTTTGGCCTTCCGAAATGTTGGGACATTACGACATGTCATAAAGCAAATACCGCAAAAACATTAGATTGGTCCCAAAAATACTTACTTAGTTCTTTTTGACAAAAAAAAGTGAAAGCAATTCAAAGTAGACTGTTTCGCTTGGTTTTGCACAAAACTCATCTATCAGTGGTGTTCGACAAAGCTCTAGATCTTTTGCCAACAATTGCTGTTGTAGCAACTGTTTCAAATGTTTATTTTTATTAAATATTTAAATTGAATTCAATAATTTTTGAGTTTATTCAATGGCTCGAACAGTTTTTCTTTTACATTTGAAAGCAATGGTTGCTTGTTTGAGAACATCAAGAACTGATTTTTACCAATAAGAAATACAAATATATATATTTTTTCTTTTTAATAAGAACGTCAATTGAATATTTTCGACTATGTTTGGCTTAATAACAATCAATCTTTACGAATTAGAATATGACAAATGTGTCATGGCAAAATGCACCTGTCTCAGGTTTTAAAAACTGGCTGTTCGTATTGTAATCTTGCTGAACATCTACAACGTAGCCTAGACGCTATCCTGGTATCTGCTGTCATAAGTTGATCTCTTACTCAATCATTCTATACACTGTATATAGTCATCTGTAATGTCAATGTCAATCAAATCAATGATAATGTATCTTTTTACATGCTGTCTTTCTTCTTGGTATCTGTGTAATATTTAGACTACTATTAAAAATGTATGAAACAGACAGAATTAAAATCCTTAAAAAAATATTATGTCCTAAATGTAGCACTCTGCATTTTCGATCAGCTGTCGAGCACAAACAAATCGCAAGAGAAAATTAGAATATGAAAAAAAATGATTCTTTCATAATTCTTCTTTTCGAATCAGAGAAGAAGATTGTTCAATTACAAAAAATTTTACACTGTTCAAACCACTTGTGGATTCTAAGGTAGTAACAGCTCGAATTTTTGTATGTTCTTTCGTGCGTTGTTTACTTAGATTATAACCGTTGGTGCATCCAGAACAGTCGCAACTTGGAAAGTTATTGCACATTTTTTCGCCATTCATACACAACGTTTTTATGCAAAAAAATCTTTTAGTTATAAAGCTATCTTGAGGATACTTGCTACGTACTTTGCTGCACGCAGCACACATGACAGAACCCGCCAGATCTGATCACAATATTATACATATAGCGCTATAGGAACGATCGGTTCCAAATGAACCTTCAGTATATAAAACATTTCGTTTCTTATGATTTGTCATCCAAACTCCCAGATTTTGTGTTTGCTAAACGATCGGTTCGAAATAACATTTAGTAGTAAAAACTTTTTGTTTCTTAAGATTTCCTAGCCTGTCCTGAAAAACTTTTCCTGATCGGACAGTGTACGGCAGTGTACAGTGTAGTTTGAAATTTCGAAAATTTGAACACCTAGATCTCAGAGACTATAAGAGCTAAAGACACCAAACTTGGTGTGAAGGCTTCCGCCCCCGTAACCGAAAGCCAAAATTTCAAAGTTCAACTACAAAAACTCCTTTAATGCCAGCATGTGGTTTTTTGGTACATGTAATATACATTATGGCCCGAACTTGTCCAATTTTATTCAAACCGGATAATAAATGCGGAAGTTATTCAAATAACAACGTTACGGGCAAAAAGAAGAAGAGACGCTAGTGACCATTCTGGATCGCGACATTAATAAACAATTTTTTGAATTGGTGACTTTCACCAATTTTAGCAGTGTGGAAAAAAAGAAACGCCGGGCTGTCGGATTTATGTTTCGTCTGTAATGTTTATCAGATACTGAATATAAAACGGTCGATTATATATAATGCATGTAGTCTTTAACTTATCGTCAGAATTAAGAAACATATTAATTAAGATTGAAGCAATTTTTTGTAATTAAAAAACTAAACCCGTTGATGCTGTATGAGAGATTTTGTAAAATAGTCCTTAACCATGCCTTATGGAATGGTTCATAAGCAAACATGAACAAAAATTGAGAAAAATATGCAAAAACTTTATTTGTGCAATATTTAGAAGGTAAGCTTAAAATGAATTTCTCGTTCTTGGCCACGAGTTACTGTTTTTTGACAGTGTCCATATATGAAAAAACTTTGACTCAAATGTTTAAGATTTGGTTGAAATTATTTGTAAAGACTAGAATTTGTGAAATATTCGTAAAATAACAACAGTTGTACTACTACAAATACAAATTAGTGAGGAGCAAAACACAAAAAAATATATATATCATGCAGTCGGGAGAGCCCGACAGTAGCATACCCTGTGGTAGTAGAGAGCGCCACTCAATTTTTCTTCTAATCATCAAGAAAAAAATTTTAATATTTAACAAAAATTTGAAAAATAAAGAATTTAGGCGCGCTATTACTGGGATTCGAAGTATGATCTCCCGCCTGCCTACTTGGCACCTCTACCACTTGATAGCTTGAAAGAGAGAGGAAGAGAGGGCGAAAACTCACAACAACAAAAACCCATTGAGTTAAAGAATTAAATAATTGTGGATATCTTCCGTGTTTATTATCCTATCTTGATCAAATTTTCACGATGCACCCATATACATTGAAGAACTTTTCGTGCCGAATCTCGTGCTTCGTTCGTGCCGAAGCTTGATTATTACCAGCGCTATGTATATGTCACAATTGTGGGCGAAGGAAGCGTGGCATACAAAATTTGAAATAAACTTGATCCGCGTGCAAGTATAAGAAGTCTTCATACCAAAGAAGTCTTCATACAAAATACCAGACGGACATAGCTGTATCGGCTCGGCTTTTGATGCTGATCAAGAATATATATACTTTATGGGGTCTGCCACGACTCCTTCGGCCTATTACATACTTTTTTTTAACAAACTTAATTTACCCACAGGGTATAAAAAATTAAATTATTGTATAACAAATGCTACGGCAATTTTCTTGAATTCAAAATCATTGAAATGAAATAATGCAAAATCCCAAAAAACAATCAAAGGGATACCCATTTTTATACAATTCCTTCGGAGGGCGGGAAGACTAAGCTTGAAGGATGCAGGAGATGTTTTTTTTATGCCAACCGGCCTACCACCAATTCTGGTTTTGATCCTGCTGCCATTGGGGTGCCTGTGTGTGTGTCCGCGTGTGCACGCGTGCGTGTTTGCTGGTGGCCACACACATTTGAATCCTTGAAGGGACTTATGTTAATACCAAAGAGGGCGTAACTGTGATGATAAAGTTAAATTAGCAGTCGGGTATTTCATCAGACTATGTGGAACCCGTCCGTCCATCCATTTAAAAGTGAGAATCATTCATAACATGCATATCTATATTTTCTAGGCAAGTTTAAACTAAAGGATTGTTTTAATTTTACTGTTAGTCTAGTGATTGTTTTGACAACATAAACATAAACTTTTTTTTAAAATAAAAAGAAACTGCAGTAAGCTACTGTGGAGCAAGCTCGCCAGTAGGAGACTCTTCTTTAGTGCAAGGCGATCATTATAGATTGTTCTTTAATGTTGCGTACCAGAAATTTTAATAGATGCCGTTACTGCGAAAATATCAGTTGATAAAGAGGTCGCTAGCGTCTCTTCTTCTTCTTTGGCCGTAACATTGTATTGCATCCGCGTTTATTTTGAATTGCTTCCGCCTTTTTTAACCGATTTTAAGAGCAGGACAGGCTTGGACCATAGTGAGTAATAGTCAAGACGCTAGCACTAAAGGTTCTATTATTATACGACTGTGAAAGTTTGATTATTAGTTTCTGGAGGCGGAGGGGGCGTGGCAAAAATCTAAAATAAACTCGCTCAATGCTAGATAAAAATGAACGTACATTCCAAATTTGGTGTCTCTAGCCATTTTAGTCTCTGAGATCTAGAAACTAAAAAATGGGACAGACGGACATGGCTATATCGACTCGACTGTTGATGCTGATCAATAATATATATACTTTATGGGGTCTGCCACGCCTCCTTCTGCCTGTTAATTAAGCCAGGGTCTAACAAAAATTCCTATGTGAACTGTTTGTTAAAACAATTTTTACAAAACTGTAGATTCTTTGTGGGATCTTAAACTTTCAGTGCCCTTTCTTCTTGGAAGCCCACCTACCCACCTACCCCCCGCTCACTAACTCACCTACCCATTGACCAAAGAGACACACAAACTCAGATGAAACACATACACAGTTCACGCCCTCTGTTCGTACGTGTATTGCCTGTAGGGTGCAAGAATTTTGCTTGGCCTTAGCTCTAGCCATGGTCCTCACATTGCTTTGTTTCATTATTATTTCTTTGAACGCAATAATGAACAACACAGCAATAATTTAAACAACAATGCGATGCACACAGACTGACGGGATAAAGATGACGATGACGATGGCTACGACGACAATTACAATGAGGATTTAGCCGCGACTGTGGTGGATGGCCATCATCAGCTGGAACGGGATTGAGAATGAGAATGAGAGCGATACACAACTTATATAGACCTATAGCTTAATTTTACTCGGCTGTCTTCTCTCTCTCTCTCTCTCACGCACACTCGCTGGCACTGAAAGCTGCCAGTTGACTGGACAATTAACCATTGAATTGGAAAAGGAAAAAGGGAGCTTCATCACAACAACAACAATAGCAATGCTGCTCGCAGTAAATTTTGTGAATTTTTGCACCCTAACCTTTATGGCAGAGTTACAGACAGGGCGCACTCGCATTCACTGCTGCAGTCGCACAGTGGGGTAATCTAGTTAAACTAATAATTCAGATATGTTAGACCCCACAAAACTATTTCAGACTATTTCATTGCGAATTACGTCGGTCCCCAGGCTAAAGATGTATTATTTTAGACCGTGTACTTTAAAAAAGTACAAATGGGTCTATTACGTTTGTGCAAAAAAAAGTGCGTAACAGGCAGAAGGAGGCGTGGCAGACCCTTATAAAGTATATATATTCTTGATCAGCATCAACAGCCGAGTCGATATAGCTATGTCCGTCTGTGTGTCTGTCCCTTTTATGAGTAGCTAGATCTCAGAGACTATAAGAGCTAGAGACATCAAATTTGGCATGTGCGTTCATCTATATCTTGCATTGAACGGGATTGCTTTAGATTTTTTCCACGACCCACTCCGCCCACACAAATAAAAAAACAAAATTTCGATAATATTCTGATATGTATGTTTTAGCTTACTCGAGATCTAAGCGTATAACAATGTTGATATGATACGATATCAAATCAACAATATCAATACAGCATTAGCACTTGATAATTTTTAGCAAGGAGCAAATGGCTCGGTATACAGCTGTCTCTATCACCAGTACTGTTTATGCAGACGATTCTACATAATATATATAATTAATACCTAAAAGTGTTAATTCTTATATCATTATTTATTTTTATTTCTGGACTAGTATAATTCTTTATTTGTCGTCGACAAAAAACAGTGAACTTAAAGATTTTTTAAGAAATTGAAATAAAATAATATTACACTCTATCAACTAAATTATATGTAATAAAATTTTAAATTAATAACTTATTTAGATAGGTTACGATTCGCAAGGGTGCAAAAATATGGAGTGGAGCCCGAGTGCACACCGAACAAATGAGGTATCATATGTCACTTTACCGCATACATTGTTGAATTTCGGAAATATTTTTAATTCGTACAGAGAATAAGTGTGTAAAAGAATGATAGAAAATGATTTTAATGAATAGAATAGAAAAGTACACTGATTGTCTCGTATTTCTGAACTGTGTTCAAATATTGTCAAAAGGTCATTTTAATCAATTATTGTTTTATTAAAAAATTCTTCGCAACCGTCGCTGGAGTCGGTTCTTTCTGACTGCAACAGTGGGATTGACGACTGTTAACTCGATTTAGTGTGCAGGGCTCTAATATGAGTATATTCACTTGTTTTGGAGTAATGTTTAGTATTATTCCACTGTGCAAATTTCGCTTCTGGTATTCGCTCCGAAGACAGCAAAGTACCTAGCAGACATTTTGGCAGAATCGGATTGCGAACTATTTGTCGTCGCACATTTCCACTGTTCTTGCATGAGGGAGTTGCGGGTAAAGAAGAAAGATGCGATGTGATAAAAATCCGGTCGACTCCGACTTTGAGAAATGGTATTGTTTGTTTCAGGATAAAACCAAGCAGGACGGATTACTGTAGAAATTAGTCCATACTCATATTAGCATTGATTATTAAATAAAAACGGTGTAAAAGGTATTAATTAATCATCATGGTTAAATGACTATGCAATCAACTTTAAATTTGTGTCAGTTTGTAGTCAAGTCAATATATACAATCTCGAAGTTACCAATAACTTAAGCGGAGTTAATTCGTATTTTTTCTTTTGAAATTGAATGTTATTGAATGGTTTCCTAACGCTACACAGAAACATAGATTCATAGTACATAGATACTTATTATTTATTGCTGTGTTGAAGAGTTAAATATTTATAATGTTACCCGAACTTCCGTTTTTTTTATTCAAAATTTAACTATATGTTGCTTTTAAATTTGACACAATCGCCAAATTAAGCAAAATAAGTAAATATGCTCGATCGACACTGTTCGACGACAATATATCCTGCGGCAACCAATGTCATGTGAAACAAAATAGCTTTCGTAATTTTTATTTATTATTATAATTTCATTATTAATATGTTTATTTAGATATGTTAGTTATCCACAATAATCTATATCATTTCTGCGTAAATTGTAAATATTTTAATTAAATTGGTTATACATCGCTAAACAAAAAAATACATATATATATATATATATATACTTATGTATGCACATTCAGAAAATCGTGCAAAAAGTAACGTTTCACTTGTGAGTTTTGGGTTTTCAGTTTAGATTTGCTTTGTTCGCATTATTGGTGATGTCTTTAATCCAACAAGTGTTGTTGACAGCATCACTTTCCACATTTCATTTGTGTGTCATTAATTTTCGAGTCGAGCGAACCGCAACGTGAAAAATAGCAGCTGATCCTGCTTGGCTTTACGGTTTGCACTCAGAACTCAGCACCACTCTAAGGACCGCTCGGCATTAGCCCGTCAAGTGGAACTAAATTGACATGTGATAAGAATTTTTTGAGATAAATCTGATTTGCCTGGCTCAACTAGCACACAGCGAGAATGAAGCATAACAACAAATGTGTTGTTGTTGTTACTTAAGTTGTAGTGTCGTTTTTGTTGGCTTTTACCTGATTTGAATTGCTGCAAAACGACACAAAATGGAATTCTTTTAAATCCAACAGTGTTATCAGCAATAATGTGGCATTACTTATTGCAATATTTATATAAAATTTTCTTCAGCTTTAACTGATATTTGTGAATTGTAGTTTTAAAAGCAACCCGATCCAAAAATCAATTGAGGCTATTAAATTACATATTTGATGTGTGTCTAGTTGGCCCTGGGAGTTTCTCCACTTGTTTCCGTCCACTCAATCTTGTTGACTGCATCGAATCTCTATATTATATACATAGTTGCCACAGGAACGATCGGTTTGTATAAAAAACTCTGTTGTTTCTTAAGATATTTGATTCAAAGTAACAGGTTATATGTTATGTTTTTCTAATTTTTATACCCTGTGGGTATATCAAGCTTGTGCAAAATAAAATGTGCGTAACAGTCAAATCAGCATCAACTGCTGAGTCAACATAACCATATATCCGTCTGTCTGTCCCATTTTGTGTCACCTAGATCTCAAATACTATAATCTAGAGACACCAAATTTCTTCAAATTTAGAAAAACTAACCTGACTGATCAACGCCACGCGCTGTCGTCAGTTTTCATAAAACCCACCCCGCAAAAGAATATCAAAGTCAACTCAATCAATTATAAACATATAAAACAATGAATATAAATTTAAATGTATTGAGATCCAAACAGAGATAACTTGAAAGAGAAAGGGCGAAAACTCACTCCAACACAGCGCGCACTTACATGCATATGTATATTTGCATGTGTAAATGCATAAACGAATAAGCAAAACAAAACAAATACATTAAATTGAATAATTTCAGGTATTTTTTTGTGGGTGAAGGGGGCGTGGCATCCAAAATTAAAAAAAAAACTTAATCTGCGTGCAAGTTTAAGAAGTCTTCATACCAAATTTGGTGCTACTAGCTCTTACCATCTCTGAGTTCCTTTCGTTCATACGGACGGACAGACGTACAGACGGACGTGGGTATATAGACTCAGCTTGTCGCGAATACAGATCCTTCTATTGGGTGTTAAAAGAGTTAAACAAGGTTAATAATAATATAGAAAAAACGCGCAAAATGAAGGTTTTCGTTGCGAGGCTATTTCGTGTAATGAGGCCTTAAATTGGAAAACAATAAAGGATCCATAAAGCTCCAGCGGAGCAAGGTAGGCAGAAGGAGATATCAAATGATGTATCGCTGGCCCCCTACTTCTCTTGATCCTCCATTTAGCACTCTATTGACGCATGCGAACCTATTCTACTTTTCTAAAATTTAGGGTCTAAAACCCAATATCAACCAACCAATCCAGAATGTGGGAGAAAAACCATACAAGCGTTTTCACTTCTCTGTGCCGCTGTCGTGTTCAATAAAAAAAATATAATCTATCACAAATTAAACAATTTTGCCAAAAAAAAATATAACTTTTCTTTTAATGCCAAATATATTTAGACCCTGTACTTTAAAGGAGTACAAATGAGTCTATTACATTTGTGCAAATATGCGTAACAGGTAGAAGGAGGCGTAGCAGACCCCATAAAGTGTATATATTCTTGATCAGCATCAACAGCCGAGTCGATACAGCCATGTCCGTCTGTCAGCCTGTCTGTCCTTTTAGAGCTAGAGACACCAAATTTGGCATGTAGATTCATCTATATCTTGCATTGAACGAGTTTGTTTCAGATTTTTGCCACGCCCCCCTCCGGCCATGCAAATTAAAATACAAAATTTTGGAGTCAAATTACAAAAGCACCTTTTAATGCTAGCGCCTTGATTTTTTATATGTATAATACACTCTATGGTCCAAATCCATCGTGTAGATTTCATCCATCGGATGATAAGCGCGGAAGTTATGCAGCTAACATTGTTATGGACTAAATCAACCGACATCTTCGTAGTGGCGCCATCTATGGAAATTTTCTGAAATTGAAACGCTTTGCACTCAAAAAGTACAGGGTCTCTCGTACTGACGATTTTGCTCCACCGTAGCTTAATGCATGTTTTACTTTTTTCTTATGTTTTGCGTCCGTTGATGCTAAATTGAAACTGAAATCGAATGTTCAAATCACTTCGGCGACAATTTCTTTTTGCATTTGTAGTTCTAAGATATATGACGCAATCTAACTTTGGCGCGCCAAAGTTTGGATACTCTTATAGTGCCACTGGCACGCTCTGCTCTTGACGAAGCTGAGATGTCTGATGTCTGAGATGAATCCTCTTGAATTTATCTAATTTCAAATTTCATTTTATTGTTTGAACAAAAAAAAATAGTTTTCTTAATAAATAATTTTTTATTTTATTTTAAATAGGCGCGGCTCACACTGGCGCCATCTATAGCGTGCGTATGTACCAAAGTGACCCCAGGGCTGTCACCTCTTCTCACTTTGTCACGTTGTCACGAAATATTGATTTCTTAGGTATTTCATGATAAGGGCTTTCACGTTAAGTAATCGATGATTTTTTTGTAACTTTTACCAATTTGTTGGAAGCAGGCATTAGGACTTGGGCGCAAAATTTGGATTACAATAATGTACGAATATGTACGTACCTGTATAAAATAATTACCCCAGAAAATGCAAGAAAAACTAGCCATAAAGAATTAATCTTATTATTATTATTATTATTTTGCTTTGCTTAAAAAAATTATTTTGACACCTTAAAATTTATTTAATTATTAGATAGGTTGGCTAACAATATTTTAAGATGGCGATGTGAATTGTCAAAAACTCTTCTGATTCAAGACCATAGGTGGCTAATTTTTGTTTCGTGGCAAGAGGTGGCGCACGTTACAGCTAAAAATTTTGTTTTTTAAAGCGTGTTTAATTTTAATAATGGGCTTGAAGGCCAATTACGCATAGATGACTCGAGTTTGGTAAAACGATGTATGCACCAATCGAAAGGTCGATTCTTCTTTTTCCTAAATCGGCTTAGAAATTTGAAATTGGTGGAACATTTACGAAGTTACAAGCTGCTAAGTATTCATTCATAGTAAAACTCGGTTTTTAGCGGTTAATGCAGTTTTGCTATACTCAGAAAATTACTTTCATTTCCCAGGGCTCTTTTGACTGTAACGCTGTTATAATAATAAGAATTGTATTATTTGAATAAGATTTAATTAGTACATTGGCATCTAACTTTTATTATATTGCATTTTTAAAGCTAATTTATAATGAAAATTGTCTACTTTATTATTACCTTACTGTTTATTTAGTTGTTAACTGAAATTGTAAAAGCTATCACGCCATCTATTTTCCAAAATCTAATTTTCGAAAATACTTGAGTCTTTGTAAATTGGTGTGATAGTTCTGTCAGCTTCTATCAGCGAACCTAAGTAAAGGTTTATGAATAAAATATAATGACCGCTTAGCGTCATTTATGCAGGCCTCGGGGATAAACTTCATTGATAGACCGCTATTTTTTGCCAAAGTGAAATATTTTTAACCGTATACGAAACAGTACAGGGAAATCTATCGAGTTTTAGAACCGGCTAATATCGTATTTTCATTTGTGCGGAAAAATCATTCAACCATAAACAGCAATAGCATTGGCTCTGTGCCAAACTCTGTGGCGCAAAATGCACCTGGTACAATAAGAACAAATAATTAAGTATATATATTCTTGATCAGCATCAACAGCCATGTCCGTCTGTCTGTCCCTTTTTGTGTTACCTAGATCCCAGAGACTATCAGAGCGAAAGAAACCAATTTTTGCATGCAAGTTCATCTATATCTCCCATTGATCAAGTTTGCTTTAGATTTAGATCGAAATACAAAATTTCGAAGTCAAATTATAATTTCATTCATTAAGTTTTATTCAAATCGGATGATAAACGCGGAAGCTATTCAACTAACAATGTTACGGCAAAAGTAAGAAAAAGAGACGCTAGCGCCCTCTGTGTTTATCATAGAATTAATCTTCGAAGTGGCGCCATCTGTGGAAATTTATTGAAATTAAAACAATCTGTAGTGAACAAAAAATTGAGGCAACTGAAACAAAGTCAAAGGCGCTTGAAACACTTTTCACAAAGACAAATAAGTAGTCCTGGCAAAGTATCGATACTCCAGGTGTTCGATATTTTGGCATCTTTATGCGTGAGGTCCATCTCTTTCTTTCTTTGAAATGTGCATGTATAAACACTATTACATGTATTTGAGCTGCACACGAAAGTTGACTATGAATTCAGCCAAAATGCGTGTAATGAGGCGCAGCTAACTTATCGTTTTTTAAGTGTGTGGCAACACTAAAATTAATAAATCAGCTGATTCAGTCATAAAGAGAAAAGTAAAAGCCCATTTAATTAATTCAATAGAAAAATGGAATTAGAAAATAAGAGAGCGTTAAGTACTGAGAGTGAAGAGAATGAACTCCTGGGACTTTTTAAAGAGGACAAGAACTTAAGAAAGCTGTATGGAATAACAAATCGCAACAACAGCATCAACAAAAGAATTTCAGGTGCCTTGAAAGCCAAAAATATATTTAAGAGCTCCGAGCAAGTGAAAAGTAAGTTAAGAATGTTAAAAAAAATATTTTGAAGTAAAGCAAAGCAATGCGGTCAGCGGCGCTGCTAGCAAATCATGCTCTCATTATGCTGATCTAAATAAGCTCTATGAAACGCGACCTATGTCATCAGTTACCCTGTTTATACGGAGAGAAAAGCGTAAAAATATTTCATGTATTTCTTTGAAAAATGCGTGTATAAACACTATTACATGTATTTGAGCTACACACGAAAGTTGACTATGAATTCAGTCAAAATGCGTGTAATGAGGCGCAGCCAACTTATCGTTTTTTAAGTGTGTGGCAACACTAAAAATAATAAATCAGCTGATTCAGTCATAAAGAGAAAAGTAAAAGCCCATTTAATTAATTAAATAGAAAAATGGAATTAGAAAATAAGAGAGCGTTAAGTACTGAGAGTGAAATGAATGAACTCCTGGGACTTTTTAAAGAGGACAAGAACTTAAGAAAGCTGTATGGAATAACAAATCGCAACAACAGCATCAACAAAAGAATTTCAGGTGCCTTGAAAGCCAAAAATATATTTAAGAGCTCCGAGCAAGTGAAAAGTAAGTTAAGAATGTTAAAAAAATTATTTTGAAGTAAAGCAAAGCAATGCGGTCAGCGGCGCTGCTAGCAAATCATGCTCTCATTATGCTGATCTAAATAAGCTCTATGAAACGCGACCTATGTCATCAGTTACCCTGTTTATACGGAGAGAAAAGCGTAAAAATATTTCATGTATTTCTTTGAAAAATGCGTGTATAAACACTATTACATGTATTTGAGCTACACACGAAAGTTGACTATGAATTCAGTCAAAATGAGTGTAATGAGGCGCAGCCAACTTATCGTTTCTTAGACCCTGTACTTTAAAAAAGTACAAATGGGTCTATTACGTTTGTGCAAATGTGCGTAACAGGCAGAAGGAGGCGTGGTAGACCCCATAAAGTATATATATTCTTGATCAGCATCAACAGCCGAGTCGATATAGCCATGTCCGTCAGTCCCTTTATTTGAGTTCCTAGATCTCAGAGACTATAAGAGCTAGAGACATCAAATTTGGCATGTATGTACATCTATATCTTGCATTGAACGAGTTTGTTTTAGATTTTTGCCACGCCCCCTCCGCCCCCGCAAATTAAAATACAAAATTTCCAAGTCAAATTACAAGAGCACCTATGACGCTAACGCTTTGATTTTTAGTATTATACAGACTATGATCCAAACCTATCCTGCAAATTTCATCCAAATCGGATGATAAACGCGGAAGTTATTCAACTAACAATGTTACGGGCAAAATCAACTGATATCTCCGTAGTGGCGCCATCTATGGAAATTTTTTGAAATTGAAACAATCTGTGGTGATCGCTTTGCACTCTACTACTGTCGAGCTTGCTCCACCGTAGCTTAATGCATTTTTTTAATCAATCAGCTGTGACAGTCATAAAGAGAATAGTAAAAGCCCAATAAATTAATTAAATAGAAAAATGGAGTTAGAAAATAAACGAGCGGTATGGACTGAGAGTGAAGTGAATAAACTCCTGGGACTTCTTAAGGAGGACAACATCTTAAGCCAGCTGGATAGAAAAACAAAACAAAACAACAGCATTTCCAAAGGAATTTCAGATGCCGTGAAAGCCAAAAATATATTCGAGAGCTCCGAGCAAGTGAAAAGTAAATTATGAATGTTAAAAAAAATTATTTTGAAGTAAAGCAAAGCAATGCGGCCAGCGGCGCTGCTAGCAAATCATGCTCACATTTTGCTGAACCACCTGAGCTCTATGGACCGCGCCCTGTGTCAGAGGCTACGGGTGTAGACAATTCTACAAGCGGACTTTGCATTTTTAAAAATTTTCTCAAGTCTGGCAGCTCTGTTTGTCTTATTACGCGAAATGGTCGTGTGCCGTATAAACAGGGGTATATTGTCCTATCGCGAATTTAGAAATACGTGAAATAGTCCGTATAAACGTAGTATATGAATTAAGTCACAATGCTTTAAATGGTGAGGCGCAGCCTACTTATCTTTTTTTTTTTGTTAATTTTATTATATATTTCGCTGACCGCTTTGCGCCGCTTTACTTCAAAATAATTTTTTTTTTAACATTCATAGTTTACTTTTCACTTGCTCGGAGCTCTTGAACATATTTTTGTAAATGCTGTTGTTGCGTTTTGTTTTTCCATCCAGCTTGCCTAAAATGTTGTCCTCCTTAAAAAGTCCCTGGAGTTCATTCACTTCACTCTCAGTCCATAACGCTCGTTTATTTTCTAATTCCATTTTTCTATTGAATTAATTAAATGGGCTTTTACATTTCGCTTTATGACTGAGGCAGCTGATAATCAGATTTCGTGGCCACACTTGGGCTGTTGTTGCTTGTTGGCTCTGCGGAGGATCAATTGAGAGCATCTGGCTGATGGCTGCCGAAATCGTATTAACAACTATTCCACGCTGAAACGTGCATTTGAAGGAACATGCGGTTTTTGGATCTTCCTTCAGACCACGTCCGTCTCGCTTCGCTTCCAGAATTTTACTCCTTAATCGCAATCTGCAGCAACGTGGTTTAAAAAGTTTTCATTCTCATCTTTTTCAAAATCTTACCAGCGTTGCTAGCATTGTTTTCTGCAGAATTGGTCTATGACGGACTCAGGAAAACTTTAGAGTTCGTATCTTTCTTAAATTTTTGTTAGACATTTAAAATTTTTTTATGTTTAGAAAAACATTGGTATGGCGTTCTGCTACAGTCGGGCTCTCCCGACTGAATAATATATTTTATATATGTGATTGAGTAATTCAATAGAGGCGCCAAAAGTTTGTTATTATTAATTTTGTGGAACTTGCTCTTTGTTTATGATTTGTTATAAGTTCCGTTGCTGTAAACATTTGTACAAGCTGTGCGAATATGACAGTAGTAGACACTGGCACAGGCCACATAAAGGCACAGATGCCACAAAATACCCTGGCACACTGTGGCGGCAATGAGAACTTAGCCTTACACACACAACAATAAATACATTCTGCCCACGATGAGGATATCGATATATCGGACACACATCGATAAGCCGCACGATGACACGCCATAATTACCTGGACTGAGGGTTGGTGACCGTATAAGAATTTCCCAACGTTTTTAATTAAGTGGTCTCTTCTGTTTCCTTTGAGAGTTTGGACTCGAGAAATTACAAAATATTGAAGCAGAAGAAGAACTTTATACATGTCAGATTTGTGATGACAAGCATAATTTATTATACATACATATTCTATAAATAAAATATATATAAAATCATATATTTAAATAGTGAAGCTCACCGCAGTTGGGTTAAGACATTTTAATTCGAGGTAAGTATGCATTTAAATTATAGTGGTTTTTTTGTCGTTTGTGTTAGCAACATATAGTGCCCAGACCAACAGCAGGCAGAAGCAATATTGGCAAAGCAGGAGGAAAGATGCCACCGGAGGATCGATTGGCGACCGTCTCCGGGTGGCCACAGGTTTTTATACCCAGCATTTTTTTATTTGCTCCCTGTTACCACAGCGGAATTATTTGAGGCAATTTCTGTCAACTCCAGTCTAATTTTTGTGTCACTCCCCACCTCCGCCCTCGGGAAATGAAAAACAAAATTTTAAAGTCGAATTACACTTATAACATACACATTGTGGTCCAAACCTGTACTGAATCTTTCTTTTAAATGGAAACAATGTTACGTGATTTTAAAGAAACAGAGACGATAGCGACTACTGTATTTCAACTGATATCTTCGTAGTGACGCCATATATTAAAACATTAAAGAACAATCTATAGTGAACGCTTTACACTCAAAAAATACAGGGTTCCCTACTGCCGAGCTTGCTCCACCGCGTCGTAGAAGATAGAGATTTTCAAAGTTGACCGATTTTTGGATTGCAGCAAACACGCAATTTTTAGGTAATGTGGTCAGCTTGCATGTACAAAAACTAGGTAACGAATCGCCCTTTTTTTGGTTTCATATGATTGATGTAGTTATTTACTGTATAAACATAAAAAGAAAAGTACAGTTTACTTTGTGTTTCTACAGGTAAGGCGCTAATTAAAAACTGTCCTTTTTTCACTTATTTTCAACTTTGATGGAAAATAAAAAAAATATACATTCTTTTGTATCTGCCAAATTTTAATATTATGTTCTTTAATTATTTCTATACCTAATCCCAAAATCCCAGTTGCCCCTAGGTGCCTCTTCGGCTGTTATATGCAAAAAGGTAAAAAAGTCATGATTCCAGAAATTGCATGGCGGCATACCAGGCAAATTCATATCACAGTGTGTCCGTAAAAATGCGTTACTATTTATATGGTTTTCGGATATATTATTTATAGTTTTTATTCTGTAATGTTTTGACTAACATTTGTTTCATCTATGGGTTAAATTCCACTTTAAGTTTGTTTAACTAAGAGCCTCTATCAAAAGCTGCTTCCAATATTGTGGTACAGATACAGGATGTACAAATAAACAACTCATTGAAATTAGCAGATCAACAAAGAAAAAATATACAAGTTGTGTCTTTTAAAGAAGTTGTGTTAAGAGCGGACTGTCCCAAGTACGGATATGAAAACACAAACGATGGGAACACCTCGAGGAGATTTTTCGATGCAGCAGTAGCTCGAATCAATTAAACCATTGAGAAATTCGGAATAGTTATTTTTCAGACATGGTTAGTCCTTTAGAAATACCTTCTAAGCCGAATTGTGATGAATATATTAAGAAAATAAACAAAAAAAATTAAATTAAGAAATTAATAAAAAAAAATTTTTATTTTGAATTTTTATTTTTTGGGTCATAATTTTTAAATATAAATAACATTAAATAAAACTAAAAAAAATATTAATTTCAAAAAAAAATTTTTTTTTAGTTATTTTTTTTATTAATTTTTCCACATTTCCCGACTTCAGAGAACCATAAGTAAGCACCTAGAAGGACTAGCTAGCACCCTTTTCAGACATTAATTTTATAGGTAAAACAGTTCTCTATCATATGCCAATTATGTGATTATCTTATTTGGTTCAAAAGTTATTAATTTTGCAACGAAAAAACTCAAACGGCGCCACTGCGGCACGAGCTTCGGCGCGAACAATACTTGAATGAATATGGATGCATCATGAAACTTTGATCAAGATCGGAAACACGGAAGATAGTCGCAATTATTTAATTCATTAATACAATGTGTTTTAGTTGTTATGAGTTTTCGCTCTCTCTTCCTTTCTCTTTCAAGTTATCACTTGGTAGAGGTGCCGAGTAGGAAAACTGGAGATCGTGGCTCGAATCCCAGTAATAACGCGTTTAAATTCTTTACTTATTTATTTTTTAAATTTTTGTTATACATTTAAGATATTTTTTTTTATGTTTAGAAGAAAATTTGTATGGCGTTCTCTACTACCACAGAGTATGCTATTGTCGGGCTCTCCCGACTAAATTAAATATTTTTTATTTTAAGTTTTTTATTTACTTAGTTCGAAATATGTAAATAATTCAAAGTGTAAAACCATTCTTAACAGACTGTATATACATACATACATCTGAACCATCTCGTATTCCTGTTACACGTCGAGTACAAATACTTTTAAACCCTTCGATTAAATTGTGAAAAAATTTTGACATACATATTACTTAAGATACCCTACTTTCTGGTGGTCACTTATTACTACGGGACTGTTATTTGTTTGCAATAAATAAAAGTTTGCATGACAACAAAATGCTTATAAGAGATTGATTCTTTAGGGTAGTTTCTTTGATCACGTATGTATGTATACACATATGTATAAATGTATGCAGGTATGCTCAAAGGTTGATTTCAATAGGATAATAAATGGGCTTGTAGGAAGTACGTTAATTGGTCATTAAATGTTATTTTAGTCGTGTGCAGCGCATTAACTTCTGTCCACAGTCACCCCGTTAAAACACTGTTGCAAACGAATCTTTTATAAGTATATGGCACACAGTATCTGTATAGTGCTTAACAATAATTGCAAAATATAGGGACGACAGCTCGCAACGATATGATACCCTGTACTGGTCTCTTTGAACAAAATGTTTTAATAATAAATTATACATACGCATTTATGTATAAACATACAAACGGTTGCAATTATTAATTGCTTGATAAATGATGAAAGTAAAATGAAACATGGTAAGACATTTATATAAATTTCAATCTCAAAAATATAACTGACTTAGAATTTACTGTTTAAAATAATAAGTAAAATATAAACATTAAAATATAAAATTAAGATGTTTTATGTTCAATATTGTAAAAAATGCATTAAGCGAAGGTGGAACAAGCTGGACAGTAGGAGACCCTGAACTTCTTGTGTGCAAAGCTTTCAATATAGATTATTTCAATTTCAATAAATAGATGGCACCACTACGAAGATAATTCTTATGGTAAACACGGAGGGCGCTAGCGTCTCATCTTCTTCTTATTGTGTGTAACATTGTTAGTTGAATAACTTCCGCGTTTATCATCCGATTTGAAATTTTCAGAATAGGTTTGGATCATAGTGTATATTATCAAGGCGCTAGCGTTAAAGGTGCTCTTCGGAGGGAGCGTGGCAGAAATCTAAACCAAACTCGTTCAATGCAAGATATAGGTGTACATACATGCCAAATTTGATGTCTCTAGCTCTTATAGTCTCTGAGATCTAGGTGACACAAAAAAGGGCCAGAAAGACGGACATGGCTATATGGGCTCGGCTGTTGATGGTGATCAAGAATATATATACTTTATGGGGTCTGCCACGCCTCCTTCTGCCTGTTACGCACATTTGCACAAACGTAATAAAAAATAAATTTTTTAATACACTTTTTGCTCTTACACACTAACAGATTTACCTGTAGATTACTTTTTTTAAAGTATCGGTTAGGTTGAAGGTAATAATATTGCAAGCATTTTCAGACCCTGTACTTTAAAAAAATCAGAGTTGGGTCTATAAGCATTATCAGTACTTTTTAATTAGCATTGAAAAAAGTAGTGATAATGAAATTTCATTTCACTAGCATTGAAAAAAGTAATGCTAATAAAATTGCATTTCACTAGCATTGAAAAAAGTAATGCTAGTGAAAATCTTATTTCACTAGCATTGAAAAGGGTAAAGTAATCTATAAAAAGGTCTCCTACTGTCGAGTTAACTGCATTTTCTTTTTTCGATTTATGGGAATTGCGAAATTTATATACAGGTTGAAATAAAGTTGATCTTGGTAAACAAGAAACTGGATGATATTTGACTCAGTAATCGATTCAAACAAGCTCAACGCATTTGTACTGATTAATATACCTTTTCTGACCATTCTTAATTGCCTCAGCGTATAAAAATATATCATTAAGTCGGGAGAGCCCGACAGTAGAATACCCTGAGGTAGTATAGAGCGCCGAACGAATTTGCTGGCGATAATATTATTATAACTATACACACACGCACAATCAAAATAAACTTATAAGATCGTAATGAAAATAATGAAAAATAATTAATTTATGTTGTGGCGAACCGCTACAATTGAAATAACACTCCACCGCATTCGACACTCTCGCAAAGAACTAAATAACCACAAAGATGCGTGGGAAAATTGACAAATCTGCAGCGGCGTAGCCAATAATGATCAAGAGGATGCATTCCTCTATGAACATTAAAATTGCTGACTACGCCTTTGCTTTGGCACTTGGCAGAATAAGAACGCGAGAGCAAAGAAAGAGACAACAAGTGCGATTTGAGAGCAAAAGAGAAATAAATACCAATACATGTACGATTGTGCGTATGTATGTAAATTTGTGCGTGTAGGGAGTAGCGTATTTTGATTTTGTCTGCTTTAATTGTCTATTGGCAAACCAATAAAAACAAGCGCGCGCATTTTGTTGTTGTGATCATATTAGCATGATAAATAAATAAAACTTGATCTGCGTCCAAGTATAAAAAGTCTTCATACCAAATTTGGTGTTCCTAGGTCTTACCATCTCTGAGATCTCGTTGTTCACACGGACAGATGGACATGGCTATATCGACTCAGCTTGTCGCCCTGATTAAGAATATATATACTTTATGAGGACTGCCACGACTCCTTCTGCCTGTTACATTTTTTTAACAAACTTAATATACCCTCAGGGTATAAAAATATTGCTGAATTGCAAAAGCATTTAATAAATGCATATGGAAAACGAATAATAAGAAATATTTTTATATTTTAATTCTTAAGCTGTAGCAATGCGGACAGTTGTTATATTTTATATAATATACCATTTGCTAAATGGAACATTTATTGAATGCCAGCAAAACAAATCTAGCCATAAATATAGTAAAGATTTTGAAAATTTTAAGGTAGTACACAGCCATATAATTTTAATATATTTTCATTATAAAAAATATCGTTACAGATAATTAACAACAAAAATTATGAACGGGAATTTGATGAAATTCGTAGCTATCAAGCATATAAAGTGAATCAAAAAATTATCGACGAACACAATAAAGATTATGAAAATGGAAAAAGTAACTTCAGATTATCTACAAACACAATGGCAGATATGGTATTTTAATATCTTCAAATAACTTATAGCAACAAATTTGAAAATTGACTGTTTGACAGGTGTAGATCGTAGTTCAGAAGTGCTTACCAATAAATGACATATCTATAAATCTATCTATATTTATAAAATGCTTTGTCGTGGCCGATTTACTGACTGACTAACTGATCGTGCTGCAGAAATAATTATTGTACAATTAGGCTGCGTTTTGCAATATTCCAATTAAGGGGTCAAAGGTAAAATTTTTTGAGCCGTCGGATCCAAACTAACAGATTATATAATTCGTACTAAAGAAAATTTAGTCAAGATAGGATGAATTATATCATATAGCTGCCATAGGAACAATCGGTTGCAAATTTGATATGAAAGATTATGTATTGATTTACTATTTGGTAAAGATCGGAAGACTGTATCATATGGCTGTCATTGGATCAATCGGATGCAAATTAAACTTAAGTGTTAAAAACTTTGTTGTTTTCTAAGCTATCTCAACCATTTCCACAGATGGGTTTTATCTCGAAAAAGCTGACCTCTTCTTGCTAATATAACGTTTTCCCGTCAAATTTCCCTTTTTTCTGCCAAAACAATTTTTTTTGCAAACTCCAAAGTCTAATTTCAGCAAAAATTTTTAAACAGCCAACAAGCCCACTAGTATTTATTATAATATTATGTATCGGACTTAGCATTGTCCAATTGCAGGAAAAAATTAAAACAGCGCAGAGCGGCTGAATATGTTGCCCGCTTCCCTATAAAAATTTCATAACGATGAAAAACTAGTAGGCTTCGCCCCTATCTCACTTTGATCACCAAGGTCACTCCACATCTCCTCCCAAAATTTCAGCGAGCATAGCGTTCCGGGGGTCGGGGGAGAAACCCTCTAGTACTTATAAATACATATAAACTTAAAACATGCTGCTTAAAAGTACAATAAATTTTTATTTCCAGACTACCGATTCGTATTTAAAAGGCTATTTACGATTGTTAAGAAACCAACCGAATTCTGCGCTGGATAATATGTCTGAAATTGTCGGATCTCCTATAATGAATAACGTTCCAGACAGTTTTGATTGGCGCAAGAAAGGGTTTATCACATCATCGTATAATCAAGAAACCTGTGGATCGTGTTATGCCTTCAGTATAGCTCAAAGCATAGAAGGACAGGTTTTTAAACGCACAGGCAAAATACTTGGGTTAAGCGAACAACAAATTGTCGATTGCAGTATATCTTTTGGCAATCGTGGATGTACAGGTGGATCATTGCGAAATACACTAAAATATCTTCAAGCAACGGGTGGTCTCATGAGAGCTCTTGACTACAAATACTCGTCAAAGGTAATATTACTTTAGTAATTATTTTAACATGTACATTTTTATTTAACGTGTAAACTCCATAAGAAGTAAAGTATTAAATTTTTAAAGGACTTAGTTGAGACAAATTGATCTTCCAATAAGACGACGTTATAACGAACGACGAAATACTAACTGCAAGTCGATCAAAGTTCACCCTAGGGGGATTTGCTCCATAAAAGCTTTGATGATTATTTTTCTCAACAAATCTCACAGATTACGCATTTAGATTTTTTTGATATAGTCATTCGATCTTGACCAAATTTTCTTAGGATGTAACACATAGAACGAAATACATTATCTGTGAGTCTGGTTCCAATTGTTTTAAAAACAAGTTTTTTTGATTTTAAGCAATTTTGTCCATTGCCCCCTCTTTGAACCCCTTCCAGTTTGGAATTTAGCAAACCGTTGTGTAGTTAACGTTGTTTCCTGGCATTTGGGGCTCATTAAAAGGTCAATAACTTTCGGTATCCGAAATGAACTATTTTTGTTTATATTTTATGCACATCTGACGACATTGAGTTTTTACGATGTTTGTTAACTCTTTTCCAAAATGTGGCTACCTCTACTTCTTTCTGCCTTAAATGTTTACCGATTTAAGTGACTTACAAATTTAAGACTGTGACCTCCTAAATTTCATGGCGACTTATATTTGGCTAAGTCCAGACTTTTCGGATTCCTTCCTTTTTTTGATCATAGTAAATGATTTTCCTCCAGAATTTTTCTTCCTTTAATTATGGAAATAGTGCTTTATGGAACATGTCCGTCTGTCTGTCCGTGCCTCTAGCTCTTATAGTCTTTGAGATCTAGGAGTTCACAAAAGGGGCTGCTGGACGGACAGGCGGACATGGCTATATCGACTCGGATGTTGATGCTGATCAAGAATATATATACTTTATGAGTTCTGCCCCTTCTGCCTGTTACGCATATTTGCACAAACTTAATAGACACTGTTGTACTTTTTTAAAGTACAGGGTATTAAAAACTTTCAAGTCGACATACACAAGGAGGACTATAGTTCTGATCAGTCCTTTTTATAATATTATCGCGATCGGACCACAACATTCTTTCAGTGAAACTATAAAAATCCTTAAAACGTATCTTATATTTATATAATGTACTTTTTCTTACAGAAAGGAAATTGTCAATTTGTAAGAGAACTGGCTGTTGTTAATGTGACATCTTGGGCCATTTTGCCTGCTAACGATGAAAATGCAATTCAAGCAGCTGTTGCTCATATAGGTCCAATTGCAGTATCTATAAATGCAACTCCAAAAACGTTTCAATTATATAGGTAAGATAATTGGTGCAAATTTCACAACTTTCTTCTCTAATTGACAAAATTAATTGATATTAACGCTTGCTAAAAAGACAAAAATGGCATACCGGAGGGTGGCAAGATAAACGAGCATGGGAAATAAGTTAAATATAGTAAAATTGGGTTTTATCCAATTTTATTCAGGTGATATTAAACGATACAAGACATCTTAAGATACTTCACAAAAAAAAATATATATATTTGCTTAATAAATGTTGATTTTTGACTGATCATTCCTATGGCAAAAATACTGGTCGGTACAAACTTTCATTAGGATATTTTTCAAGCTGAGAGATTAACTAAAAAAAATCTTTGTAACTTATTTATTGCACTGCATTCTCATACATCAACATGTTCATCAGCAAGGAGCTTAAAAACTTCTTCATCCATATAAATTATTGAATTTTTCAGTTTTCAAAAAAAATTTTAAGCTTTCATATCAGAAAAGCATACATAGAAAATATGTAGCTTTACACAGCAGAAAATTTCATGAGAGAAACTTGTTTACTGTTTAAGCATTTCACTATCACGATAATAATTATCATTCCAATATTGCCATTCCCATGTCATTTTAACTACCCTTAAGGCATATTTATAGATATAACTAATAAATATCTAGCCTAGATCTATTTTGTTTGAAGTAGACCTTGCACTATTTGATTCTTTTCATATAAGTTTTAAAACAAAACTTGTCTACTAGTTGACAAAATCAGGAATGCAGTAACGTTATAAAAGGAAAGTTCCCTTGCCTATGCCCTTTAATTTAAGATTTACTATTTTAATATTTTCGAACAGTTTAATAAACCATTTTATTACAGTTACGGGACAAGCCATTTTCTGTGATTTTTTAGTGTTAAAATCCTTGTTTTTATACCCTGTGGGTATATTAAGTTTTTTTGAAAAAATAAGAGTATGTAACAGGCAGAAGGAGACGTGGCAGACCCCATAAAGTATATATATTCTTAATCCGGGCGATATAGCCATGTCCGTCTGTCCGTGTTAGTAACAAGATCTCAGAGATGGTAAGACCTAGGAACACCCAATTTGGTATGAAGACTTCTTATACTTACACGCAGATCAAGTTTATTTAAATTTTGGATGGCACTTGAGACTTGAGATTCGGCACGAACAATACTTGAATAAATATGGATGCATCGTGAAAATTTAATCAAGATCGGATAATAAACACGGAAGATATAAATATATTTACTATGCCAATATTTTTACAACAACAAAGTGCGCTTGTTTTTGTTGATTTTATTATTTATGAATCCTTGTCAAGATTTGTTTTCAGAAACAAAATTTTTTTTCTTTATAGTGATGGAATATATGACGACATCTCTTGCTCATCGGCATCTGTAAATCATGCAATGCTAGTGATTGGGTTCGAAAAAGAGTTTTGGATACTTAAAAACTGGTGGGGAGAACGGTGGGGTGAAGCTGGATTTATGAAGCTTCGAAAGGGTATCAACTTGTGTGGTATTGCAAATTACGCTGCCTATGCGATAGTATAATTAGTACTTATTAAAATACACTTTTATTATCTTTGATAATAAAAAACGAATCTAATTGATAAATCTAACAACTGCAGAGAGAAAAATATTACCTGTTCAGAATACATGTGTATGCCTTCTGTACACACAGATTGATGAATGTACAGTCTTAATTTAATTTTCATGCAATAATTTAGTTGGAAAAGTTAATTAAATTAAAAGCAATATTCACAGTTCGTTGAATTCAAAGTACAAAATACGTGTTATGTGCAAATTATTTCCACAATTTTAGAGTGAGAAACTAAGGGTGAGTATTGGAATTCACATAGTCCGCACATCCTTGGAAGGGGTCTTATTGAAGGCGCATGCGTATCGAAATTTGGAACCACGCCCTTATGGTAAGAATTACTCCTATTGGCGACTAAGATGCGGCATTGAGAGAATTTTCCTGTAGTATAGTGCACTGGAAACGTTTCAAAGCTGTTCATTGGTTGGTTTTATCAGCTGCTGTTTATTTATTGGACATGGTGACAATCGCTAAGGTGGCTGTTAGAAGAACTTAGACTTGCGGATATTAATTCGTTTTTCATATTCAGTCTTCGTGGATATTCCGTGACGCGAGATTTCTTCAATACGGCACTAATTCTGAAAATTTTGATTTTAAACTAAGTTTTAATTGGGTAGCATCCGAACTGAAGTAAATCGTCTTGACATAATTTAAAATGATTATCAAACCAAATGTCTGATGTGCATATGATAGGTGGTAATTTATACAAGGTGAAAAATTAATCAAATAATAGTATTAAATAACTGCTAGTCAGCAAACAAATCGCAATTATGCCAGCTTTTTTTATTCTCGAAAATCTTAAAAAGTCCTCTTCCGAAATGACTCTAATCCCCTTATGAGTTACTTTTTGCGTGCAAAGCGTTGTTTCAATTTAAATAAACTTCAATAGACGGCGCCACTACAGAGGTCGCTAGCGAATATGCTTCTTCCTTTTGTCCGTAACATTGTTAGTTGAATAACTTTTGCGTTTGTCATCCGATTTAAATTTTTCAGGATAGTTTTGGACTATAGTGTATAGCACTAGCATTAAAGGTGCTCTTGTAATTTGACTTCCAAATTTTGTATTTCAATTTCCGGGCGCGGAGGGGGGCTTGACAAATCAATAACAGACTTCTTTAATGCAAGATATAGATGAAGCTACATGCCAAATTTGGTGTCTCTAGCTCTTATAGTTTCTGAGATCTAGGAACTCACAAAAGGGACAGTAGGACATGGCTGTATCGACTCGGCTATTGATGCTGATCAAGAATATAAATACTTTAGGGAATCTGCCACGCCACCTGCCTGTTACGCACATTTTTTTTTAGCACAAACGTAATAGACCTTTTTGTTCTTTTTTAAAGTACAGGGTCTAATTAAAAATCATGACTGGTCCCATTTTTTGCGAGCAATAACTTAGAATTTCCCTGTTATCTTCTTATGTTTACTAACTGAACACAAACTGTTGTCTAAAGTCGACTATTTCCAGGTCTGTCTTTGTAACGTCTTTTGTTCCTCAGGGTAGTTCATCATGGTTCATTCAGTCGGGAGGGCCCGACAGTAAAATACCCTGTGGAAGAAAAGTGCCGCTCGAAATTGCTTTCGATTATATTATTATTTTAATTATACACACACGCACAATCAGAATACATTTATAAGATCGTTATGAATATTACGTTTTATAATAATTCATATTGTAGCAAATCGTTACAATTAAAATAGCGCTCGGTCGCATTCGAAAGTGTTTCTAAGATGCGTAGTTAATAATAATCAAGAGAATGCATTCCTCTATGAACATTAAAAACTCCCAAATTAAATTGCTGGCTACGCCTTTGTATTGGGGCATGGCAGAATGAGAACGCGAGCATCAGTGAGAGCGTAGAAAGAGAGAACAAGTGCAAAATGAGAGCAATAGAAAAATGAAACAATGTGTGTTTTGCATGCATTTATATATGAAATAAATACCAATACATGTACGATTGTGCGTATGTATGTAAATATGTGCGTGTAAGGCGTAAAGTATTTTGTTGTTGTCTGCTATATACACTGACAAACCAACAATTACAAGCGCATTTTGTTGTATTCATATTGGCGTAATAAATATCTTTATATCTTCAGTGTTCAGGCCCCTTCTCTTCTAACCATTCCACGTGTATTGTAGTTAATATGAAAATTATTTGAACTTGAATATTTAAAATAAAATTATTTGAATCAATGTGGAAATTAATTGATTCAATTATATTTTGTTTAAAATTTGATTTTATATCCTTGTTTTGAACTGAATCGGTATATTAATTTTAAAAAAAATAAATAAATAAAATAAAAAAACAAAAAACCATGGATGCATGGGGATTTAAGCCTCAGAACTCTTGCTTCAGCGTCTTTCTGTTAAGGAAATACAGGTATTTTAGCATACCAAAGTTTGTTTCCCCAGTCCAAATCTTACGTAAGCTTGGTTATTTATAAAATATATAATAATGTTTTAATAAACAATACGGTGATGTAAATAAATTCAAATTTTAAATTTAATTTAATTTAAATAATAATATTAATAGAACACAACATAAAAAAAACGTAATAAATAATGCGAATATTCTGTTTTTTTTTTTGTTAATTTTAAAGTTAAATTAAATCTGGATTTTATTTGATTCTTATATGTGCATATTTGACTAGAAATCAAAGTGTACAAAAACAAGGCGAAAAATATTTGAATTAAAGAGTAAAAAGTGAAATTTACAATGTTTTTTCCTTCAGTGTAAATTGCCCTAAATGCAAGGTTATGAGTTTGTTTAGACACTTGCCTAATATCATTAATTACACTCTAAGCTTGGTACCTCTTACTAGATTCGATGAAGTAAATGATCTTGCTATTCTCCTTGACAATAATCTGAAGTTTAATAAGTTGCATTAAGGGTCAGTAAGGCGGCTCAAGTTCTTGGGTTTATCAGGAATTTGTTGATTTTATGCGTCAACATTACTTTGTGTATCTCTTGTTCGTCCGATTCTAGAATATTGGTCGTACTACTATTCCTGAATCTTTGCACTAACAAGTATTCCCAGTGTGGACTCTTCCTAGTACACTGTACGGATTATTATAGACTTTAATTAAGAAATCTATCTTGTTCTCTCTATCTCATAATAACTAACTTTAACATGATATCAGACCCTTAGGTTTTCCCCAATTCTCGCAACAAATGTTGGGTCTGAGAAATTGATCTTAATTTTGAACTTGCCCAATATACTAATGTACATATATCTTATAAATTTTATTATAAAGACGGACCTTAGGTGTAGATGCATTTAGTTTAGATCAAGTGAATAATCTGTTGAATTTCAGATTTAGCTTCTCTATGGCTACAGGTACTTATGTACTCACCTGTAGGAAAAGTACTTGTAATTAGACAAAGTAAACTCAATTATCCGCGCATTTCATTTCGTTTCATTTCATTTCAAAACGTTAATCGTCCAGCAATTTAACCCAATTAAATATGCATGATGTTTTACGTGTAAACAAAAGACCATCAACGGCATCAGTGTAATAATGTCTACCCGCCCTTAAATGAAACACCTATTATTTGCCTGTTGACAGTAACCACTCAACCGAATTATTGCCAACTCATCAGTGGGTATTTTTGTATCTTTATCTGCCTTTGCCTCTATTCGTATTGGTATTCGTCAAAGGGCATATGCTTTCAAAAACAACAACCCTCGTCGAATCGTTTCTATCTTAATATCCTGTTCACGGTTTATACATACCCTGTACGCACACGGATCTTATAAAGAAGTATTATAACTGTAAAAAAACACATGTAAAATGCTGAAAGAGGTTACTTCGAGCCAACTTACATGGTAATACGCATACATACATTCTTGTTCACCAACCTATAAGCACATAGCTGCTGTTTAATTGAAAGAGTCGCGTTACACAGTATCTCTTAGTTAATCATAATAATTCAACACGTTTTTAAATTGAAACCTGAGAACTAAGACAACAGGGAGTGAACGCAATACAACGCACAAAACAAAAAATAAACAAAGCACTTAAATTAATTTAAGGTAATTGCATTGACATGCTAACTTGTTAAAGACACTTGTACCAATCGGCAATGATATAATAACACTTATTGTTTATATGTATCAGGTACTCTGATTCTACTCTTAACGTATTTATATACTTATACAGAGGGGATTATAATTGTGTCCCATAACGCGTAACTCTTTGAAGTAGTCCGGGAAGACCCCTTAATATGTTTCAAGTCCCTTGAAAAGTTTTGAAAGCGGAAGTGAAAGAAAAATATAGCGCGAGCTAACTTTGGCGCGCAAAAGTTTGGATACCCTTGCAGAACTCTGCAAAAGCCGTCCGATTTTTTTGCAAAATTTGTTAGATATTGATTTCGAACTGTTTAGATCTATACCATATACACAATGTGTGAGTTTGGTTGAGATATCTTAAGAAACAAAAAAAATTGTCATACTAATGTTGAATATAGTTATAAAAGACGGACCGGTACCAAGTTTCAGCTGATCAAGAAATGATTGATGCTGTACATGATATGATTATAGCAGACTGACACTGATCAAACTCACACATTGTGTGTTTGGCATAGTTTCAAACAGGCTTAAAAAATATGCTGGCTTTTGGGGGCATTGCAAGGATGTCCAAACTACGAACGGTGCAAAAAAAAAACAGAACGAAAATTCATTAACTGATTTTATTATGAAAATCAAAAAAAATCGGTTATATACGTCCCTGACATATGTATGTAAATACTTTATGTGGTCTGTCATCCCTGTTACATACCTTTATTAGACCCTGTACTTTAAAAAAGTACAAAGGGGTCTATTACGATTGTGCAGAAGGAGGCGTGGCATACCCCATCAAGTGTATATATTCATCAACAGTCGGGTCGATATAGCAATATCCGTCTGTCTGTCTGTCCCTTATTTGAGTTCCAAGGTCTCAAAGACTATAAGAGCTAGAGACACCAAATTTGGTATGTACGTTCATCTATATCTTGCATTGAACGAGATTGTTTTAGATTTTTGGTACGCCCGCTGGAGGCAAACTCCGGAAATTAAAATATAAAATTTTTAAATCGAATTACAAGAGCACCTTTACTGCAAGTGTTATCCAAATCGAATGATAAACGCGGAAGTTATTCAACTAACAATTTTACGGTCGTAATCAACTGTAAACAGCGCAATGATTTATGTGCAACGACGCTGACCGCATTGCTCCGCTTTACTTCAAAATATATTTTTTTAACATTCTTTATTTACTTTTCACTTATTTGGAGCTCTTGAACATATTTTAGGCTTTCAAGACATCTGAAATTCCTTTGTAAATGCTGTTGTTGCGTTTTGTTATTCTATCCAGCTTGCTTAAGATGTTGTCCTCCTTAAAAAGTCCCAGGAGTTCATTCACTTCACTCTCAGTCCATAACGCTCTTTTATTTTCTAATTTCATTTTTCTATTTAATTTATTAATTTTAATTTATTTAATTTTACTATTCTCTTTATGACTGACGCAGTCGGTTTATTATTTTTAGTGTTGCTATACACTTAAAAAATAACAATAAGTTAACTGCGCCTCATTACACGCATTTTGACTAAATTCATAGTCAACTTTCGTGTGTAGCTTAAAAACATGTTATAGTGTTTATACACGCATATTTCAAAGAAATACGTAAAATCTTTTCATGCTTTCTCTCCGTATAAACAGGGTATATAGTGAACGCTCTGCACTCAAAAGTACAGGGTCTCCTATAATCGAGCTTGCTACACCGTAGCTTGATAATTTTTTTTAAGCTTACTTAACACACCCCCACAAGGTATAAAAAAGACACATCAGAAATATAAACACCTTATGGGCCTGCTACGCCTCTTTTAATGCGTTTCATAATTTGTGATCCTCTGCCAGGATATAAAAACTTATTTCGAAAGCTTAAATATCTAGGTCTTTTCGTTTGTGCGACACGTTTCTTCTTGTTTCTTGTTTCGACGCAATGAGTTATATTTATATATATATATATAAATATAAATATACGGAAACAAATAAATGATTATACGTTGCATAATTATTCTGTATCAAACCAATACCAATATATTTATGTATGTTTGTGTACACAGAACATACAATATAGCAACCCCAATAAAAATTTCCTAACCTTGGTCGAGCAACCCAGTGTTCTTTTAACAATTTTACTGACTAAATAAGTACATCTGCCAGATTTGTTAACAATCTGCTGTTTTTATAAATACTAACAGAATTTTGTCATTATTTACCTCACTGGTTTGTAATTCGTTCATCCCTCTAGTGGCATCCTCCCTTTTGCGAGCTAAGAAGTCTTATAATCATTTGTTTCGCTGTTGGTTTCGAATACATTGGGAGTAAGCTTAACAATCTGTGCCTTACCACACTTTTTCGTAACCTTATTATCTTTAACGAATTGTCTCTAGGGACAATCTCCTTTTCAATTATGCCATTCACACGCATAATAACTATAATTGAATGCGGGTGGCATTTCCCCGTAAAGGGCGCATTTGCAATGAGAGTGAATAAATGTGTAGTGCTAAAATAATTGTATAAAATATTCTTTATTGCCTTTAATAGATGCCAAAATTAATCTTTCTTCCTGTTACGCACATTTTTTTTGCACAAACTTAATATACTCGTTTTACTTTTTATAAGTACAGGGTCTAAAAAATATTCAAAATTCGCTTGAGGTACCAGCTATAATATAAATACATTAATTTTCAATTTTTCTATTATTTTTTTTTCAGATTTTCAGTAAATGGCATTCCCTGAGCATATTCATATATCTGCTCAGCCTTCAACTCCATCGAATGAAATGGAAAACAGCCAAATCCCAGTAACCCAAAAATCAAATCACGTAAATTGACTTAAACACATGTGATAATAATTTATTTTAATTAATATTTGTTTGAAGTATTTCAATAAATGAAAGTACTCAGATTTCCACACATAAAATATAAATATTAATGATTTAAGAACTGATAGAAAAAAGGTTGTAAATTTCACTATTTACACTTTGATTCAAATATTTTTCGCCTTGATTTGCATCAAAGACGGAATTTGTTGACCCAAAGTGTGTACACCAGAAATCCGATCAAATATGCACATATTAGAATCAAACAGAATCCATATTTGATTTAACCAAGAAATGAACAAAAAATAACAGAATTTTCGCATTATTCATAAAGTTTTATTAATTTTATTTTATGTTTTGTTTTATTGAAATGGCTTATTAATTTTAAATTTATTTACACAGCTATATTGTTTATAAGGCCATTATTATATATTTTAAAAAATATCAAACTTACGTCGGATTTGAGGATTCAAACCCGGGACCTCAGCTTTAGAGTCGGTAATTTCACCCAGTGCGCTACAATGAAAACAAACTTTGGTATGCTAAAAGACCTATATTTTCTGAACGAGTTTGTTTTAGATTTTTGCCACGCTCCCATCCGCTTTGCTTTGCACTCAAAAAGTACAGGGTCTCCTACTGCCGAGCTGGCTCCATCGTAGCTTACTGCATTTTTTTTATTAGCCATATGCTCTTTAACATTCTGTCTTCAGAAATTGTTCAAATAACACTGCATTATATTCTTGTTGGTACTGATTATGGCTGCGACAAATTGCATGGTCAGCATGAATGCATTCATTTCCAACTGCACAGTAAGAGTGAACAACAACATACAAAGTATGAGAGAATGAGTACATGTGCAGAAAAAATGATGAGAACAGTGGCAGCAACAAATATCATAATTTTGGGATAATAGTAACAAATAATTATGGAGTTCTAAAAAGGAATTTTCATAAAAATTGTGTCAAAATGCATTTTATTATGCATATTGGTCTTTGCCGAACGTCTCAGATAAGACGAATTTTATCCATATTTTCTAAGAGCTCTATGCTGTGGGACACCATTTTACTTGAACAAAAATTTCGATATGAGAAACACTGAAAATTCGAAACAAAGTGCTGCAAGACGGCAGTCACGTTCAGCCAACTCAATAATTTTTGGTGCACTGGATTCTGACTCGTGGATTTGCTTGTCGAAATAATTAGCGTTAATTACACCAGAGTCTATAAATTTGGATAAATTCGATCTACTATATCAAGAACCTATCATACATACTTATATTGTGTCACGGTGACTTACGTTCAAATTTCGACAAGTCCAAATCTAAATTTGTTGTTTAAGAAACAAACAAATTTTAGGAAGGAAAAAAGTTTTTCTTACTTAATGTTGACTTTTCGCCGATCGTTCCTATATATTCTATACTTACCCCTTGCAGTAGTTTTTCATACTAAAGGTTGAATTTTGATAAATAGCCGTTTTGCGCTGTTTTCAATTCATTTCTGCAATTGGACTTAAATATTTTAGTACTTTATATGTATAATATAGTGAATTTAAATTTTCGCTGCTCGCTGTTTTAAAGTTGTCACTACAGTTGGATTATAGTAGCAAATGAAAGTAAGAGTGCCACACTCTGCTAATTTATTTTGAAAGTTGCAACAACAATGAATAGCACCCCTCCCCCTCTGTTTTAGATTGTTTATTACAGCATCAAGAGCCACTGCTCCTATGGCAGCTATATGATATAGTCATCCGGTCTTGACCAATTTTTTTCAGGATAGAAAATATAGTAGTAAATACATAATCCGTAAGTTTAAATGGCTAAAAAACATCTTTTCATGGTGAGCAGTTTTGACCTTTGACCTCCCATTTGATCCTCTTGCAGTTGGAATATCGAAAAGCACAGCCTTGTTGCACAATTATATACTATAGTAGTGATAAAAATTCAAACTTAAAATCGATTTATAAATAAGATTCTTAAAATCGCCCATTTAAATATAGATTAGTCGATACATCGGAAATTTCGACATGAAATGATCGATTTTTAATATGCATATAACTACACAGAAAAGCGTAATCACTTAAACGCATAACACATTTTAACTAACATTTATTGCTAAGGATGTGCAAAGCGGATGACTCTGCATGAAAATCGATTAATCGGCTAATATTAGATCCAGTTAAAAACCTCGCAAATCGATAATGCAAAAATCGATCAGTCGATGTTCAGATGTTTTTTTACATCACTAGCATATAGATAAAAAGTTCCAAATTACTTCATTTAAGTAGTGCGTGTTGTTGTCGTTTTGTGCATACAAATATACAATTTTTTGTTCTTTTTAAAGATATACCGTCAATTTAAGTGTATATTTATATGCCATAGAATATATTTTCGTTAAAGTTACTTTTTTGCGAAATAATTGTGCATAATGTGTTGTAGCGTATGCTATAAAAATTGGATACTACGTTTAGACGGACTATTTCAGGCATTTCTAAATTCGCGAAATTAAAATTGCCCCCTGTTTATACAGCACACGACCATTTCGCGTAATAAGTCTATCAGAGCTGCCAGACCTGAAAAAATTTTTAAAAATGCAAAGTCCGCTTGTAAACAGCTGTTTAAAGAAGAGTATAAATAATATAATGGAAGCTGCAAAATGATTTCATCTGGATCGGCAAAGGCGCAATGCGAAATTAAATTCCAATAAAATAGAGAGGGGCACAGCCGCGTAATGGACCTACTACAGGCAAAGCAAAATTTAATGGTGGAAGGTCTGATGATGCTGATGCAGTTTTACCCTGCTGAAGCTGCTATATTAAGTCAAAAGCCAAGATTGCGAAGATTTAAGAGTAGGCCCAGAGGCACGGCATATTGGACACTGATGACATAGGGCGTGTTCTATAGAGCTTATTTAGATCAGCAAAACGAGAGCATGATTTGCTAGCAGCGCCGCTGACCGGATTGCTCCGCTTTACTTCAAAATAAATTTTTTTTAACATTCTTTATTTACTTTTCACTTGTTTGGAGCTCTTGAATATATTTTTGGCTTTCAAGGCATCTGAAATTCCTTCGTAAATGCTGTTGTTGCGTTTTTTTTTTCTATCCAGCTTGCTTAAGATGTTGTCCTCCTTAAGAAGTCCCAGGAGTTTATTCACCTCACTCTAAGTCCATAACGCGCTTTTATTTTCTAATTTCATTTTTCTATTTAATTAATATAATGGGCATTTACTATTCTCTTTATGACTGACGCAGCTGATTTATTATTTTTAGTGTTGCCACACACTTAAAAAAAACGATAAGTTGGCTGCGCCTCATTACACGCATTTTGACTGAATTCATAGTCAACTCTCGTGTGTAGCTCAAATACATGTAATAGTGTTTATACACGCACTTTTTAAAGAAATACGTGAAATGTTTCTACGCTTTTCTCTCCGTATAAACAGGGTAACCGATGACATAGGGCGCGTTCCATAAAGCTTATTTAGATTAGCGAAATGAGAACATTGCTTCGCTTAACTTCAAAATAATTTTTTTTTAACTTTCTTAAATTACTTTTCACTGGCTCGGAGCTCTTGAATATATTTTTGGCTTTCAAGGCATCTGAAATTCCTTTGTAAATGCTGTTGTTGCGTTTTGTCTTTCTATTCAGCTGGCTTAAGATGTTGTCCTCCTTAAGAAGTCCCAGGAGTTTTTTCACTTCACTCTTAGTCCATAACGCTCTTTTATTTTCTAATTCCATTTTTCTATTTAATTAATTAAATGGGCTTTTATTTTTCTCCTTATGACTGTCGCAGCTGATTTATTATTTTTAGTGCTGCCACACACTTAAAAAAACGATAAGTTGGCTGCGCCTTATTACACGCATTTTGACTGAATTCATAGTCAACTCTCGTGTGTAACTCAAATACATGTAATAGTGTTCATGCACGCATATTTCCAAGAAATACGTGAAATGTTTTTACGCTTTTCTCTCCGTATAAACACGGTAGGAGTTACTTCCAAAATTTTTAATTTTATTTGTAATTTTTAGCAAACTATATATAATAGCTGAAAATGCTGGAATGGAAAAATAGCTAATATGTTTATTATTTTTAACAAACGCCGCACAGTGAGCGGTTCTGGGTTTTTACTTGCAAAAATCAAATCTTCTGATCCAAATGAGATATCGAAAAAAGCATTTAATAGAAAACTTCTTTAAAATGGATGTAAAACCTTAAAATTCGAGCAGTAGGTTTACTGCCAGTTAGTCAAAAGTCAGATTTTGTTTTTTTTTCTTGATTTTATACGATAGTTTTGCGTTAGAAGCATGCAAACATAAAAAATTTTCACTATAAATGGTCGAATTTATATTTATATATGTATATCTAGCAATATATCTTTTTTGTATTTTAATACTTATCAATGAATTTAAATTAGTATTTTAGTTCCATTTACTGAAGCGAGCATATTTAACATAACTCGTGTCAACTCCTATGAAAACAAAATGTAAATAAAATAGAAGTGTTTTATGACTGTTTTAAATACATTTTATTGTTATTTAGGTTAATGTGGCAAAATTTTATAAAGTGTTGGAGTCAATAGGTCATGAGGATACTATTTCTTCAATATTACAGCAGTTACCATTGCATATTGCCTGAATTTCATACCATTAACACTTTCCCTGCAGTTAAGAATATTTGGATCTCAACATCAACACCAGTAATCCCTGGAATCAAATTAATACTTGCCTGGATTGCCAACAACATAATAGTGTAACAAGTGCAGTCCCTTAGAAACCCATAATATTAAGAAGTTGGGCTCGTATATAAGGGGAATTATCAAATTTTGCAATACGTAATACATAACAACAACTAATATAAGTTATTATTGATTTCGCCTAAGCAAATTGCGCATTTTAAGGCTAGGTGCATTTGTTGTATCTTAAACTGCGCCGAAAACGCCGAATTTTACACCTTGAAACTATGATAAATCATTTTGAAAATAATCACAGAATCATGTGGTATAAGTGGCTTGCCAGAACTACCAGGCAATCGGTGTTAAAAGTTGAAAAATTTGTTCAAAAATATAGGTTTAATAAATAAATTATTTAAAATACTTCAAAACCAAAAATGTACAAAATTTGTATACGGTTCGCCTTGGAACGTGAAATCAAATGCATCATTTGGTTATAATTCTGTCCCAAAAATGAATAGTTTTTGCAAAAAATACTCAAATATACCAACACGAAAAAAATTTTTTGTGTTTGAAGAGCTCTACCACCAAAGCAAAACACCCAAATAAAAAAAGAAAAGATAGGTCTGTCTAACTGCACGTTTTGCCAGATTCCAAGTTGCGAGTTTTGGTTTTTGCCACGTGAGTCTCGTGAATGAGCCACTGTGCGCCGTGGACCCATCGTGTCGTTCGATACGTGTTGTACGCAACATTTTAGACCCTGTACTGAAAGTTTCGGATGATAAGCCCGAAAGCTATTCAAATAATAATGTTTCACAGCTTCAGGCAAAAGGAAAAAGTTGTGAGGCTACCACTTTTTGCTGTTATTGATCTATGTTCAAATTAATGTAGCTAAATTTTTCGGAAATTTTTGATTTCTCTTCTGCTCATTCAAAAGCTATTTTGAGAAATAATCCTTATATTATACTCTTCGTTTCAAAAGTCGATCTTTAACCAAAATACGCAGAAATACAGAAAAACTTAATTTGTCCATAAGCGCAATTAGTTTATGTGTAAATTGGTTAAATAAATAAGATTAATAAGTTTCCGAAGGAATAGGTGGACTGTTTCTGGGATTAGCTCATATACAATTTACAGTTCAATACAGTTACCAAAAAAAAAAGGTAAAGTAAAGATTTCTTTGGTTATTATTTCAATTATTATTTTAAACCACGCCCCTTCCCCCACAATTATGACAATTATACATAGCGCTGGTAATAATCAAGCTAGAGACTTGAGCTTCGGCACGAACAATACTTAAATCAATAAGGATGCATTTTGATCAAAATAGGATAATATTCACGGAAGATATACACAAATATTTAATTCTTTAATTCAATGTGCTTTTGTTGTTGTGAGTTTTCGCCCTCTCTTCCTCTCTCTTTCAAGTTATCAAGAGGTAAAGGTGCCACGTAGGCAGACGGAGATCGTGGTTCGAATCCCAGTAATATCACGCTTAAATTCTTTACTTATTTATTTTTTAAATTTTTGTTATGCATTTAAAATTTGTTTTTTATGTTTTTATTTAGTTAGTTTGAAAATAATGTGTTCATTGTTGCTAAGACTTTTAAACACAAAACAGGCAGAATTCTCAACAAACTGAATTAAATCTGTTTGAAATCAAAGTCTTATCTTATTTAAACTATCTTAATATAGTTTTTAAGAGACAGTTGACGAGAGTGCAAATATTGCTTTCCCCCCAGACTATCCCCCCCACCACCAATGACCTTGGGTAGGGATGTATGAAACTGCACCAAACACACAATCTGTGAGTTTCGTTGAAATATCTCAAGAAACAACAAAGTTTTTCATACTAAATGTTGATTTTGAATTTACCGGTTTTTGGATAGCTATACGACATAGTGATACGACCAACCAAATCGGATGATAATCGCGGAAGTTATTCAATTTATAATATAACCGGAAAAATCAACTGATATCTTCAAAGTGGCGTCATCAATGGTTGAAATTGAAACAATCTATAGTGAACGCATTGCACTCGATAAGTACAGGGTCTCCTAATGTCGAGCTTGCTCCACCGTAGCCTAATGCATTTTTATACTTCTACTTAATTAAAAAATTTCACAAGACTAGAACAACCAATATATAAGTTAAAGGATTTGGGTACTCACATTTAAATGTATTTGTTGGGGTGTGTTTGTCTTTCTCACACCCAGAATATAAATCGAAAGTTGACAAATGTTTCCCTTGAGCAATTTCAGTTTACGTGCTCTGATTCTTTATTTGATAAAACTAAATAAAAAGAAACCTACAAATTGGCAATTCAAGACAAGCTTTTTATTTTAGGCCATTAAAAGAATTACCAAAATATATATACACATATATATATATATTTTTAAGAGACTGTCGTAAATATTTGTTGATGTACACGTTACCTAATATATAGAGAGTGCCAATTAAGAATACCTTTTTGATACTAAACTTAGCTTTTTTATTAATCCTCGGCCGAATATTGCCTTTTATGTTGCATATAAACCTAAATATTAAAAATGCAGTAAGCTACGGTGGAGCAAGCTCAACAGTAGGAGACCCTGTACTTTTTTAGTGCAATGCAATCACTACAGATTGTTTTAGTTTTAAAAAAAAATTCCATAGATGGCGCCACTACAAAGATATCAGTTGATTATGCCCGTAACATTGTTGGTTGAATAACTTCCGCGTTTATTATCCGATTTGGACGAAATTCGCAGGATAGGTTTGGACTATATATTATTATATTATTATAATACCAAAAATATAGGCTCTAGCATCAAAGGTGCTCTTGTAATTCGACTTGGAAATTTTGTATTTTAATTTGCGGGGGCGGAGGGGGGCGTGGCAAAAATATAAAACAAACTCGTTCAATGCAAGATATAGATGTACCTACATGCCAAATTTGGTGTCTCTAGCTCTTATAGTCTCTGAGATCTAGGAACTCAAAAAAGGGACAGACAGACAGACGGACAGACAGACAGACGGACATGGCTATATCGACTCGGCTGTTGATGCTGATCAAGAATATATATACTTTATGGGGTCTGCCACGCCTCCTTCTGCCTGTTACGCACATTTGTACTTTTTTAAAGTACAGGGTCTAAAAATGATTTATTCTGCTGGTTGTTCACACGATAAGGGCGTTCATGCTAACTAATTTCCCGAAATCGTGTGTATATTGACCATATCTATTTTAGGAGACCCTTATTCGGAGACATAAAACGTGTTCCCTGCACCATAAATTGAAATTTTTGTATTTTGTATTTTTGTCCACGAACATATAAAACACAGAGCTCAAAAATCTTGTAAAAAGAAAAAGGCCAAAATCGGCTGTCGGAACTAGAAGACCCCCTTAATGTATTACTCATTGAAATTGTTGGAGAGAGAGCGAACTAAGAACACTTAACATCTAGGTGTAGTTTGTGTCAAAATTTGTGATTCCCCTGCTGAATTCCTTGTTGAATTGTTAAGTCCCAGAAATACCGCTGAAAATTATTATTCTTGTGCACTAAGATTGTAACGGATTGAAGAAGGCGTTACACACCCGACGACGAGCGGAGTCGATATAGCCTTGTCCGTCTGTCTGTCTTTTTATCTGTTTCCATGCAAACTAAGTAGTCGCTAGTCACTAGAAACAATAGCGTAACCATATTGATTTAGTGTCTCTGATGATTTTATATCACCCTAAGTATCATTCAAGCCAAATAAAATATTCAGCTTTTTAATTGCCAGAGTTATAATTATTGCGATTTGTGGGAGGAAGGGCGGCTTTATTTAATTTAAATAATTAATTTTCCAGTTTTTATTAAACAAATATTGAAAAAGTTAGAAATGAGAGATGTTCCGAAACTTTTATTTTAAAAATTTAAGTTAAACTCAAATACTTTTTAAACCAAGAGCCTCATTAAGAAAAATTTAAACTATTCGTCATCTATAGTTCAGTGCCTATCATATGCCCTTCAAGGACTAAAATTAAGGATATTTATAAAGTGAAATATGTAGAAAGAAAAATTAAAACTATTCGTAATCTATAATTCAGTGCCTATCATATGCCCTTCAAGGACGAAAATTAAGGATATTTATAAAATGAAATATTTCTAATCCGAAATACTTATGTTCTGCGTACTGCAAAAAGAAGAGCCTGTATAAAGTTTCATCAAGATAGCTTCAAAACTGAGAGATTGGTTTGCATAGAAACTGACAGACAGATAGAGGGACATGGCTGTATCGACTCAGCTCGTCCCCCTGATCAAGAATATATATACTTGCTTAATGGGGTTTGTGAGACCTCCATATAATATCCTCCGCAAGGGTATAAAAATCAAAGGTTTTAAAGTGATATTTCTGCAAAACGAACTACATAGTTTAAAGCAAAATACCAAATATAACAAGATTCTGTCATTTATTGTTTAAATTATAGTTAAACTCTTTGAACATATATTCATGTTTGAATAGACATTAGAGGGCTGAAAAAAATAATAATATATTGCTTTTTATCCATTTTCCATTTTGTTTTAGGTAAGCTCAGTATTGCTATATGGTATACCAATCGTATCACTATACATAGAAGGCCAGGAAAGGCTCTGTTTGGCGCAAATATCAAATACTCTTCTAAAGCAATTTAGTTACAATGAGATACACAATCGACGGGTGGCATTGGGCATAACTTGCGTGCAGTGCACACCAGTCCAGTTGGAAATACTGAGAAGAGCTGGGGCAATGCCGGTGAGTTCACGGCGGTGCGGAATGATAACACGTCGAGAAGCTGAACGACTGTGTAAAAGTTTCTTGGGTGATAATACACCACCCAGATTGCCGGATGATTTCGCATTTAACGTACAGCACAAATGCGCCTGGGGATGTCGAGGATCGTTTCTACCCTCGCGGTATAATTCATCTCGTGCCAAATGCATAAAGTGTAGCTATTGCGGAATGTTCTTCTCACCAAATAAATTTATATTTCATTCGCATCGCTTAACCACCAACGACAGATATATCCAACCGGATGCGGCAAATTTTAATTCCTGGCGTCGTCATATGACGCTCAGTGGTCATGCACAAGAAGAGAAGATTGTACACGCATGGGAGGATGTTAAAGCAATGTTTAATGGTGGCACAAGAAAGCGACTTGTGGGCTGCAACACCAACAATCGAAGTTCCCAAAATTCACCAGGTACAACAAAAACAACAACAAGCGTAGTGGATTCTTCTTCAGTCGATTGTGAGGCTGATGCCAAAAGGTTGTCCCTCTCCGAGGAGACTCCATGCTCGAATCGTACGAAATCGATAGATCATCAATATAACTATAGCACTGTAGCTGCCGCTGCAGCTGTTGTTGGTGTAACAGCAGTTGCAACTACCCTACAATCTGTTCCCTTCAATTTGCATCATCGTTCAACGGTATTATCTCCACTGCAATCACTGCACAACGAACACGATTTATCTATTATGCCACTATCAAGAAACTTTGTGGTTGACTACACAATGTGGCAACAACAACAACAACAGCAGCAACAACATCACAACTCGAAGATAAAAATATGTAACAGTAATGAGTCGAGAAACGGCGTTGAATCTTGCTCGATACCATGGATCAGATCGGAAATAAACGCGTCACCATTTAATTCAAGTATTATAAAAAATGAAGTCCAGCATCCGTCGTTAAAAAATAGAAAAGTATCCGATGCTATCAATAATAATAATAATACTGATTTCTCCGATTTTAATATACCATCAATATTAAGCTCGTCGGCGTTCAAGCCTGTAGTTGCCTCGACTGCAATCGTGTCAACATCGCTATATGCATCACGCTCAAATGATTCGAGCAATAGCAATAATGTTTACATAAGTCAAACACATTCCAACAAGTCCACGAGACCAACAACAGTATTCACCAATAATACTATTACTGCGGGTCAACGATTACCATCGGGTGGTGCTATATTCCATAATTCCGCATCTAGTGCGTTCTCACCAACATCTGATTTCATTCCCTTGTGTGCAGAAAGCAAACCATCAGATAATATTAATCTGACAATATGTGATGAGAATAAACATGGGTCGGGACCAATATACGACGGCAATACGGGAAGTTTTTCCAAAAATACCGCAGTTGACATTGGCGGAAACGGAGATGATGATGATGATGATGATGACGAAGTTGTCGATATTGAAACAACGGAGGATGAAAACCAAAACGAAACAATGAATGTGGATGAAGTTGCGTTCAACGTTGTATGCTCTCATTCACCAGATTATGTATCATCTCTCAGTGCAGGGCATTCCCATTCTGTAAGCCCAAATGTTGAAGTCGATGTAGACGGCTCTTCTACAGATGCAGATGCCGAAGAACAATTTGATTTAAAGGCAAATATTTGCTCATATGATATTAACATTACTCGCTCAAATATCAAACTGAACCTAAGCCATGAAAAAGATACAATAACATCAATTGCTACTAATGATGAAGACGAAATACGCCAAAATTATTTTAAACAAAGAATTGAGGTAAGACAAATGATAAATATCATTTCAATGTGAATTTTAATTTTGATGATCAAGAATATATATCTTAGTACGAAAAAATACCTTGCGTTAGTTGAAAATTGGCAATGAAGCCTGTTCTGTTATTTTATCTTTTTTTATACCCTATATTAACTTTGTTCAAAAATAAGTATGTAACAGGCAGAAGGAGGCATGGCAGACCCCATAAAGTATATATTTTCTTGATCAGGGTGACATGCTGAGTCGATATAGCCATGTTCGTCGGTCCGACTGTCCGTCTATATGAACGAAAAGATCTCAGAGATGGTGAGAGCTAGCAGCACCAAATTTGGTATGAAGACTTCTTATACTTGCACGGAGATCAAATTTATATTAAATTTTATACCACGCACCCTTCGCCCACAAAATAAAAAAATGCAAACCACTGGCAATTATCAAGTTAGAGACTTGAGCTTCGGCACGAACTTGGATACAATACTTGGATGAGTATGGATGCACCGTGAAAATTTGAACATGATCGGATAATAAACGCGAAAGATAGACGCAATTCTTTAATTCAATGTGTTTTTGTCGATGTGAGTTTTCACCCTCACTTCCTCTATCTCTCAAGTTATCTCTATTTGTTTCTTCATACATGCATATTTATATTATACAAAGAATGAAATGGTTTAGTGGGGTTATTAGTTTGAAAAAAAAGTGCTCATTGTTGCTAATACTTTTATATTCAAAACAGAAAGCACAATTACAAAACACAGATATAATTAAAAGAAAATTTGAGTAGCGTTCTGTACTTGGGCACTCCGGACTGAATGATATTTTTTGTTTACACTTGCCGAGGGTATTATAGTTTTGTCACGAAGTTTTTATTGCATTCAAGAAGGCCTCACAGACTCCATAAAGTATATATATTCTTGATCAGGGCGACGAGCTGAGTCGATATAGCTATGTCCGTCTGTCTGTCCGTCTGTCTGTCCGTCTGTCTGTTTCTATGCAAACTAGTCTCTCAATTTTAAAACTATCTTGATGAAACTTGGTACAGGTCCGTCATTTTGCTGCACACAGTAAACATATCATAACCGGCCGGATTAGATCACTTTTTCATATAGCTGCCTTGGAGCTGTCGGTTCGAAATCAATCTTAAGTATAAAAAACTTTATTGTTTCCTTAGATATCTCAACCAAACTAACGAACTTTGTTTTTCATACACCCTTACCAAATTAGGTGAAAATCGGACTATTATATCATATTGCTTCCATAGGAAGCTTCGGTTCCTTAGGTTCGAAATCAGCATTTTGAAAAAAAATTGACGGCTTATACAGGGCAGTGCAAAGGTATCCAAACTTTGGCGCGCCAAAGTTAGCTTGTGCTGTAATTTAAAAAAAAACATTTTAGAGTAGTTACCATTACCTTTCATAATAAAGTATTTTATGCTTTACTGACTATTTACACTTGTTGCAAAACAATTGCGGAATGAAAACTAACATAAGAATATAGCGCAAGCTAACTTTGCAGAGCTCTGCATAAGCCGTCCGATTTTTTTACAAAATTTGTTAGATGCTGATGTCGAATCGATCGTTCATATGACAGCTACATGATCAGGTTGTTTAAAACTATACCAAATACACAATCTGTGAGTTTGAATAAGATTTCTTAAGAAACAAAAAGGTTTTTAATACTAAAGATTGATTTCTAGCCGATAGCTCCTATTGCAGCTGTACGATATAGCTGTCCGATTTGAACCAAATTTGGTAAGGATGAAACTGTGTCAAATACACAAAGTGTAAGTTTGGTTAAAATATCTTTGGAAACAAAAAAGTTTTTCTTACTAAATGTTGATTTTAAACCGATCGTTCACATGGCAGCTATATGATATAGTGATCCGATTGGAGACTAGTTTGCATAGAAGAAGACAGACAGACCAAAAGACAAGAAACCAAACCAAAAGACAAGAACAAAATACATTCGGAATAGCGATGGCAAGGCGAGAACGAGCGCGCAAGGCGTGCACGTAAAAAATTGTTTTTGTTTTTTGCGCAAAGAATATTTGGGGCAAAGTAAAAAGTAAAAAACTGTTTGTATAATTTGCATTGTGCAAAATGTTGGAATTTTTTAAACCTATATGCAGTGAGATTTACAAGCGACTATTAACTTATCTTAGAATAAGGTAACAATCAGAAAATTGATTTACATTTCTACCGCTGCGGCATGAGGTTGAAGGCGCGACATCAACCTTATAATTAGCGGCACATATTTTGCGCTAAAGCCAATTTACATTATTGATCATTGTTGGGTTTTTGTTTTAATTGCAACCGTTTATTGCATGAAACCAAGACTTGAAGAAAACAATATCAAAGTTATGCACAATGTTTATTTATCAGTCTTTTATTGAATTGGTTGTTAGCTTAGCCTTGCAACGCGAACCGATTCAATCTGTATGTTTCAGCAGCTGCGGGACGAGTAAATTAAGCTGCAGATCGGCGGAGTTGCCGATCGTTTGCTGAGCGCAGCTGATAGACAGTTGACAGGCAAAGAGTAATTGCTTATAATCTGGGATTCAAAATAAAACGAATAAAGGTTTCAGTTACGGTTACCAACGTGGTCGGGTTTTGGTTTTAGGTTAAGTAAAATCTTGTGATATCGGTTTCGAAATGGTTAACCGTTTCTCATAAGTTTCGATTTGGAAATACCGGTATGATTTCGGATTACAAAAAAAATCTTTTAAATCCAAAAACAATGCAACAAATATTAGAAAAAATAATGTATTTTAAATTAAACTTAGATTCCTAATGCTCTTTAAACTGTAGAAAAGTTTAATTTTCTTAAAATGAATGTGCCGCCGGTATTATTCACAAGTATTTGTTGTAATACATTTTGGCCAAAAGATTTGCTAATCAAAGAGTTTACTCCTCATAAAAGAAATAGACCTACTGTCTCGCAACCAACAAATTTACCTGCTGTTGAACCATCTTATCTTTCAATAAATAAATATATCATTCAGTCTAAAAGTCTAAGCAACAATGAGCACGTTATTTTCAAAATAACTAAATAAAAACATAAAAAAAAACAATTCTAAATGTATAACAAAAATTAAAAAAAAATTAAAGAATTTAAGCGTGCTTTTACTGGGATTCGAACCCAGGTACCCCGTTTAATAACGTGGCAGCTCTATCACTTGATAACTTGAAAGAGAGAAAGAGAGAGGGCGAAAACTCACAACAACAACAGCAACAACACATTAAATTAAAGAATAAAATAATTGCGGATATCTTCCGTGTTTATTATACGATCTTTATCAAATTTTCACAATGCATCCTTATGAACTTAAGTATTGTTCCTGCCGAAGCTCATGTCTCTAGCTTGATAATTACCAAAATGGGCGAAGGGGGCGTAGCATCCAAAATTTGAAATAAACTTGATCTGCGTGCAAGTATAAGAAGTCTTCATACCAAATTTGGTGCTTCTAGGTCTTACCATCTCTGAGATCTCGTTGTTCACACGGACAGACGGACAGACAGACGGACATGGCTATATCGACTCAGCTTGTCGCCCTGATCAAGAATATATATACTCTATGGGTTCTGCCACGCCTCCTTCTGCCTGTTACATACTTTTTTTTTTAATTTAAATTAAAAAATGCATTAAATTTTAATCGCTCTGAAAAACCGAAACAAACCGTTTTTCATGAATCGGTTTCTAAACGGTTATTTCGGCTAACCGGCTTCGAAATAGTACAAAAGTTGTTTATCGGCTGCGGCTTCAGTTACGGTTACAATTTTTAATTGGCTAGTATCGGTTAACGGTAACGGTTTTGAATACTGTTTAGTCCCTGGTCAAAAAATATAAGCAATATAAAATATATCATTCAGTCGGGAAACCCCGACAGTAGAATACCCTGGGGTAGTAGAGAACGCCACACAAATTTTCTTTTTAACAAAAAAAAATTTTAAATGTATAACAAAAATAAAAATAAAAAATTTTCATAAATTTAAGCATGCTTTTACTGGGATTTGAACCCAGGTCTCCCTTCTGACTACGTGGCACCTCTACCACTTGATAACTTGAAAGAGAGAAAGAGAGAGGGCCAAGACTCACAACAACAACACATTAAATTAAAGAATTTAATAATTGCGGATATCTTCCGTGTTTATTATCCGAACTTGATAAAATTTTCACAAGGCATCCATATTTATTCAAGTATTGTTCGTGTTGAAGCTCAAATCTCTAGCTTGCCAGTGCTATCCTTATTTTTACTTTGTGGGCGAAGGGAGCGTGGTATCCAAAATTTGAAATAAACTTGATCTGCGTGCAAATATAAGAAGTCGTCATACCAAATTTGGTGATTCTAGGTCTTACCATCTCTGAGATCTCGTTGAGTCGATATAGCCATGTACGTCTGTCCGTCCTTATGACGCGAATGACAGTGCTCGTGAAAAGCGGGCATTAATCCCAGCCCGTCGATAACAAAAACAAGATTGGCCGACTGTTTTTCTGTTTATATGGAGAGAAACGCGTGAAAACACTTCATGTTTTTTTTTTTAAATGCGTGTATAAACACTCTTACATGTATTTGAGCTACATATGAAAGTTGACTATGAAATCAGCCAAAATGTGTGTAATGGGCGCAGCCAGCTTATCGTTTTTTTTATTGTGTGGCAACACTAAAAATAATAAATCAGCTGCGTCAGTTAAAAGAGCTTTTAACTATCTGCTTTTCCAAAGGCACAGGAATTGTTAAAAAGTGTGATTGCTTTGGAATATGTGGACGCAGAAGGTGACAGATTTTAAAAACCATTTCTTTGACATTCTGAGGTTTTCAAAAAACAAATTTTCGTTTTTGGGATGTTCCATCAGTGTCCAATATGCCGTGCTTCTGGGCCTACTCTAAAATCTCCGAAATCTTGGCTTTTGGCTTAATATAGCAGCTTCAGCAGGGTAAAACTGCATCAGCATCATCAGACATTCCACCATTAAATTTTGCTTTGCCTGTAGTAGGTCCATTACGCGGCTGTGCCTCCCATCCATTTCATTGGAAATTAATTTCGCATTGCGCCTTTGCCGATTCAGATGAAATAATTTGGCAGCTTCCACTGTATTATTAGTCTGGCAGCTTAATTTCTCTTAATACGCGAAATGGTCGTGTGCCGTATAAACAGGGGGCGAATTTAGAAATACGTGAAATAGTCCACAACTGAAACCTTTTATTAAATTGTATATTTCCATAAATCTTCATTTATATAGTTTATAAAACTCAGTAAATATCCTTTTCCCTTTCCTACCATTCAATACACAGATAATCCATCATTTATGATATTTTTCAGTACGTTTAATTTCTCTTTCGAATTAACAAACGGCTGCAGCAACAGAGTTACCATTCAACTTATTTTTATTTTATTTGTTGTATTGGCAACTCTGATTTTATATTATATTTATATTATTATATTATATTATATTATATTATATTATATTATATTATATTATATTATATTATATTATATTATATTATATTATATTATATTATATTATATTATATTATATTATATTATATTATATTATATTATATTATATTATATTATATTATATTATATTATATTATATTATATTATATTATATTATATTATATTATATTATATTATATTATATTATATTATATTATATTATATTATATTATATTATATTATATTATATTATATTATATTATATTATATTATATTATATTATATTATATTATATTATATTATATTATATTATATTATATTATATTATATTATATTATATTATATTATATTATATTATATTATATTATATTATATTATATTATATTATATTATATTATATTATATTATATTATATTATATAAAGTATTTCGTATCTCGAAGTCGTACCTCTTCGAATAGACCCCTATTACATGAGTAAATTTAAATTAATTTAAATCTACAATTAATTTAAATCTTTGTTTAGACTACTTATCGTGCACCTTAAAAAATAGTACAATTTTGACTTTATTGCTATCATACATATTATATATGTATATATAATTAAATAACTTTTTTATCGTGTATTTTTAGGATACAAATGGACATTTAAAAAGATTGTCTCGACGAATAATTTCAAGTTCAGGAAAAGATCGACAGAATAAAAAAAAAAATGGTATAGTGTCTAAACTAGACACTGATAACCTCTTTTCAACTCAACCTAGTTTGCATATTCAGCAACATGTAACTTTCCCAGTGTTTTTGAAGACGCATTTGAATTCTCTTCGTCAACGCCACCACCGACAAATCGAACCTAGTCCGACTATGCCAAGACAATTCTATTGTTGTGATACATCAGCTAAAACTAACGACAATGGCGGGGACTCACTAAATAAATAATGTTTAAATATATGCACTTAATTACATAAAATAAAATATAACTATTTTAAGTTAAGGTTCAATACATGTATTATATCAAAGAGAATGTAATTGAGTAAAGATAAGAAAATATTTAGTATGTTATATATATTTTATTTGTAAAAATTTGAATTCAATATTTTATTCTTTAGATTATTCAAAAAACTACAAAATCAGAGGCATGAGAGAAAATAAAAACTAGCCAAAATTAAATCAGAAAAGACCCAATTAAGTAATTTGTAAGTATAATTTTTGATACCTTTGCAGAGAATATTATAATTTTATCACGAAGTTTGAAACGCATTGAATTTATTTATTTATTTTCTTGATGAGGGCGAGAGCTGAGTGTTTCCACCGTCTGTTCGTTTCTATACAAACTAGTCTCTCTGTTTTGAAGCTAAATTGATAAAATTTGTTACAGGTCCGTCTTTTGCTCGCTATATCATATAGCTGCCATAGGAACGATCGGTTCGAAAAAAAATATTTGACCCGCCAAAGTTAGCTAGAGCTATATTTTTGAAGTGTTTTAGTACTTTAAATATTGACCTTTTCATGATCTAACAAGCTATAAATAGCACTTGATTAGCTCCATAACAGTTTACAACACTGAAAGTTCACCATTTACAAAACCCGTAATATCCACCAGATGGGGAAAAACGACTTTAAAATATATTTATTTAAAATAGTAGAAAACGCCACACAAATTTTCTTCTAAACATAAAAAATAATTTTTAAATGTATAACAAAAATTAAAAAAAATTAAAGAATTTAAGCGTGCTTTTACTGGGATTCGAACCCAGATCTCCCATCACTTGATAACCTGAAGGAGAGAAAGAGAGAGGGCGAAAACTCACAACAACAACAACAACACATTAAATTAAAGAATTAAATAATTGCGGATATCTTCCGTGTTTATCATCCGATCTTGATCAAATTGTAGTATTGTCTTTTAAGTATTGTTCGTGCCGAAGCTCAAATCTCCAGCTTGTTAATTGCCAGTGCTATCCTTTTTTTTACTTTGTGGGCGAAGGAAGTGTGGTATCCAAAATTTGAAATAAACTTGATCTGCATACAAATATAAGAAGTCTTCACACCAAATTTGGTGCTTCTAGGTCTTACCATCTCTGAGATCTCGTTGTTCATACGGACGAACAAACGGACAGACGGACATGGCTATATCGACTCAGCTTGTCGCCCTGGTCAAGAATACATATACTTTATTGGGTCTGCCACGCCTCCTTCTGCCTGTTACATACTTAATTTTTTTGAACAAACTTAATATACCCCCAGGGTATAAAAATGTTCTCTTATGTAGTTTTTATTTTAAGTTTTAAAAATTACGTCGATTTTACGCTTTTGATCATGAGAACGGCACAGCCCATTCTAAAAAGCTGTACAGATTCCTAAAACTAATGAATATATCTACGAATTTTTAATACATATTTTATAATTTAAATCAATAGCTTACCTTATTATTATTTTTTTAAGAAATTTAGAAAATTATTACTATTTTTTTTAACAACTCTCGACTTTAAAATTTAATGCTAATTAAAAAAGTTTGGAACATTTAAATAAAGATAGATTTCGGTAAAAAAAAATACTTACACTAGTCGGCATATTTATTTTGCCATGGTTTCCTTTTGACTATAAGTCTTTTTTGCCAAGTAATGTTGTACTCTACGGCTCGAAAAAATTTTTCAAAATGAAGAGCATATTAGAAAATATAAATTTGCTTAACAATTTACCTATTTTTCTGCTGATGAGAATGCAAGCTCACTTTGAATTTTGTAGGGTCATAAGTATTTTGACAAACTTTTCTAGCTTAAAATTCTTAAGTAATCAATCGATCTGGTTTTTGGTACAATTTTATAAAATTGTAAATCTTTTTTTTGTCCGAGTCATAGTTTTCAAGATAAAATTGTCGTTAGCTACGGTGGAGCAAGCTCGACAGTAGAATACCCTGTACTTTTTGAGTGCAAAGCTTTGTTTTAATTTCAAAAAATTTCAATAGATGGCGCCAATACAGAGGTCGCTAGCGTCTCTGCTTCTTCTTTTTGCCTTCTTTTTGAATATTTTCCGCGTTTACTATCCGATTTGAATGATAGGTTCGGACTAGAGTGTATATTATATGTACCACAAATGCATTAAGCTACGGTGGAGCAAGCTCGACAGTAGGAGACCCTGTACTTTTTGAGTGCAAAGCGATCACTACAGATTGTTTCAGTTTCAAAAAATTTCCATAGATGGCGCCACTACGAAGATATCAGTTGATTTTGCCCGTAACATTGTGAACAACTTTCGCGTTTATCATCCGATTTAGATGAAATTTGCAGGATAGGTTCGGACCATAGTCTGTATTATACATACTAAAAGGCGCTAGCATCAAAGGTGCTCTTGAAATTCGACTTGGAAATTTTGTATTTTAATTTGCGGGGGCGGAGGTGGGTGTGGCAAAAATATAAAACAAACTCGTTCAATGCAAGATATAGACGTACATACATGCCAAATTTGGTGTCTCTAGCTCTTATAGTCTCTGAGATCTAGGAACTCAATAAAAGGGACAGACGGACAGACAGACAGACAGACAGACAGACAGACAGACAGACTGACGAACATGGCTATATCGACTCGGCTCGTCGCACTGATCAAGAATATATATACTTTATGGGGTCTACCACGCCTCCTTCTGACTGTTACGTACATTTGCACAAACATATTAGACCCATTTGTACTTTTTTAAAGTACAGGATCTAAAAATCGAGGCGCTAGCAAGCTCGTTCATTGTAAGATATAGATGAACGTACATCAAATTTGGTGTCTCTAGCTCTTAGAGTCTCTGAGATCTAGGAACTCAAAAAAGGGACAGACAAACAGACATGGCTATATCGACTCGACTGTTGATGCTGTATTGCCAAATTTGCAATTACTAAAAATATTTCTCAAAGTCTGATAAGCGCCGAGAGAGCTCACCCAACTCTTTCCTCACCGAGAGAAACCGTGGTGCTTATTATTTCAATTATGCCTAGTATTCCAACCAAACCCTAAAGCAAATGCGTTTATACTACGGACTTTAAGAAGTGACGCTCAGCTTCAGCATGAACCAATCGAGTTTCGCCCAAACGCTAATGCCATCAAACCGGCCGTGATCGTTTCATTGTCGTATTGGACAATGAAGGATCCCTCCAAATGGAAGTTTTTTAAGCTGGTGGCTACAATCCCGTTGGAATGTGTCAGGAAGATCGTTCCGTCGTCGACGAACTCGATCACCTCCTGGTCATTTCTAACGTAGTCGCATGCGGCGTGGTCCCCTTTCACCAGCCTAGCGATACAAGTATCCTCCGCCAGTTTGTGAAGATCCTTTTCCTGGCAAACCGTCGTGTTGCCAATGGATAGGCAGTTTCCCAGGACGGCGCAAGTTTCAAGGATGTCCGTCTGTCTGTCCGTCTGTCCGTGTGAACAACGAGATCTCAGAGATGGTAAGACCTAGAAGCACCAAATTTGGTATGAAGACTTCTTATACTTGCACGCAGATCAAGTTTATTTCAAATTTTGGATGCCACGCCCCCTTTACCCAATTTGGTAATTATCAAGCTAGAGACATAAGCTTCGACAGGATTTAGTTCATAAGGATGCATTGTGAAAATTTGATCGAGATCGGATAATAAACACGGAAGATATCAGCAATTATTTAATTCTTTAATTTAATGTGTTGTTGTTGTTGTTGTGAGCTTTCGCCCTCTCTCTTTCTCTCTTTCAAGTTATCAAGTGATAGAGGTGCCGCCACGTAGTCAAACGGTAAGCCTGGGTTCGAATCCCAGTAAAAGCATGCTTAAAATCTTTAATTTTTTTTTTAATTTTTGTGATACATTTAAAAATTGTTTTTTTTATGTTTTTATTTGGTTATTTTGAAAATAACGTGCTCATTGTTGCTTAGACTTTAAAATACAAAACAGACAGCACAAATACGAAACACAAATATAATTAATAAAAAATTTGAGTGACGTTCTCTACTACCTCAGGGTATTCTTCTGTCGGGATCTCCCGACTGAATGATATATTTATTTTTTTTCTTATTACACTCACACGTCAGCACTCATAACGCAACACAGAATATTTTAATCTTCACTTTTTGTTTTGACTTTCTTATTTTCTTTTTTATTACAGAGTATTTTTTCCCCCGTTTTAGACCCTGTACTTTAAATAAGTACAAATGGGTCTATCACGTTTGTGCAAAAAAAAAATGTGCGTAACAGACAGAAGGAGGCGTGGCAGACCCCATAAAGTATATATATTCTTGATCAGCATAAACAGCCGAGTCGATGTAGCCATGTCCGTCTGTCTGTCTGTCCGTCTGTCCCTTTTTTGAGTTCCTAGACCTCAGGGACTATAAGAGTTAGAGACACCAAATTTGGCATGTAGGTACATCTATATCTTGCATTGAACGAGTTTGTTTTAGATTTTTGCCACGCCCCCCTCCGCCCCCGCAAATTAGAATACAAAATTGCCAAGTTGAATTACTAGAGCACCTTTAGTGCTAGCACCTTGATTTTGAGTATGTATAATACAGACTCTGGTTTGAACCTATCCTGCAAATTTTATCTAAATCGGATAATAAACGCGGAAGTTATTCAACTAACAATGTTACGGGCAAAATCAACTGATATCTGCGTAGTGGCGCCATCTATGGGAATTTTTTGAAACTGAAACAATCTGTAGTGATCGCTTTGCACTCAAAAAGTACAGGGTCTCCTACTGTCGAGCCTGCTCCACAGTAGCTTAATGCATTTTTTATTCTCACTTAAATTTTTTTCTTTTATTACTTTTCACATTTATATTTTTATCATTTTTTTCTTTCACTTCCGTGTTTTCTTTTTTGCACTTAGAATTAGTTATAGGTCCCACTTTCCAAAGACTTTCGGGCGCCAGTTAAGCTGTGGCGCCCCGTGGGTGCCCGACTCATATTACCTATACATAAGGAATCCTTAAATGATATTTTAGCTGTAGTTTTTTTTTGTAATGAAATGTGAAAGTTATTTTCAGTTTCGATATATTTATGTGAAATAAATTAAATGTTAAGTATTTTCAACTTCTTGATTTTATGATGGAATGCGAAGGGCTTTTAAGTTTTTGATAACCTTAACTTTTTAAAGAATGTAAATATATTTTGCGTTGCCATAAAATGTGAATATTATTTGTTAGATTTTTTTTTGTGGATTTTGCAACTCAATTTGAATTATATTTTTAGTTAAATGCATTTCTGCATTTTCGGACATGTGTTGCATTTGAAAAAGTTGCTGAGTTTGAATGAACATTCAAAAGCAAAACGGTCACTTGGCAGCCAAAACATGCTACGTTTATATAGACTATTTCACGTATTTCTAAATTCGCGAAATGAAAATTGCCCCCTGTTTAACGGCACACGACCAATTCGCGTAATAAGACAAACAGAGCCGCCAGACTTGAGAAAATTTTAAAATATGCAAAGTCCGCTTGTAAACAGCTGATAAAAGAAGAGTGTAAATTATAGAGTGTAAATAATGGAAGCTGCAAAATTATTTCATTTGGATCGGCAAAGGCGCAATGCGAAATTATGTGGAGTGTCGGATGATGCTGATGCAGTTTTACCCTGCTGAAGCTGCTATATTAAGTCAAAAGTCAAGATTTCGGAGATTTAAGAGTAGGCCCAGAAGCACGGCATATTGGACACTAATGGAACATCCCAAAAACGAAAATTTTGTTTTTTGAAAACCTCAGAATGTCAAAGAAATGGTTTTTTAAATTGTGTCACCTTCTGCGTCCACATATTCGAAAGCAATCACACTTTTTAACAATTCCTGTGCCTTTGGAAAAGCAGATAGTAATCTGCATATAAAAGCTGGCAACCTGCGCAGAGTACCGGGAAGTATGGGATGTGATTGGAGTGCACAAAAGCACAGTGCATAAATATTTTCATATGTAAATGCTGTTGTTGCGGTTTGTTTTTCCATCCAGCTTGATTAAGATGTTGTCCTCCCTAAGAAGTCCCAGGAGTTTATTCACTTCACTCTCAGTCCATAACGTTCTTTTATTTTCTAATTCCATTTTTCTATTTAATTAACTAAATGGCTTTTACTTGTCTCTTTATGACTGACGCAGCTGATTTATTATTTTTAGTGCTGCCACACATTTAAAAAATTCATAGTCAACTTTCGTATGTAGCTCAAATAAATGTAATAATGTTTCTACACGCATATTTCAAAAAAATACGTGAAATGTTTTCACGCTTTTTCTCTTCGTATAAACAGGGTAACAGTTTTGCAGCATACACGATAAAGGGGTATTTCCTAAAGAGCAGCGCTAGCAAACAAGAGATGGCATAATAATCGTGAACGTCGCCGACATACCTGTTAACGCAGGTGTCCACACTCTAAGAATCAACTTATACATACATATATGACACATTAACAAAAAGCATTTTAGTTTTACATGGAAATTTTTTTATTTTGTTTTTAAAAATTTCCTGAATTTCCTAAATTTTTTAGACATCAATTGTGGGATGAATTTCTTAAAAATAAAACAGTTTGTTTCCTTAAAAATGGTCCTTTGTTTAGTTTAAAAGCTAAGTACCCAGCAAAGTGTTGGCAGGATCGAAAAAAAGCCAAATATCTTACTAGTAGGCAGCCCACACAACACATAAAAAGAACAAAAGTTACATTAGCTAACCAGGAGCAGAAATTAGAGCGCCACACATATTATACTCATCATCTAATAACCTTAAAACAGTGTTGAAAAACGCTCGTGCTTTTAATTGGCTACTTTTACTTTGGTTCGAACCAACGAGAAGTTACAGCAGAAGAATCTGCTTGCGCTTAGCTACTGTTTTTATTTTTATATGGAGCTGTCAACTTATTTTTCACGATATGGCATCGTATTCGGACGCCAATTTGAATATCGAATATCTGGAATGCCGATACTTTGCCAGGAAAACATATTGGCATTTGTAAAAGTGTTTCCATTGCGTTTGCCGTATACATTATCAATGCTGTTAGAGCAAAGCCTGAAGTCTAAATACACTTCTTTATTTATTTAAAAATGTACATAAGGGTCTATTACATTTGTGCAAATTTGCGTAGCAGGCAAAAGGAGGCGTGGCAGATCAGCATCAACAGTCGAGTCAATATAGCCATGTCCGTCCTTTTTTGTGTCACCTAGATCTCGGAGATTAAAAGAGCTAGATACACCAAATTTGGCATGTAGGGTTATCTATATCTTCCATTGAACGAGTTTGTTAGAGATTTTTGCCAAGCCCCCTCAAATCGAAATAAAAAATTTCGACGTCAAAATACAAGAGCACCTTTGAGGCTAGCGCATTGATTTTTGGTACAAATAATATACACTGCGGTCCGAGCCCATCCTGAGAATTTCATTCGAATGGGATGATAAACGCGGAAATTATTCAACTAACAATGTTACGGGAAAAAGGAGGAAAGAGATACTCTAGCGCCCTCTGTGTTTATCATATGAATCATATTCTTAGTGGCGTCATCTATTGAAATTAAGTGAAACAATCTATAGTGAACGCTTTGCACTCAAAAATTACAGGGTCTCCTACTGTCGAGCTTGCTCCGCTATAGCTTATTGCATTTGCCATGTTTAAAATCATATGACTAGTCCAAAAACTAAAAAATAGCATTATAAACTGGCAATTTCCGTGCACATAGAAAAAAACAACCTAAAGCTCGTTAACATGCGCTGCTGTGCAGTACTCCAACTCAGAAACAGCTGTGTTAAAAAGAAATGATATTATGCAAACAAATTAACTTAATTCTTTTCTCGATAGAATTTCCCGGGTTCTTTTCAATCAGCTGATATTGATTACTAATATCTCCATAAATGCCTCAATTTGATCGATATTGTGTGAGGATCGAACAAAATATAAGTTGAAAGTCCCCGCGTTAGCTAGCGACGTATTATTTTTCTTTCCCGCCTCACAAAAAGCTGCCTTTGATTTTGAATGATAAGTGACTCAGTTTCCTAATTGGTGCAAACGCATCCGTGTGTAGAAAGGCAAAGTAACTATATCTTAACTATATTGTGTGACCTTCGCATAAAAAAATCAAGTTGGTGGCTGGTGGCGTAGAATTTTTCCTCACCCCACACCAAATTTACTCTTGTTTTATTTTGTCGATTAACGCGTCACACCTCATTATCCCAATTCTCACACAAAACTCACAATTCCACGTATGGAAACGTAGATTAACGAGTAAGCGAAAATGGCGATAGAAAAAACCTTATCGATTAAGCGTAAGATGCGATTATTAAAGTGAACTAGTATTGCTCATTTATTCATTTTATTTATTATTGAGTCTATTCATACGTATGCGCCAGTTCAAGCTGGTTCCGACTATTTTCATAAATTTTGGTGCCAAAAAAATCGAAAGAGATTGAGATGCGGTAAATTTGTGGAGTAAATGTCGTGTGAGATTGGGTTTAAGGCCGCTTTGTGATCTAATTTCGTAGGAGACGAACTCATGGTGTTTTGAATTAAAAATAAACATGTTCACACTCACTTTTAGTGAACAACTCTTTTTTTGTTCACTTACATGAGCAAGAGCAACCCATCGCTGAAGTGAATATTTTGTGAAAGACTATACTGTCACGGATGTAAAATATATAAGTATAAGTTTTATAAAAATGGCTTTAATCATATAAATATAACAGGTGTGAGCAGGCAACAACTAAAGTGAAGAATCACTTAAGCAATAACGTTTAGTCTTATAATTTGTTTTTGCATATTTTTACATGGAAATAAATGTATGCGGTTAAGACAACAATAACGAATATACGCTTGTAAATAAATACATACATACATATGTACAATTAAAAGATTGTAAAAAATGAAGCAGCCTTAAATAATGTTATGTTACTTGACAGAGGTTGTATGTACGGGATTCAATAAAAAAATTACAGTGACATGTATTAAATCTTTATGCAAATATGTATATGTATGTATGCTGTATATTTATGCATACCATTAAAATTTGTTTTTAACCAACGCAGCAAATAGGACGAAACCGGCCGTACATAAAAGTGCAAGATGGATAATGTCAAAGATAAAGCAAGGTAAGGAAGATGTATAATTGTGCGTGTGGCTTCGTATGCATGTGGTTGGATTTTTACTTTTCATGGAAAATTCAATATTTAAAAAAATTTTTTCAACTAGGCACATTGTATAAGTCTATTTAAAAAATAAATTGAATTGAAACTTCCACTGAAAATAGTTGACTTAGAGACTTCTTGCGTGTATGTACACATTCATATGCATGTTTTTTTTTTGGTAAATCTCTTTTTGTTTATTGAATTCAGGTATACAAGGGCTGATCTTCTATCCCTACGATTTGAAGGAAGTGCACGTCTACGTCCAAAGTGTGCAAATCAAGCGGAGTTACAAACGTTAAATTTCTGGAAAATAAGTGGACTTCCATCAAATTTAAGCAGCAGTAATAGTAATAACACTTACGGGAATAAAACATGTTTGTCACCAGATAGAGAAAATTCGACCCTAGCCAGCAGTTCAAATGGTTTATTAAGCTCTAGACGGGCTCTGCGGAACAGAGAACGAGCTCACAACTACTATCAACGATTTAGCTCAGGCGATCAAATTGGGGGAGATGGAGACGGTCAGATTGGAATTACATTAATGCCTCCGGAAAATATAAGAGCATCATACGGTAAATCGTCCAATATTGATCATCGAAGCATTTCGTCATCGCATTTAATGCCAGCATTTGCAAAGCGACGCTTCGTAATCGCATCTGTAGGAACCAACGAAGTATCTAATGAATCACCCCAAAATAATGTAAAAGCGAATCCTTCAACGAATTATGATGATGGAGGTCCGTTAAATTTGAAAGAAAGCATTAATATGCCTACACAGGACTTAAAAAGTCATATACGCCACTCTAGTAGTTTAATAGTCTCACCGGAGCGCAATAATTCAACAATTATTCGATCTGCTGAATCGGAGCATTGCGAAAAAACGTCATACAATCAACCAGACAAAGAAGAATCATTGGCATTATCACCTACATTTCTATCAACACGACAGGGTGGAAATGGAATAGGGAATTTGAATGCTCAGGAGAGGCGTATAGGAAGTGGACGACTGCTACCACGAAATGATAACTGGGAATACAACAAAAATCAATCTACTGCAGAGTCGAATGTAATTAATAATGAAAAAGACAGTAGAGCCCTTAATGGAAGTATTATTAACCCACAGCGGCAGCGAACATTTAGTGGAAAGCATAGTGAAAGATCTAATGATAATCTTGGAGATCGCGATCGACGCCTGAACGAACGAACGAGCCGGGGATCAGATCCTCGAGATCGAGATCAATATGATGGGAAAAAGAATGTTCAGAGTGGACGCCGAGCATACAATAAAGACAAGTTCAATTTTGGCGATTCGGTTAATCAAAATCATCGAGGAAAGCGAGGCGGAAATTTATACCAAACACATGATTCACATGAACCTGAATGGTTCAGTGCTGGACCAAAATCACAGCACGAAACAATTGATTTGCATGGATTCGATGATACGGAGGTTGAAGTAGAAAATTTAAAAGTCAAAGACGATGAAGATTCGAATTCAAAGGAAACCAATATAAAAGCAAACCAAATTTTTAAATCTACAGCTACATCAAGGAGCAGCAGCATTGTCAGCTTAAACCGAATAGATTTAAATAATTACAAAAAGGATTCCGATAAAACAACTTCCAGTAAACAATACAACAGTGGTAACCACATTTCTAAATCTGAAGTTGAGTTCAATTTCGACGCTTTTCTTAACATGGACCCAATGGATCATGCACTAATGGTTTGTATAATTATTACTTAAGAACAGCGGTGGGCACGTAGTGGATTTGGGAGATTAAGTTCTTCCCTTTATTACAAGCTAGACTAACTGGAGGGACCCCGATTTATCGTATATTATAGTTGTACCCTGCAGGTATATTAAGTTTGTTCAAAATGTTAAAGTATGTAATAGGCAGTAGGAGTCGTGGAAGACCCCATAAAGTATATATATTCTTGATCAGCATCAACAGCCGAGTCGATATAGCTATGTTCGTCTGTCCGTCCGTATGAACGAAAGGATCTTAGAGATGGTTTGACCTAGAAGCACCAAATTTGGTGTGAATACTTCTTATAATTGCACGCAGATCAAGTTTATTTCAAATTTTGGATGCCACGCCCCTTCATCCGTAATATGAGAAATAACTCTAGGAATTATCAATCTAGAGATTTGAGCTATGGCACGAACAATACTTAAATGAATATGGATGCATTGTGAAAATTTGATCAAGATCGGATAAAAAAACACGGAAGATATCCGCAATTATTTCATTCTTTAATGTAATGTGTTATTGTTGTTGTGATTTTTCGCCCTCTCTTCCTCTCTTTCAAGTTATCAATTGGTAGAGGTGCCTAGTAGGCAGACGGGAGATCGTGGTTCGAATCCCAGTAAAAGCATGCTTAAGTTCTTTAATTTTTTTTTTTAATCTTTGTTATACATTTAAAAAAAAATTTTATGTTTAGAAGAAAATTTGAGTGACGTTCTCTACTACCACAGGGTATGCTACTGCTGCGATCTCCTGACTGAATGATATATATATAATTTTTTAATTTTAATTTTTATAAAGTCTAAAACGGCTTATTGTGAATTTGGTCGCGGCTTTATGTTTTAAGAGATTTTAAATTGCAAAAAAAAAATTTTGTTGAAAAATAAACTTTTTTTTAAATCTTTAACTATTTCTCTGTAACAGGAGGGAAAATTTAGAACCAATGTAAACGCGGCTTCAAGATAATCATGGGTGCTACAGAAATCACTAATGAAATAGATTTCAGATGTCAGCAATCCCGCGCGGAAGTTTTTGAGGTGCCACAGAATTCCGATTGATTTAATTTTATTATACCCTTGCAGAGAGTATTATAATTTTCTCACGAAATTTATAAGGTATTAAAGCAGGCCTCACATACTCCATAAAGTAGATATATTCTTGATCGAGGCATCGAGCTGAGTCGATTTAGCCATTTCCGTCTGTTTTTATGCAATTTAGTCTCTCAGTTTTGAAGCTATTTGATCGAACTTGGTACAGGTCCGTCTTTTTGCTGCACACAGTACATATGTATGTCCGAACCGGCCGATCGGGTTATTATATCATATAGCTGACATAGACACGTACTTTTTGAGAGCAAAGCGATCACTACAATTTGTTTCAATTTTAAATAATTTCCATAGATGACGCCACTACGAAGATATCAGTTGATTAGTTGAATAACTTCCGAGTTTATCATCCGATTTGGATGAAATTCGGACCATGGTCTGTATTATGCATACTAAAAATCAAGGCGCTAGCATGAAAGGTGCTCTTGTAGTTCGACTTCGAAGTTTTGTATTTTAATTTGTGCTGGCGGAGGGGGGGGCGTGGCAAAAATCTAAAACAAACTCGTTTAGTGCAAGATATACATAGATGTAAACATACATAGTCTCCTTCTGCCTGTTACGCACATTTGCACAAACGTAATAGACCCTTTTTGTACTTCTTTAAAGTACAGGGTTTAAAAAGCCTTGTTCCCTTGTGTAATTGATTACAGCACATTTTTGTCTTTCCAGGGTAATGATGGAGAAGTAAAAGGTGATATTACAGGGACGTCGCGATTTAGCCGATGGTTTGGACCCAAAGAGCCAGCAAATAACAATGATATAATATCATATGAAGAGTCTTCTATACTGGATGCGCAGGGCAAGCATGGTAAGAAAGAAAGATATTAGTAAAAAAATATTTTAAGGTATTCAGTGAGTATTCATTTAACATTAACGTCCAATCGTAGTCGACTTTAATGCAGGAACCGTAATCAGGTTATTCCAATATAAGTAGGGGAAGTGTCTTAATTTTGGACATCATCTCATCATCATTCATCTCATCTCATTGGAATGAAATTAAAATTCAGGACAGTTTCGGACATTAGTGTAGATTATGTGTATTTAAAATCATGGCGCTAGCATTAAAGGTTCTCTTATTTGACCTTGAAATTTTGTTTACGTAGCATTTTCCAGTGGCGGAGAGTGCCGTGGCAAAAATCAAAAACAAACGCGTTAAATGAAAGATATAGATGAACGTTTATGCCAAATGAGATCTAGATGAAACAAAATGGAACAGACGGACATGGCTATATCGACTCGACTGTTGATGCTGATCAATAATATATATACTTTTTTGGGTCTGCCACGCTTCCTTTTGCCTTTAACGCACTTTTGCACAAACGTTATAGACTCTTGTGAACCTTTTTTTTAAGGTCAGGGTCTTTTTATAAATAATAAATTTATAACTGATTACATAAGGAAAAAGCTATTGTTGACAAAGACCTGAATATTGTTTTTTATATAATTTGGGACGCTGAATCCACATCCGTACTTGGTTTTTTAATGGGCCTATTAAGTTGTAATGCAAAGGCATTTACTTTAAAATTTATTATTCGGCTTTGTTAATAAATATTCCATATAGTAGATAATACTTTTTTTACTCTCTACGTAAGTATTTTCTCGTCCATGTTAGTAATTTTCAGGTAGAGTTTTAGTTGTGTTCCCCCCTTATTCCTCCAACACGTTTTTTTTCTGTAGTATTGGATAACGTTTTTAGATTCTTAACTGCATCCATCTAGCTTTCAAGATGCGTTAGGGTTATGTTTACGTTTTGCTTTTGTAAATGGGTTGTTGATGTAAGTGGATTATACATTTGTATACCCTGGGGGTATAAAAAGTTTGTTCAAAAAAAAAGTATGTAAGAGGCAGAAGGAGGCGTGTCAGACCGCATAAAGTATATATGTATATTCTTGATTAGGGCGAGAAGCTGAGTCGATATAGCTATGTCCGTCTGTCTGTCCGTCCGTATGAACGAAAGGATCTCAGAGATGGTTAGACCTAGGAACACCAAATTTGGTATGAAGACTTCTTATACTTGCACGCAGATCAAGTTTATTTCAAATTTTGGATACCACGCCCCCTTCGCCCACAATTATACATAGCGCTGGTAATAATCAAGCTAGAGACTTGAGCTTCAGCACGAACAATACTTAAATAAATAAGGATGCATTGTGAAGATTTGATCAATATCGGATAATAAACAAGGAAGATATACGCAATTCTTTAATTCAATGTGTTTTTGTTTCTCTTTCAAGGTATCAAGTGGTAGAGGTGCCACGTATCCCAGTAATTTTTTTTCAAATTTTTGTTATACATTTAATATTTGTTTTTAAATGCTCTTTTAAGCTAAGACTTTGAAATACAAAACAGACAGCACAAAATACAAATACAAAACATAAATATAATTAATAGAAAATTTAAGTGGCGTTCTCTACTTCCTCAGGGTATTCTACTGTCGGGCTCTCCCGACTGAATGATATATTTTTAGACCCTGTACTTTAAAAAAGGACAAATGGGTCTATTACGTTTGTGCAAATGTGGTAACAGGCAGAAGGAGGCGTGGCAGACCCCATAAAGTATATATATTCTTGATCAGCATAAACAGCCGAGTCGATGTAGCCATATCCGTCTGTCCCTTTTTGAGTTCCTAGACCTCAGAGACTATAAGAGCTAGAGACACCAAACTTGGCATGTATGTACATCTATATGTTGCATTGAACGAGTTTGTTTTAGATTTTTGCCACGCCCCCCTCCGCCCCCACAAATTAAAGTACAAAATTTCCAAGTCGAATTACAGGAGCACCTTGAATCCTACCGCCTTGATTCTCGATCTGTAGTGATCGCATTGCACTCAAAAAGTAAAGTCTCCTACTGTCGAGCTTGCTGTACCGTAGCTTAATGCATTTTTTTCTTTAATTTTTGTAATTCAATTTTTATTTTTTTAAATGTACTTTATTTTGTATATCTCTTTTTCCCGTTTGGTTGGTGGAGCGGGGTGGTAATGTTCCATTCCAAGTAACACCAAAAATGGTTTCATTATTTTTCAAGAGAATTGGTAAAACATTTTAGCACGCTATCTACTCTAGATGTATTTTTAGCCGCTGCTTCATACAATCAGATCCAGTGTGCTATGGCAGCTATATGATATAGTCAACCGATCTTGGCAAAATGTTCACAGAATGTAATAGTAAATAAGAAATACATAATGTGTGAGTTTGGTAGAGAAAGCTCGAAAAACAAAACATATTATATTGAGCAATTGTGATCAAATAGTGGAATTTTTTTAGTGCTTAATAAAAATCAACACATTGTTTAATTTTTTTTTAAAATTATATTCGTTACATTTCCTGTTTCGTACAGGACTACATAATTTTAACTTTTTGATTTGTTTCTTGCAGAAATTCCTAGCGTTAAGGACTTGGAAGCACAGATGACAAAAGTGGATTTACGACCTGAATATACAATGGGAAACCCATTGACAAACGCACAGCAGCCGATTCCTACAGATCAAGTTGATAAACCTGTTATTAGAGATACTGAAGCTTTTAAAAGACTTTTGCAACAACTTGGGTCGCAAAATAATGCTCAACCAGCAGCCCCTGAGCCATATCTAACGAACTCATCAACGTTTCGCAGTGGACCTGGACCTGTTCTTCCTGTTTATGATCACTACCAACAACACATTTTGGCGCGAGGGCAGGATTCGCAAGTAAAAAAGGATGACTTACAATCACATCAACATGTTACTGTTAAAAATGACTCTTTACCATATAATAATAAGCATAATGAAGCGATCCCTCACAATCAGTTACATACCGCATTGAACCGCATTGAATACCACGTTCATGAACCGAATGTATCTGGGCCTTTACCCTTGCAACAACAAACACAGAAACGAATTGAGATTCAGCACTTATTTCAAAGTAAGTACTTCTGATTTGTCAGACTGAAAGGTTGATTATATCTATATCAGGGATTCAAATCGTAACCGAAACTTTACCAGTTAACCGTACGGATTCCGGTTAATTTTGGTAAACGGTTGCGGTTCAGGTTTTATTCCCTGATATATAAATGAACAATGAATTTTTTGTTATGATCATAAAATTGAATTTAAATTAAATAACTTTTGTTAAATGAAAGTTGGACTTTCCTTTTTGGAGAAAAAAATCAGGTTTAGCTCGAAAGGGTCAAGTTTGGCGGGAAATGGTCAGATATATCGAGATAAAATCAATTTGTAAATTTGGTTGAAATAGCTTAGAAGCAAAGCTCTTCATATTAAACGCTAATTTGCATCCGATTATTCCTATGGCATCCATGTGTGTGATATAGTAGTCCGATCTTAAACAATTTTTCTCGGAATTTAACAATGAGTAAGAAATAAATAATCTATGAGTTTGACAGTTAGGACAAAGAGCTTTATATATATAGATACTTATTGATATTAATTTTTACAGGTGTCGTTCGAGGAGATGTTTCTTTTGAATTTCTGGAAAAGAATTAAATAATCCCAGCACATCAGCACAATCGAAAGAGATAATTGCTACAGTCCTATTTGAGTTTTCAAATTCTGGGCGAAATGCTAACGTACAACAGAAACCATTAGTCTACCCTAATGAACTAAATCATCCTCATGTTATTAAAAATTTTCCGGTATTTAACAAAAATATTGGATCCAATGTTTCTGAAGGTAATATATAAAGTATTTTGTTATTTAACTGATGCTGATTTTTGATTTTTAGACTTGTTTCCACATGGTCCAAACCAAGTAATAGGTCAACATCAAAACCTAAGGCATAGTAATTCACCGACACCTTTGGCGTTTACTCCAACATCTGTGTTAAGGAAAATGACAGCTGATAAAGAGACAACTGCCGTACATAACCACAGTACAATCATCAACCAGCAACATCATCAACAATATCATCAACAACAGCCACAACAATATCATCCTAAGTTATCAACTGTGCACAACATGGTGAATGATTCATCAGTAATATCTGCGGGCATTAATTTGCAACCTAGAATGATTTTGGGTGGAAACTACGCAATGCAGCAAAATCAATTAAGTGTGAACAGTCCACAAATCTCACCAAAATTATTGCCACAGATGTCACAATCGCGTGCTCAGCAGATCAAGTGGCCATCTGGAAATATGCAGCCCACACATGGACCAAAGTCTTACGGTAACACATAAGATAATTAAAAAATTAATTAATACTGAAAAGAAAATTATATTATATTAAAGATATTATGTTCGCCTGTTTCTGCTTTGCATTTACTTTGCAGGACGTCCAATTCTAAAAGGCACTCTAAACTCTGGCTCTCAACAAATCACGACACTGGCAATATCGTCAAATAACGATTTGCAACAAATACATCAACAAAGACTTAAGTCACTGCAACCAACAGAAACAATGAATAATGAAAACACCATTCACGGTGGACCAGGAAACGTTCAAAATGTTGCATATAACGAAGGGATCTCCCAAATGCAGCACCATCATTATTTGCAACATCAACCTGTCAGACAGCGATTAATTCATGGAGACTTACACCGCCAAACTAATATGCCGATTCATTCATCGGCTCCCATTACAGGTTCTGAGAATTTGATTTTTTTTTTTCTTCTTTTTTATTAAGTAATATATTATTTTGATTCGATCATTTAGGTGGCCCCGAAGGCACTGAGTCTGCAGGTTTAATGAAAATCAATAGACTCAGTCCGATGAATTTCCACAGAGATGACCGCTTATCGCCTACACCAAATCAATTGGCCCAATGGTTTTCCCCAGAACTGCTTGCCAGAGCATCTGCTGGTAAATTGCCTCTCCTAAATGTGAATCAAGCTCTAAGCCTGGAAGAATTTGAGCGAAATATACAACATTCCTCCGCCACAGTGCTCAATTGAAAACTAAAAATGAGTCTAGCTTAAAGTTCAATTAAACAAAAAAAAATTAGACGAAATGAATGGTAAATGATTCAATCAGGAGTATTCCTCCAGTTTCTTTGCATTCATTAATTGTTCAGTTAATTTGTGCATCATTAGCAACAGATCAATTTCACAATTGCCAGAAATATGCATACGAACATATGCATACTTCTGTACACTCTGATAGTTTCGTAAAAGTCTTTAATATATACTATATAAACTAAACACTTTTGAACTAAATAATTGTAGTTGATTGTATTGTAAAAACATATTTCTGTACATAAAACAAAATAAAACTTTTAAATGAAGCAAATAGAAAAAGTCACAAAAAAGAGTACTTACAATCAAATCACATCAGTTTGATAATATACTAGATTTATTTTTCTTTGCAATTTCTCCCTCTTTACAATTTTTTATTTAATGATTCTCTTTATTTTTAATTATAATTTCACAAATTTACTTAATCAAATATACCATAATATTGAAAACAACACCTTTGCACACAAATAAGTCTTTAATATACTTAGGATGATTAATAACTTGGACATTTTAAAATAAATTAAATAATGCGAAATGTGTTATTTATTTCTTATTTTTTCCTTCGGAGAAAATAATGAATTGATTTTAAAATGAAAATAACATTGATATACCACATTAATAGTACATACGATAGGTTTGAACATTTTTATCTAGGCTATATGTGCAGTTATCTATATTAAATTTATAAATTTGTATAATTATGACAGTTTGCAGGTGGGATAATCTATGTCCTAAAGTAGTTTGCAAAATGGTAGAGAAAATTACGATAACTTTAATTTATAATCATACTAGTGCATTTAATCCATTTAATGATGTATTCTCTGTTTAATTCATGTTCAAGTTTGGTCTCCATTCATACTACCATTCATAACTACCATTCATTGGTAGTTTAAAAGGTTCATACATTTAGACCCCGTAATTAAAAATACAAATTTTGTATTATATTTAAAAAAAAAATGCGTAGCATTCAGAAGGACTCAAGAGCCAAGTCGATCAGAGGAGTTATTCGTGTTGTGGAGGCGAAAATATAAAAAAAAAATTTTTAAATCTGCGGAAAAACTGCAAAATAATGCTATCAAAATCTGTCCTGAGACATCTCTATCGGACAACACCTAGTGTATGAGTACCTGCGTCTTAATGACTACTACATACCAAACTAAGTAAGTATCCTTTATATCTTGCCCAGATAAAGTTTGTATAAGAATTGCTATTTGAAAAGTAAAATTACAAGAACAGTATAGTCCAATGTCCTGAAAATTTGGTTTCGATCGGACAATAAATTCGAAAACTATTCAACAAGCAATTTTTCAGGGTAAAAGGAAGAAGAAGAGAGCCAGCGTTACAAGGTACAAAAATTGCGTAGGGTTCGCTTTTCAAGACAATTGGCCTAATACCGCATTTGTCATTTACCACTATCTGGCCTTGCCCATAAGTACAGAGATTAATGGATTCTTGTCTAATTATGTAGATTGAAAGTTTTGAATGACATTTTTTTCAATTGATAATCCTAATAGAATTGAGAATTTGTAAATGGTAAACAACTGTTTTATATGCCACACAAATAAGCGTTTGTGACGCATTACGGCTAGAGTATACAAGTTTTGCAGAAGAGGTTATTTTCTTAACTTTCACGGCGTTGACTTGTGTTATTTGGAATAGATAATAGTTCTTTTAGAGAGCATGAACGATTATTTTAATAGCAAAGTCATCTTACATTTTTTTGCTTTAAACAAATCCTTAAAGAAACACTTTTGACCGATCCCAACGAACCACAAACAAGTAATTTGTTATATATTTGTGAACCGGATATTTTACTCTATTTGGTCTACGTTCATCGCCGACGCCATTATTTATGTAAATCATCTTTGAATATTTCGAAACTAAACATTTTTAACTCTTGTTTTGTTTTCAATAGACTAACATAAGTATTATATAATATAATAATTAAAAGTACATAACAATAAAAATAAGTCGGCTTAGCTGGCAGGAATTTTTTAAGTATGAATATACTGTCTTTCGGCATTGATTTCGGAAGTGCTCAATAACATATTCAATTAATATTATTTAATAAATTTAAATTTAACGATTTGATTACTCGCAGCAATAATGGTTACATGAGAATCACACTATGCAAAGTGATAAATATGGATAATAACTAGTTTGACTAAATACACAGATCGTTCATAAATTTTTTGAAACATAATTTTTGAAGGAGATAAAGCTTTTAATGTAATTATTCTATATACTGGTATATGTTTATATTCAACTTGCTTAAATTGTAAGTAGCATTTAAAGTCAGCTAACATCACTTAACTCAATTACGCGAATTTTACATAATATTTACTGCATTTTGTAAAAACGGTTTCACTTTCCATAGAATACACATTTTGACACGAGTCTGAATGTTAGTGTTAGTACTGCCTACACATTCTAGTAGCTGTGGAACTCATTCAATATAGTATTGCTGTAGTGCTTGACGTTTTCTATCATTCGCATTTAGACGTCGAAGCTTTTGGCGGACCAGTCCATTCTCCGTTATCCCTATGAATAACTGCAGTTTGATTATGGTCCAGATCGGGACTTTGGCTATTTTGACTACCGTTCTGGGACGGTCGATCTGATGATGCAACTATGGTAGCAGGAACCACACCTGTGCCGGCACCTGCTCCAGTCCCAAGTGGCGTACGGCTATATCCGGAACTCGTTGGCAGTCCTTGCCCGCCAGCGGTGGTGGCTGAGCGTCGATACACTGTGCTGTTCATTGTTAGCTTTCGTACATTTTTATCTGGATGGAAAACCAGTATGTATACCTTGGGTGAATAAAGACAGACCAATGCCACTGAAGCACTTAAGCTGATAGAGATGCACAGTGTTGTTATTTGAATCTATTTATCAAATATATAATATAAATATATATGTGATTATAAAGTTTCCTTATAGAAATTCAATATATTTTATATATTCAATATATTTCAATATTTATAAATAACTTTCCCTGTTTGCGATAAGATTCCTGTATTATTACTATTCTTTTTATACCCTGGAGGTACATAAAGTTTGTTAAAAAAAAGTATGTAACATGCAGGAGGCGTGGAAGACCAAATAAAGTATATATATTCTTGATCAGATATAGCTATGTTCGTCTGTCCGTCCGTATGAACGAAAGGATCTCAGAGATGGTAAGACCTAGAAGCACCAAATTTGGTGTGAAGACTCCTTATATTTGCACGCAGATTTATTTTAAATTTTGGATTCCACGCCCCCTTCGCCCACAAAGTAAAAAAATGCATATCATTGGCAATTATCATGCTAGAGATTTGAGCTTCGGAACGAACAACACTTGAATAAATATGGATGCATTGTGATTTTTAATCAAGATCGGATAATAAACACGGAAAATATCCGCAATTATTTAATTCTTTAATTTAATGTGTTGTTGTTGTTGTGAGTTTTCGCCCCTCTCTTTCAAGTTATTAAGTGATAGAGGTGCCACGTAGTCAGACGGAAGATTTGTGTTTGAATCCCAGTAAAAGCATGTTTTAATTCTTAAAATTTTTTTTTAATTTTTGTTATACATTTAAAATTTTTTTATGGGTATTCTACTGTCGGGCTATCCCGACTGAATGATATATTTATTTTAATTTTGTTTGATCGCGCTTATCCGTAAAAGAAAATATAATAAAATTAAATAAAACAAATAAATATAATAAAAGTACGATGCGGGACTGGATAACCAGAGGGAAAAGAAAGTTGCTGTAGGAAAAAATGAAACATTCTACATGAAGATCGTATAAAAATGCTGACCAGATAGAATCTGAAGTGAAGGAACGATTTAAAAAATGATGTTTCGGCTTGAACTGGTCAACTATGGATAAACAAGCAAACCTGAATGAAGATTGGTCGATTGTAGTAACAATTGGTGAAATCACAGGCAGAAAAAGTAAAAATTTGAGTTTTTTTCAACGTTGGGTAATCAGACTTTGTTCTGACAAAATTCTAAAACAAACTTGATGTGGACAAGACATAGATGAGTCTACATACCGAGTTTGCTGTCTCTAGCTCTTATAGTTCCTGAGATATAGGTGTTCAGATTAGGGACAACAAAAATAAATAATTTTTTAGGTCTGCCTTGCATCCTTGTGACCCTTAATAGACTATTATACTTTATTAAAGAACAGGGCTTAAAAAATATATAGATAAACGCAAATATCCAGCCCTTTTCACAAAAAAAAAACGGAAACACCATTAAAAAAATATGATTAAACTAAGTCTGTAAGACCCGAAAAGGTTTCTGATTCTGATGTACTGTATTCTACAGTATACTGCAATTCAAGTATAAAATTTCAATTAAAAAAATATTTAAAAATTATTATATACTTACTTCATAGGAATTGCCTGTACCAAAGTAAATAGGCACAAATGCTAACCAAATTATACAAGTAGTGTACATGGTAAATCCAATGAATTTAGATTCGTTAAAATTTTCTGGTATTTTACGCGTTTTAATAGCATAAACTGTGCAAATGGTAATGAGTATCATATTGTACAATTGCGAGAAGAGAAAAGACATATCCTGAATTTTGCACTTTAATATCACCTCGGTGCGGTCTGGATAATAAAATCGTGTTCCTGGCGGCTCAACAATCATCCAAATCATCGTGATTAAAACTTGTATCGCTATATAGACAGGACAACGCGCACATTAAAATATATATTATTATATAGATTATCATACAATGTTATAAACAACTTATTTATTATAAATTATTAAAATACAATATGTGTGCATAAATAATATAGTATATATATATATAAATAAAATAGTATGTAAATTTAAATGTAAGACCAATAGACATGATTGCATTTTTATAAATATAAATCAGCTTATTTTTTTATTTATCGCCGACAAAATGCTAAAAATAAAAATAAAAAAACAATATAATTTGTAAATTCCAAATTCAAATATATATGCATAATTTTAAACTAATAATTGCTTGAAAAAAAGTAAAAAATTATACAAAATACTAATTAAAAGTTAAAAGTATACACGTACCGATCAATGACGTTGTAATCACAACTTGAGATTGGGGAGAGATGTATTTAAGTCGTTGTGCGGATTTGGATGCCGAGTGAAAGATACGAGATATGCGATTGGTTTTTGTAAGGAGGGCGCTGTAAATAATAGAGAAGCCGACTCCTATGCCAAACCTTTGGAGGACGCAGGAACCAATTGTCGGCTTTGCGATTAGAGCAAACGTGTTGCAGTAACACACTAAAATGCCAAATAGAAGCGTATAGCTCAATTCCCTACCAGACGCACGAACCAGTGGTGTGTCATGATTTTTCGCAAACAGCACAATAACGATAATAGTCATTGTAATGCCAATTACGGCTATTACCATAGGAACAATAGCAAAAAGCGAATTCCAGCGCATGTACTGTATGTTAAGTGCAAAGCAGGAGAGCTTGTCAGGATATGGCCATAAACCTGGACCGCAATCTTTGCATGTGAACTCGTCAAATACGTACTCGTAAGGTTCACAGCTGTCACAGATCCAACAACAGGTATCCCCCTGTACGGAGAAAGATTGTGCTAGCAAAATATAATATTGGTCATTACAACAACTCACCTGTTGTTTTTTTATCATACCAGCTTTGCAGGGTAGTGAACATGCTGATGTCGGTAAGTCCTGTTCCCTATTCCACACAACGGTCTCTAAATTAAGCTCAAGACTATTGAACCATTTACCGATCACCTACGAAGCAAAAAACATATGTGTATACTTTTCATAAATATCAAAAAAAAAAAAATGTATTAAGCTACGGTGGAGCAAGCTCGACAGTAGGAGACCCTGTACTTTTTGAGTGCAAAGCGATCACTACAGATTGTTTCAGTTTCAAAAAAATTCCATAGATGGCGCCACTATAAAGATATCAGTTGATTTTGCCCGTAACATTGTGAGTTGAACACCTTCCACGTTTATCGGATCGGTTAGGACTATAGTCTGTATTATACATACTAAAAATGAAGTCGCTAGCATTAAAGGTGCTCTTGTAATTCGACTTGGAAATTTTGTATTTTAATTTGCGGGGGCGGAGGGGGGCGTGGCAAAAATCTAAAACAAACTCGTTCAATGCAAGATATAGATAAACCTACATGCCAAATTTGGTGTCCTAGCTCTTGTAGTCTCTGAGATCTAGGAACTTAAAAAAGGGACAGACAGACAGACAGACGGACAGACATGGCTATATCGACTCGGCTGTTGATGCTGATCAAGAATATATATACTTTATGGGGTCTGCCACGCCTCCTTCTGCCTGTTACGCACATTTGCACAAACGTAATAGACCCTTTTGTACTTTTTTAAAGTACAGGGTCTAAAAAGTGTATAGCTGTCCCGGACATTTAATTTATTTTAGTCTTTTAGTCTTCTACTAAGAAGTATATTAGAAGTGACACAGAAGTCCTTTCAAGTATGTACAATGTACAAATTTGAAAATACATATTTCGAAAGCTAAGTATTATTTTAAGGTGGTTTAGGTAAGTATCCTGAAGTCTACGAAACTTTATAGAAAAAAATTTTGACAGTCACAAATATCCAAACTTTGAGTTTGTGTGCGGATTATGCTATGCTGAAGAGAATTTGTTAAGCAATTCCATCGAAATGAATTTCGTCATTCAAGTCCCTCAATATTGGATTATTGAATGGGAAAAATTGTATCTTCTTGTCGAAGAGCTTAAGACGATTTTGGTTGGGTTTGTTTAACCATCTATGCGAAACACTGGAAATTTAAAGTTACTCGACCCCCCTTCAAAACTATCGCCTTTCTCAAACAGTCTTGGAAACGTAAGTCTAATTTACACATCTTCAACATTATGCTCTGTTAATATTTAATCAAAATATTTTAATCTTTCTTAAACTTTTGGAATAATTTTTTGTCAACTGCTTCTAAATAAAAAAAACTTGTGAGCATATAATATAAGCACATAGACATATGAGTGCAAGCTAACTTTGGCGTGCATAAGCCGTCCGATTTTTTACACAATTTGGTGACTTCGAACCGATCGTTGCACCAAAATTTGGTCAGACTCTTTGAACCTCTACCAAATACATAATCTGCGAGTTTTTAAGATATCTTAAGAAACAATAAAGTTGTTCATACTAAATGTCGATTGCGAATCGATCGCTCATATGAAAAGTACTATATATGATATGTACTATATATGTTCTGTATATGATATTGTAATTCGACTTGTACCATATACAAAATCTGTAACTTTGGATAAGATATCTTAAGAAACAAAAAAGTTTTTTAAACTAAATGTGGATTTTCAACGATCGTTCCTATAGCAGCTATATGATAAAGTATTCTGATTTGAACTAAATTTGGTAAGGATGCATAAAATAATATCAAATACATTTTGTGTGGGTTTGGTTAAGATATATTAAAAAGCACCTTTTGTTACTAAATGTTGATTCCGAACCGATCGTTCCTATGGCAGCTATTTGATATAGTGATCCGATCCGATCGGTTCCGACACATGTACTGCGTGCAACAAAATATGGATCTCTACCAATCAAGATAGCTTCAAAACTGAGAGACTAGTTGCCATAGAAACAGACAGCCAGACGGACATGGCTATATCGACTCAACTCGTCGCCCTTATCAAGAATATATACTTTATGGGGTCTGTGAGGCCTCCTTCAATGCGTTGCACAATTTCTGACAAAATTATAATACCTTCTGTAAGGGTATAAAAATACCTTGTACTGATATCCAGAAGAGTTATCGAGCCGTTGATAATTCAATATGTCATATCTGGCCAAACCATCTCCTTGACGATCAAACTTGACCTCACTCCCAGCAAGATCTTTAAAGGAATCCAAAAGTTAATAAATGAAGATCATTCGCATTTTTGTAAGGTATATGTACCAATAAATGAAACATTTAACAAGTAGTTGTTGTAAAAGTCCTTCCCGTCATAGCTGGCCATATCTGGGCATGCTTGTGAATGGCCATCAACTGGCTTACGATACCATACAGATTCGCTATGGTGTTGGTTATGTTTCTGTTGTCCTTCAGTCTGATCATTCTGAGTGCACAGATCATTGTGTAAGTTATGAAGGGCATGAGCAAATGCGTAGACTGCGTCAACAACGAACTGCGTTTTTGATTCTTGTTCATATCTACATATTTTTTTAATCATTAATATTATTTGAAAAATACAAATGTTTACAGATATTTACACCAATATGTATATGTATAAACTTTAGAGTTTTACCTAGTATCCAGTTAAAGATAAATTCAGCGTTAAACAAAATCTGTATGCTAGATTCACATTACGCTTCAGAGCTTACATCAAGAGATGTATAGACTTTAGAGTTAAGCCTAGTTTACTGTTGAAGTCAATATCAGCGTCAAAAAACTTAACCAAGAGCTTACATCAAGAGATGTACATATATATTTTAGTGGTAAGCACAGTTTCTAGCTTGATGCTTAGGTACATATTGCGAAAAAGGGCTTGGCACAGAGCCTCAAGGATGCATTGGGCGTTAATATCGGCTTATCTTTGAAGGAAAATTAATTTGTTATTATTAATTAAGTAATTGTTATTATTAATTTGATATAATTCGTTACGTTATTGCAATAAACAATTTGATTCAAAGTAAACAAAAAAAACAGCTGACTACGTCAAATTTAAGGCCATTTGTCCAGTGTAAGGAACTTTCGGCGTAAATCATCGGTTTTTGCTTATTGGCAGGAGTGTAAAGCATAATAACTGCGACATCAAGTCATTAAATAAAATAATTGTGGCGAAATGAACGCTAAATATTTCGACAAACGAGTTCGCGAGGCAGAATTAAACGAAGTAGGAATGTGGAGTTGCCACTTTGCTTTGAATTTTCAGTGTTCCGTATAATGAAATATTTTTTTTAAGAGCAAACAAAGTAAAAATTGTATTATGCTTTTCTAAAACTGGGATAAAATTTGTTTATTTTAATACAAATTCTCTTCATTATTTTGGCACTTTGGCGCCATAGTGTGACCACTCAACTTTTTTGAGGTATTTTGTGATCTTTGGGTGTTTTGGTGGTATTTTTATTATTATGCTGCCACATGTACTTTTCGTTAGCCAGGCTTAAAATATAAGGTACTTTCGGCTCGCTAAAATGTTCGGTTTGCTGGATATTATGCTTATGAAATTGAGTGGTAGCCGAGTGGATGGATTCTAGTCTACTGAATAATATGCATAAAAATACGGCTTTTTGTTATGCGACGCGCAGTTGCACCCGTAGAAAAAATGAGACTGCAAAAATCAAAATTTTTATATACGCCTACGAAATTTTAAACAAACTCATCTTATGGGAAATTCTTTAGCCGTTACAAATATGCTACTCTAAACTCAAATTTTAAGTTTAGTTTAAGATATAACCACTAACCAATGACAATATTCTATAACCCTTCAAAGTTCGATTTTAAAATAAATGCAATTTATTTGACTAGGTTTCTTATTTCTATTGATTAACTACATAGTAAGTAAAAAAATAAATACTGCTTGCTTTCTGCTTCTCCAGATAAATCGTTTCTTAAAAACTATCACTTTTTTACTGTATTTAAACTTTTATGGAAAAAAATAAAATTAATAATCTTCGAAATTTTTTTTATATTTTCATGGTTATTATGGTTATTTCTATACAAATTTCAGGAAAATCTAGCTACGATACATCAGTAGCGAACACCTCTTTTTTGCGTTGGCGGTAGTAAAAGCACCATCTAGTATGCGGTTGCAGTTTTTAAACACCGCATAAGATTCGAATATGAGCATATATATGTGCCTGAACGCAAGCAATTCGCTCAAATTTTTACGACTCAAGTTTCGTTATTCTGATTTGCTTCATTTCTGCGTTATTCTGACACATTAGCGGAATGGAATAGACAAAATTTAATAAATATTGCGAATAAAAAACCAACAAAAATAATATGTTTTTCTTACTATATTAATTTGTTTTATTTTGAAGTTATAGTCACAAAATGGACGTTTTGTATAAAATTTATTAGAGTATTATTATTACCTATTAAATAAACACACAAATATGATTGGACATTAATTATTATTATTTTTATCAAAGCTAATAGCTACGCAAGGTTTAAAAAGCACAGCCAAAAAGTTAGCTGTTTGCTCAGAAAAACACTACTTCATTTTAGGGGTTGTTTTTATATACACACTTTTTGTGCGGTGCGAGAATGTATGCCGAAAATATACCCACCCGGAATGTGACTCACACTTCATGCACCGCTTCGTATGCGGTCGTGCAGTCAAAGGAACGAGTAATAAAACATCGCATCAGTTTTTGTTCCGATGCTTCAATACGCATGTATAAAAATGATATTGTACAAATGCGGTACACTAGTAGTTGGGGTGGACCACTGCGGATCTTGGATACATACTATATGTCCAGCCAGAAATTGTTTTTTTTTATCAAAAATTGGAAGCACTGGCTAGAGCAGAAGCGAACTAAAAGTGGTTTGCATCTTAGGGCAGAGTTACCAGCACATCCCACAAAATAAACAAAAGTTGAGTGGTAACACTGCTCCGGTTCGTTAATTCAAAAGAGGAAACAAAGACAATGAAAACATCATAAATGTGGGATTATCTGTGTATTGAATGGTAGGAAAGGAGAAAAGAGGATTTTCCATGTTCATTCCATTTTTCAATTTCGATAATTCACTTGTCACTTTTATCATCCACTGCGTAATGACAGCGTAATGATAGTGCTGAAAAACGCTTGATTATCGCACCAATTAAAAGTCAAAACAGAAAGATTAGTTTGCTTTCCGCTACTGTTTTTTTTTATATGGAGTAGCCAGTCGCGTACACGATTTTTCAAAGCTGGAAGCTAAGTTTTAGGTGATCTAAACTGTAGAATATTAAGAAATTTGTCGCTTAACTTATAACTTTTAAAAATTCACTAAATATTTAAAATTAGAAAACTTTGACTGAACCACCTACAAATTTTACTAGATTTATAAGGTCTGAGGAATTCTATATTGTTTTCCGGCCTGAGTCGCTTATTTTCAACTGGAAACTAGGCTTTATGTTTTGCTTGCTTGCTTATGATTGCTTTGTTTCGATTTTGATTTCTTTAGATAAATATACATACTTTGATCTGTAAGCATCTGTTAGCTAATATACAGTTATTTTATAAAAATCATTTTACATATTTTGTTAAATGTGACATTCTCAGAAGTCATATTATATTCGTTCAGTGAATTTGGGCTATTAAAGTACTTACCCGACTTTCTCAGATAGCCTGAAGCGATCATCGCAAAATATTTTTTGCTTAAAGTTTGTTGCATTCGACGATTGCTTAAATTCCTCGGAGCTGGCTGTTAGGGCACAATTAAAGGTATCTTCCCAGTATTCAGCGAACCAGGGATTGCGCTGGTTAGAGCGTGGAGTTAATTGCATCATGTATCGATCAAAATCTTCTATAATCTCTGACTGCAACTCAACAGTAATTGCTCCCTCAGCAATATCTTCTAATCCCTCAAGTAGCTTTTGCTGTTTACCCCATCCATCGCTGGCTACCCAGTGTAAAGGTTGAGAGAGATTTGCGCGTTTGGCCGCCAGAAGAATGCGACGTGCGTCTTCGGCACGAGTGAAGAGGACGACTCCCCGAGCATTTGGCTTCTTTAGGAGCTTGCTGATAATAGAATCGAAGACTTTATCATCCGCGGCACTCGGGACTTTTTCAGCGGCGGCAATGCACACATGTCGCTCTGTGGCCTCCTTATGAAAGGCTTCAATGCCATACTCTCCATAGGAACCTTCTGAGTGAATTGTGGAGACATAAGACCAGTTAAAGTTCTTGATAATATCCACCAATGCAACCGATTGGAATGTATCAGGTGGCACCGTTCTTGCAAAAAGATCAAATCGCGATTTATCCGACAGCGTTTTGGCCGTCGACGCTGGCGATATTTGCGGTATATGAAAAAGTCGTAAGAGATTTGCAACCTGCAAGGACACCGAACTGTAAGAGCCACCGATGACTCCAAACACAGGGCCAGAGGAGGCGTTCTTTCTTAAATGAGGACTAGATGTATCTGAGCATTCGAAAATCGATGTGTCCAGATTATTCAGCGATGCTCGTACAAATTGCAATGATTGATTTAGAGCATATGTGTCTCTGGAGCATGTATCTAGTATGTGTACGCCTATCGTGATGCCCGGTAGCAGATTTGTATCATTGTTAACACGATCAATGGCATAGAGCATAGCCTCCAGGCGTTGAACTCCCCTATTATACACCTTGGGTCCGCACGGTGAAACACCCTCCCCTTTCTCGTGAACAGGAAATAGTCCACCTAGTATTATATCACCTGGTAACGATACTGATACTGAATCCTGCGCTTGGGATCTTCCGCCATTAACCGAATTCGGTAAATAGCTGCAGAACGTTGTTCCCAGAACCAAAATAGCTATTGGAATGCTATTACTTCCACACAAGCTTCTTTCCAAGGATTCCCACATAATGAAGTCCAAAATGAATCACTGATCTTAACACTTTAAACAACATTGACAGCATAGTCGCTAGATGTTAGTCTTTTGTTTCCTTCATGGTCATTCCATAGCACCTGAAAAAAAATTATAATATCTTTTATTATACGTATATATCTCTCTTATTTTGAAACTACATCTTTCGGCAACGACTCGGTGTTTTCTCCGACCAATAGTAAGGGCTGGTACCGGCCGTTGTTAATGCTCTCACGCCCATCTGTTCTGTGCACTTTTGCCAATCTACATACTTATGTACATACATACATATATATGTATGAATGTAAATGAATCTCATTGTGCTGAGCGGCAACGGAAATTTACTTGGAGGCCAGAGCGGTAAGGGATAGAAATCTTAAATCACAAGATTCCCTAAAAACCCATCAACACACACGATCGTACGACTACTGAGAACTACCAAAGTTACTTAACTCAAATTTCTTTAAATAAAACTGGATTTACAATATACGATATTGGCTTTTTGTATACATACGAACATATGTTCGTAAATGTCGACCCAGAAAGGGCTTTACAGGAACTTTACAAGAAGTGACTTATGCACATATGTATATATGTACATGCATACATAGATGATGCAAGAATGAAATGTACTATACATACTCGTATTTGCGGTGCTTATATATTTTTAAATATGCATATGTATATGTATGTGCATATGTATATGAATATGTATATGAATATGTATATGTAAATGTATATGATGTATATGTATATGATGTATATGTAAATGTATATGCATATGTATATGAATATGTATATGTAAATGTATATGATGTATATGTAAATGTATATGTATATAAAATAATGTATGCACTTATGTATATAAGTATTTAAATCTGCATGCGAGTCATATTGCATGCTAACATACAAAAGACTTGTATAAATTGTCAGAGCCAATATGACTAAGTCAGCTACCACATATATGTACATTTCTATTACAGACACCATATACATATATGTATGTACATACATGCTTACACAGATGTGGTCTCCTGTGACGCTGACTTCTTTTTGAATGCTGGCTTCTTTAACTGTGTAGGTGTTAAGGTACACACCAATATAGAAATACATACACACACACACCACAGTTACGCCTGCAGAAACATTCGTGCAGGAAAAGTCATGAACTTAAAAGTAATGTTTACATGAATTTTGTAATAAATACAGTTTTAAATGTATAGAGTAACCTATATATGTAAGAGAATAGTGTTATAAGTTAAGAAGCGGATTACTTACCGAAATTCAATAAGTTTATGTTCGTGGTATTTGTTAATAAGACATTGTCCTATATTAATATTGGTTAACAATTATTCTAGCGAAAACGAGTGAAAAACGTACACATCTGTGCATAACATTAACTGTAGATAAACTGATTTACTCATGATAAGCCCAAGCAGTTCTTGTATCAGCACCAGCAGCGACCATGGCAGTAACACAACAACTACATGGCTAAGGAGCCTTAACAGTAGGGGCTGCCATCATGAAAAAGAACAACAGTAAAGGCAGCAGCAGCAACAACAATATCCGCACAGCATCCATCTAACTGTCCATCTCTCCCTGGATGGCCTTTTTCAGGAGCGCAAGTACCACTGCAGCAGCCGCAATGGGCTTTAAGAGAGAGGACAAAAGCATTAAAACCATCAGCTGCACACACACACACACAATAATACGAAGCTTAGAGAGTATACAACTCTTACTAAAAAGAACTCATAATTTACCTTCATCCGCAAGTTCGAACTTAGAGCTGCAACATTAGTTAAGAGCAAGTGAAATGTTGTATATATCTCTTCCGCAAAGCTTTTAGTTTATCTTTCTCTTTGAGACTCTTGGAGCAACGAATGCTCCTCTTTTAACAGTATATACAATGAGCTTTTCATATCAGCGGATGTTTGCTTATTTCCTTTTTATATAAAAGCAATCATATGTAGTCCATAATTTAACTCATTTTCAATTATATTTTGTGTATTTTTTAATACCAAATAAATTTAAAATATTCTCTTCAAAATTATTAAAGCATCAATCTATTACCTGTAAAATCAAATTGCATAATTATGAATTTCGAATGTGATAAGAATATCGAAACCTAAAAATCAACAGTGTATTTAGCCAGTTATCGAACGATAAGTCGACATAAATATCGATATGATTGTCACCATTCCCAAGCAGCACATTGCATGTGGAATGAAATTGACAGAAAAATTTGTTTTTGGAAATAAACATACAGAAGACGAGTATAACATAGTTAACTAGTTTACAACTATACATATAAAGTGCAAGCATCGTTTTTGTTATTGTATATAATTGCTTGCCATACTAGTGACGAATGCTTCAGGTAAAACACATTTATCAAGAACGAGAAAGGACGTGAAGTAAAATTACATGATGACAGACATATACAGTACATAGTGCAATTTCGTTCATCTCTTTCAATACATTTTGATTTTAGCGATATGTAGTACATTTACTTAACTGCATTTGCGATAATTTTTCTCACCTTCATTAGACTGTCATATTAATTCTGTTCGTTGCCATTTTCTTCAAGTTAAATTTTCTTTGTGTAAGAGTCGTCGCCGTTCAATCTCTCCCTATCAGCTCTCTCACTCGCACGCATGTACGACGTCAACGGCGCAACGTCGGCAAATAATGTGAAGACAGCATGATTATCAAAGCTGTTTATGAAAACTGTGGATTTTATTCGTTTTTTCCCAACGAAATGCACTAAAACTTCAATTTAGCAAGCATGTGCAACGCGTTCAACATAATTGATGTAAAATTATATATGCTTATATCTATATTTTTACTTTCAATTACATGTGCACATTTATATGTTATATCGGTACCATTGTGTGTGTGTACTTAACATGAATAGAATAACTGTGTTTTGAAAGCACTAGTTTTTATGTTACGTCTCTTGTTATATATTGTATTTTTTTATATTATTTTGTTAATGTAGATAAATATGCATCAATTGTATTTAACTACATTATAATACATATGAATGCATTGTAGGTCCTCGTCCTGAACATTTTATCGAACGACTTAATTTTTGAAGGTACGTTTAATGCGTAGATTATTTGTTAAATGTATATATTTTATTTTATAAAATTGCAATACTTTAGAAAGAATAATCAGATGGTTGTCTGACGCGTTGCCAGCGGGTCAAAAATCGCCCCGGAGATAGTCTGCAAACTTGAGGAAAAGGTAACCATTGGACGACATTACTTCGGCTTTTTCGTAATGCGACCATCTGTAACAAATTTATCATCACAAGCGGAAATTTCAAGAAACATGCAGCCTCAAAATATGGTAAGAGCCCTTTTATTCTATTTTATTTACTTACGCTGAGGCACTGCGATAATTATTATGTTATAATTATTAAAATAAGACACTTGAAATTGTTTGAGTTTTTCTTGTTTGTTAAAATTTGATAAGATCTGGTATAGAGTAGAATCGGGTAGTATTTTAGGTAATTGTCAAAACAACTTCATTAATAGCGCAAAGCTATTACACAGGGCTCTCTTTTTTGATGATTTGGACAAATTATTCGCTGATATCATTTGCTTGTCCTCATGAATCTGAAAGCTTAGGTACGGTGTGTTTAAATTTTTTGCAAGGTATGCTGCCAAAAAAAAAACATTTTCACTTCACTTTAATTTCATTTTATTTGCATTAAATTAACACAAATATTCTTTGAAAGATTTTATCCCCATGTAAAATGTAATGCGATACAAGAACTTTGACTTGGTTCTTCAATGTTTTTCAACCTGTAATTTAAAAAAGTCAAAATGATTTATAATGTTTTCCATTCAAAATGGTGCGTACCTGGCAAAAGGAGGCATGGCAGACCGCATGAAGTACACACAGCTCCGGCGAAAAATATGAGAATCAAAAGTCGTCCAAGAAGATTTTGTTAATATACGCGTGTTGTTGATACTTGTTAATAAAAGAATACATGAGAGTATGAACCGAAACGTAGAAACTGCTTAATTAGCTCGACAAAAAAAATACCACCCACATTAAAAAAACTTAAGGGAATGGATAAAAAATTAACAAATATATATATCTACATCCCTACTTCCACTAGGGACCGCCCCCTAGTTCTATATAAATAAATATATATATACAGTAGCGGACAAAGAAATCCGGACACTTGATTAGCGCTTGCATATGCGAACTTTGAAGTCGCGTGAGCGCCGCAAAAATGTTTCGATCGACTTCATTTTTTGAAAATTGTATTTGTGTATTATTTAGCTTTAAATATGCGATATGTTTTTTGATATTAAAGCGTTTTGGAACGTGAAAAATTATTTTATAGTGAGCTATGTCACAAATGATAGATTTGCACAAATGAGCTATATGGGCTCTACGGTCAGAAAACTTGAGTCTTCGTGCTGCAAGTGCTAAAGTTGGATTCAGAAAATTTTCTATAGGCCAATTTCTTCCGAATAACGATAAAACCGACATTTGAAGGCGACACCCTGGTGCGGGTAGGAAGAAGAAGACTACCAACCACGAAAATCTAATATTGAAGCATGGAATCGAATATTTAGTCATGGAAAATCGTTCAAAACTATTGAAGACATTAGAACGGGACTTGCTCAATCGAGATGAGTCCACATTAGAACAGGGACTGTGCCAAGAAGCCCCGTGGAGGAAGAACTTAATGATCATCGTCCAGAAAAAAACCGGTATTAACCTTAAAAATGCATCAAAAAAGGCTAAAATCGGCTAAAACCCACGAGACTTGCACCTTAATCGATTGGAGAAGTGCCATTGTTTCTGATGAATCCAAAATAAACCTACTTGGTTCACATGGGATGTCGTACGAACGCCGTGAAGTCTAACAACGGTTTAAGAATTAGTGCCTCAGAAGAACTGGAAGGCATGGGGGATCCCGTATAATCTGGGGATGGTTCTTCTATGGATTTGGCGATCTGGGCCTCTTTAATGAAACTGTTAACGGAGAAACGTATTAACTTATTTTGGACCAACATCTTATACGATCAATTGAGGAGCACTTTTCTATTGCAAGGATTAAATCTTTCAGGACCTTTCTGCTCCTTGCCATCGTGTAAAAACGGAAAGTCATATTTTTATTTAAATTGTCAAATTATTTTCTAATGAATTGCTAAGCATTTACATTTACTCGATTTTTATTTTTTTGTATCTATGTTGGACTATCCAGACAATAGTCCGGATTTATATCCGATCAGGAATTTTTGACACATTATAAAGATTAAAATAGCGAAGCCGAATCCCAAAAAGCTAAAAGAGTTGCATTGGATTTGGGAAAATATGTGTTAAAAGGTCACAGCCTTAAAAAGAATCCAAAATTTGTTTGATTCTTTGCCGACACGCATAAAATCGGTCAAAAAAATATTGGAGGACCAACAAAATATTAAAAGTTGTAATTTAAATGTGGTATACATCATACTAAATAAAAATTATTTACTTAAAATTTTAGCTCAGTTCTAAGCAAAAAAAAATTATTTTACATTTTCGCAAGGCTTTTTTTGCTTCCCTATGCAGATTACTCCTTTTTGACACAGTTCACTATTTACCTTATATTTTTTTACAAAATTTTTTTTGAGAAAAAATCTCTTCGGCTTATGAAAGTAAAATAAATAACCTACATAATAAAAATATATATATATATATATATATATATATATATATATATATATAAATAATATATATATATATATATATATATATATATATATATATATATATATATATTTATTTATATAGAACTAGGGGCGGCCCCTAGTGGAAGTAGGGAACACTTTTTACAGCTATTGCCTTAACATAATAGTACTTTATATAATACTAGGGGGCTTGCCTTGCTGAAATGTCAGGAAGAAATGTGGAGCTAAAATAAGGAACACTTATAACAGCTCTAGCCGGACCTTATGTAAATAGCCACGATGTGCTGTTTTCTATCTTTTCCTGCACTTGGACTTCAAATAATAGTACTTTATATAATATAGGAAATTTTAGTTTTTTTTTTATAGCATCAAGAGCTACTGTTCCTATGCCCTCTATATGAAATAGTCATCCAATCTGGACCAAATTTTCACATGTAAAAATAAATAAGATACAAATAATCTGTGAGTTTGGTTGAGAGAGCTCAAAAAACAATAAAGCTCTTCATACAAAATATTAATTTGCATCTAATTGTTCCTATAGCAGCTATATTTAATATAGTTATCCAATATTAACCAAATTTTCTCAGGATGTAGCAGTGAGTAAGAAATACATAACCTGTGAGTTTTCTTGAGATACTTTAAAAAACATCAAAGCTCTTCAGAATGTAGCAGTGAGTAAGAATTTCATAATCTGTAAGTTTGGTTGACATATCTCAAAAAACAAAACATTTTGCTGAGCATTTTCGACCCCTTTATTTAAGCTTCTTCCAGTGGAAATATCAAAAAATCCGGTCTTAATGCACGACAATTATGTCTCACCTATGTTGTGTGAAAATTTCAACTCGATATCTCAAGCCGTTTGGCCTACTGCGTGATGATTCAGTCATATATATATCTTTATATTTTTTTTTATAGGTATAGAAAGTATTGAATGTACAATAGTCTAATATTTTGTATAGTGGTCTTAGGTGGTAATGACTGCTGCACAGCATGTCGGCATCGAGTTTATTAGAGCTTCGCATCTTGCCTTGGGGATTTGCCATGCCTTCTCTACTGTGACCTAGAGAATATTTCAGTTTCTTGGTTTAGCTTTTATTTCATCGTATTTCGTATTTCATCGTATTTCAATCGGGCTAAGATCTAGCGAGAGTGAAGGCCACTTCATCACAACAATAGAGTTTTCTGAAACCATTTCTTTGCCTTTTTGCACCTATAGTTCGGGTCGTCGTCTGATCCGGAAGATCCAGAGTGGGGTCATTTCCTCCTCAGCATTGGAAAGCATCACATTCAAAAATAGGCTGAGGCAGGACCATTTCGATACAATGAATCGGACTCCCTGCTTTGAAGGAAAAACTGTCCCAGAAACTTCGGTTTTTTATGGCCTTGCAAGTAAAATTGAGTTTGTATACCGTATTGAGTGGTCGTCTAGCATTGGTATGAGTCGCTCTTCAACCAAACAAAACTATTTTCTGTGAAGTGACCGACTGAGCAGGGTGATGTCAAAAACTGTTTCCCTCACCCTAGTGTCTAAAACCTAGACCAGTGATGGGCACGTTTATCGAATTGTTATCGACAGCTCAAACAGACACCACCCAACGCATGCTGAATGTGGTGCTCGGTGGCTTTTTCGAATCTTTGCAAGCACTGGACAAAAAAGTGAAATGCATGCGCAATTCCGATGTATAAAAATGACATAGGCAATTTTTGCATTTCTGATCGCAGCCAAGCAATGGGTCTTAATATAAACATAATGTAGCTTCCAAATATGCGATCACACATAATTCATTAGGGTTTACCAATAATATTTGCAGTATTATTACAACATGTACTTTCAAAAATTACAAAAGGTTCTATTACGTTTGTGCAAATGTGGGTAACAGGCAGAAGGAGGCGTGGCAGACCCCATAAGGTATATACATTCTTGATCATTCGATATAGCCATGTCCGTCTGTACATTTTTTGAGCGTTCTGGCTTCGACTAATTCGATCTGCTGATTTTGCACGCGTTCTTTTTGGTATTTAGTCTTTTTTCTTAAGTATTAAGATTTCCTTTTTTTGTGCTAACATCTTTAGAAAACTTCAAACTGTAAAGTTTTATATCAAAAATGTTCAATAACAGACCACAGCTAAGCCTAACAGCTATTAAAGTTAGCTGTTGCTGTAAAAAAGCATCTTCTATAAGATTGCAATGTTTATGCGGCCTATTTGTAATATACTACGGGTTTGTACTATGTGTTAGTTGTACTATAAATTTGTTTCTGTGCGTGTTCTATTCATGTTCTGTAAAATTAGCAAATGATCTCAAAGATAATTTCTTGGAAGGAAATTTCAACTTTGCGGAGGCATATAAAACGTAAATTAATATCCATGTCGTAGAGCTATTAATTGTGATTTGTTTGGCAGTTTGTCTCAATGTACACTTTTACAGGTAACCTCTGCGAGAAAAATGTTGATATTGGCTAATTTTGCCGTTATGGCTAATTTTAATAAGCGTATCAGTAGGTTCGCATAATATTTTTGGCCCAAAAATGAAAAAAAAATTTGTTTAGCACAATCAATGTTCTTGAGTTATTAATTTCAAACTGAATACACCTTTCTGGGGTAACCTGCTTTAAGTTTATTTTCTCTTAAAGCTTCTCGAACCGTCCCGATACTGAGTGTATTGGGAAAATTTCGTCAAAAATCTTATTTTAATAATAATGTATTTAATTTATTAGGCATATCACATTAACCGCACATCACCGCAGTGACTTCCAATTGAACATCGGTAATTTCCTCACACCAAATTTTTTCCAAATTTTACTATTTAAAATTTGCATTATTCACTGACGAAAGAAAGGCTGGAGTCTTACTCCATCACGTCAAAATAAAATGAAACGCTAACAGTGCGAAGGGAGTGTGAAGCAATTTTAAATTAAAATATAATTATAACTAAAAATATAGCGCAAGCTAACTTTCTCTGCAAACTAGTCTCTCAGTCGTGAAGCTATCTTAATGAAACTTGGTACAGGTCCGTCTTTTTGCTGTACGCAGTACATATGTCGGCCGGATCGGATCACTGTATCACATAGCTGCCATAGGAACGATCGGTTCGGAATCAACATTTAGTATGAACAACTATTTTGTTTCTTAATATATCTTAACCAAACTCACACATTGTGTGTTTGTATAGCTGCCATAGAAACGATCGATTCGGAATCAACATTTAGTTTGAACAACTATTTTGTTTCTTAATATATCTTAACCTAACTCACACATTGTGTTTCTTATCTTAATCAAACTAACCATAGTTCCAAACAGCCTGATCAAATTCGGTGCAAATCGGATTACTATATCATATAGCTGTCATATGAACGATCGGTTCGAAATCAAAATCTAACGAATTTTGTAATAAATCGGACGGTTTATGCAGAACTCTGCAAGGGTATCCAAACTTTGGGGCGCTAAAGTTAGCTTGCGCTATATTTTTTATATAAAGTTGTTCTGTTCACGTCGATTCACAGCGAGTGTAGAGTAAGTACTGCTTAATGCAACATTTTTAAGAAGAGGAATCTAAAAGTATCTATCAGGGCTGCCACAGAAAAGCTATTTGCCCAAAATTCGGTGAAAAAACCTCAGCAAGGTGTTTTTAGGTGACACAAAAATCAAATATCAATTCTCGGAACAATTGTAGGAAGATTTAATTACACTATAGAGTTTATTAAATAAAACTGTTTATTTTCAACAAAATTCCACTAATTTCGAATTCCTTTAAAATTTAAATGAAGTTTATAGCAGCCGATTTCTGTTACTCCGAAAATATGTCCGAAAAATAAAATTCCAGAGCTTTCTGTGTCACCTACGGTTTAGTTTAAGAGGTTTGAAATACATCTTTGGGGCCAAATATCACAGAATTCTGTAGCACCCCTGTATAACACTTAAAGTTTCAAAGCATAATTTTACGAAAAATTATTTGGCATATTTGTTACGGGTTCTATTTTTCTATCGTTGGTGCTGCGATTTTAAAAAACGACTTTCTCGGAGAGACAACTTATGAGATAATATACATACATATATAGATAGTTAAATGTTAGTGAAACGGACTGTGGACAACTCTTTTTTGAAGGAAAAAATTTTCGTTTTTGTCGGTGCTATTTTTTCGCCGCAGCTGTACATATATTTTTTCTTGATCAGCTTCAACATCCGAGTCGATAAAGCCATGTCCTTCCGTCTGTCCTCTAATCCCATTTTTCGTCACCTAGACCTTAGAGACCATAAGAGCTAGAATAACCAAACTTGTAACGTATGCTTTGCATATTGCATAGATTAAGTTTGTTGTTTATGGTCTAGTCTGTGCACAACTTCTCGACAAAATGTTTGTTTTTTTTTTAATGAATTTTAAAATTTCAGTGCCCATCAGCTTCAATCAAGCTTAAAACGGCTCGCGCAGCGCATTTGTTATGTTGTTGTTAGTTTTTATGACGATTTTAAAATGTCCGACATCAAGACGCCGTCTCGATGGCCCGAATTATTATTAATTTTCAAGAAAGTTCGCAGTGACATGTTATTCTTTGGCTTCAGATTCCTGTGGAAAGCATGATTTTAAAAAATCGTTCAATTTTTTTATGCTCTTTTTCATAAATACAAGGTTTACTGTCTAACCAATTTCCTATCCATAAAAACGTTCTAGCTTCTATATTTTTACACCGATCTTAAAAGTTGATACAGTTTTATAAAGGATGTATAAAAAACAAGCATTACGCGAAACAATCTTTTTATTTTATATCTTTGCCTATATTTTTGGTCGAATAGTCAAAGAAGAACGTCGGCACGCCACCTCAGGATGGCCTCCAAAAAAGCAGATTTTTTGCACACATTAATAATCTATAGCGGGTCAACGATTCCGCACATCAACAGATCAACAGGCGTGCCGATGAACAATTATTCCATTCACCTTCAATTATTATATCAGTTCTCTGCAATTCCTGATTTAGAATTTGAATGAGATAGTTAAAATTTGGTAAATTACATTGTTTATTTTTTTCAGTTTTATTGTTGGTTACGTTGGTTTGATTTATTTTTCTTCTCTAGTTTTTTAATATACACTCCAACTTTTTTGTCCATGTGTAAAATGTGAGCTATATTTTAAATAGCAACGTCAACACGAATATGAAACAACTTTTACAATCTGTTGTAGATTTTGCCAGCAAGTAAAAAAAACAAAAAGTATGCAGTATCGCCAGTGCAGTTACCGCAAGGCTCGAAGCAGCCTCTACAACAGCACAGTACGACTCAGCCGCAATTTCAGATAAACAAGGCGTACAATGTTGTCTCAATACTAAAAACCTCAACGACTAACAACGCTCAGCAGTCTTCTCACATGGCGCCACAAGGACATCAGGGACAATCACATCAACAACATCTGCAACAGCCACAAGGACAGTCCCAAAGCTATGCGAATGTGGTGAACAGACCATCGCTGGCTCCTCCCACTATCTCATCTGGATCCCAGCAACAGTCAACAGTCATTTGCAGCGGTGGCAACATTATGACAGTTAATAGCTGCCAACTGAACACTGGCGAGGTTAATTCCGCTGCCATTTACAATCTCACTGGACACAGGGCACCAGGAAGCAGTGGCATTATTGACTCGAATGGGCGCTTTGTGGGAAGCATATCGGACATGTCGAAAGGTGGCGTTAACACTGCCAGTTGCAATCTTGCAGTCTCGAATACTGCCACACAACTATCTACTGGCTCTTGTTCCAGCAACAGCAACAGCAATGCTGCTAGCGGTAGCGGGAACAATCAGATTATTGCATTAACTAATTCGCATGGGATCACTTTGGGCACTTCTGGTACACCTTATACTATACACGACAAGGGTCTGCTGGGCGTTAACGTTGGCGTTGGTGTCAACGTCAGTTGTATCGATAATAGGAAGTTCGACTATAAAAATAATAATCTATTGTCAAACAGTAACTTCCAACAAACCCAAGAGGTAAAAAAAATTATAAATAAATGCAATCAGCGAACTTTCTTTACAGTATTATTCGAGTTTTTCGAATTTTTCGAATTTTTCGTTTGAAATTTCTAAAAAAAAATCAATATATAAATCTATATCAACAGTATTTGTTTATCGAAATTGTGTTTTCAACTGATTATACCTCTAATATTAATAAAAAATATGATTGTTTTGTTGAATTTATTAAATCTATTTTCGTCTATCTCTACGAGACTTAGACATATTTGCTCCGATTTGCTTTCCGCAGTTTTTACGAATTCCACGCCAAGATAATTTAGAAATTTTTAATTTCCTGAAATCTGAAAAGTTAACGACATTCTGTTGATTTTGTTGGGATTATGGATGGGACTTTGAGACGGCCGGCTTTTAAATAGAGACTGTTATAATTTTGTTGTGTGATCTGATTTTTGGCCTGGAAGCTAGTATAATATAGCGTATCTTGCCTTGTATGTTTGTGTTGTCTATATATAAAAAGCGATGTAAGGTCTTTTATTGATATAAGCTGAACACGAATGTAGGTTTTGTGCCACTTTACCGGAAGTATATGATTTCATATTTAAAAAATTGCCATTCTGATAAACATACCTCTTCTAAAATTTACTAACATTAAATTTTACAGTTTGTATCATCGGGTAACAACAGCTCTGGGAACACCCGGTCAAATCCACAAAGTAGTGGAATATATCGTGGACCACCGCCAGCATCGAATGCGCCTCGTGGCTCCGGTGGAGGTGGAGGTGCCCGCCATGTACATATGTCAGCAATGTATCCGAACGTTGTACTACAACAGTTTCCTCCATTTAGTCAAAGACAACCCACATTTCAAACGCCACATATACAATATGCACCTACGCCCATTTCCTACTATCCGTATCCCTATCTATCAACACTGCCACAGCAGCCGCCTCATTCACGCAGCGGCGTACCGGTTAACACTAATGTCAACATTAGCAACACGATGCCTGTTCAACCCGGACCTAATGGACCACTGGCTGGTCCAGGAGCCTCAACATCCCAATTGCAGCTGCTGACGGGCGCAGTTCAGCCTGGCGCAAATACGGTTCTTGGTGTCGGAGGCACTGGAAACGGTCAAGTGGGAGTACCGCCAATGGTTAGTGTCATCACTCCAAATGTAGCACCGCAGTCGGTACAAGCGCCTCCAACAAGTAGGCGCCGTCATCAGCATCGCTTACAGATCATCGATCCAGCAACAAGAAAAAACATTCTCGATGATCTGGACAAGGTAAGTGTTTTATTTTGTATGCCATTGCAGAGAGTATTATAATTTTATCACGGAATGTGTAACGCATTAAAGGAGGCGTGACAGACCTTATAACGTATATATGTTCTTGACGAGCGGACCAGAGGACGAGCTGAGTCGATATATCCGTGTCATTCGATTTATCTTTTTATGCAAACTAGTCACTTAGTTTTAAAGATATATTGATAAAACTTGGTATATGTCCGTAATTTTGCTGCATGCAGTTCACATGTCATATATAGCTGGCATATGAACGATTGGTCAAAAATAAACCTTTAGAATGAAAAATTCTTGTAGCAGATATCTCAAACAAACACAGATTTTGTGTCTGCCCAATCTGCCCAAATTTTGATAAAATCGGACCACTTTATAATAAACCTGCTATTTGTCGAAATTTGAATGCAGGTCTCTGCAAGGGTATACTATTTTTGGCACGCCAAAGATAGATTCCGTTATCTTCATTATTTTTTTTATACCCTGTAGATGTATATTAAGTTTATTAAAAAAAGTATGCAACATGCAGAAGGAAGTGAGGCAGACCCCATAAAGGTTATATATTCTGGCTCAACATCAGAAGCAGAGTCAATATATGTCCGCCTGTCTGTTTATCCGTCGGTCCGCCTGTCTGTCTGTATGAACAAACTGCCCTCAGAGATGGTAAGACCTATGAGCATCAAAAGTTGGTATGAGGGCTTAATATTTTTAATATTGACTTGAGGTCAACCATGTATCTAGATCGATTAATAAGTTTTTAGACCCTGTACTTTAAAAAAGTACAAAAGGGTCTATTACGTTTGTGCAAATGTGCGTTACAGGCAGAAGGAGGCGTGGCAGACCCCATAGAGTATATATATTCTTGATCAGCGACAAGCTGAGTCGATATAGCCATGTCCGCTCTGTCTGTCTGTCCTTTTTTGAGTTCCTAGATCTCAGAGACTATAAGAGCTAGAGACACCAAATTTAACATGTATGTACATCTATATCTTGCATTGAACGAGTTTGTTTTAGATTTTTGCCACACCCCCCTCCGCCCCCGCAAATTAGAATAAAAAATTTCCAAGTCGAATTTCAAGAGCACCTTTGATGCTAGCGCCTTTATTTTTGGTATATATAATACAGACTATGGTTCGAACCTATCCTGCAAATTTCGTCCAAATCGAATGATAAACGCGGAAGTTATTCAACCAACAATGTTACGGGCATAATCAACTGATATCTTTGTAGTGGCGCCATCTATGGACATTTTTTGAAACTAAAACTATCTGTAGTGATTGCATTGCACTAAAAAAGGTACAGGGTCTCCTACTGTCGAGCTTGCTCCACCGTAGCTTACTGCATTTTTTAATGTGCTTAAATATGTTGCTCTTGTAATTTGACAAATTCGAAATTTTGTATTTCGATTTCCGGTGGTGGAGGGGGGCGTGGAAATAATCTAAAACAAACTTGATCAACATAAGATATAGATGAATCTACATGCCAATTTTGGTGTCTCTAAGTCTTATAGTCTCTGGGGTCTAGGTGACACAAAGGGACTGACAGACGGACAGACAGACAGACGGACATGGCTATATCGACTCGGCTGTTGATGATGATCAAGAATATATGTACTTTATGGTGTCTGCCACGCCTTCTTTTGCCTGTTACGCACATTTGCACAAACGTAATAGACCCTTTTGTACTTTTTTAAAGTACAGGGTCTAATTACGGCTATTCATAATTTACCTAAAGGTACAAAAATTAGTTACATGCGAGCTTTTTTCGTTTTTGTAATTATACTCTTTAAATTTAGAGCCCTGATTTTCGCTCTTTTCATTAATTTGTTAAGTTTGATAAACAATTAGGCGAAAAACGATTTTTGGCTTTGCATCACTATTTTAGTTTTTGTGCGCGATGAAGTGAAAGGTTTGTGAACAAGTACAGTGGCGAGCAGAAGTAACTGCATGTTCACGGTATGACGTTCGTCATCTATAAAAATATTATTTTTTTATTTTATTGTTAACAAATAGGAGTAAAGCAACAATAATAGATCAGATAAATTCAAAGAGTTTGAAAGAAAAATCGAAAATAATCCGCATGAGCTTAGTTTTGCATGTTTAATGAATTTCACCCATATTCATTATAGGGATATTTTCCACTTCTCTTATCAGCAGAAATCAGGCAGATTTACAGTTATGTTTGTTATTATCTTATTCTTCTCGTTCGTAGAGCAGTTTGAAACGTGTTTCTAGCGAAGTAAAGCAGATTTTGTCAATTAATACTATATTTCAAATATATTGTTATTATTTTAAAAAATATCTGCAGAAGTCGAAAAAATGCTGAAAATTCTATAATTGTTGTCCGATTTGTTTCAAATTAGTTTTAAATGATCTTAGACGCATAAGCTTTAAACAAATTAGCTTTTTATACAACTTTCTTTTTCAATAAATAAAGAAAATTAGGCTTTTTCCTATAAAGCTTGCCATTTTTATCTTGAAAACTATTGCTCAGACAAAAAAAAGATATACATTTTTTGGAATCTAATAAAGCGCAAGCTAACTTTGGCAACCAAGGTTTGGATACCCTTGCAGAGCTCTGCATAAACCGTCTGATTTCTTACAAAATTTGTTAGATGTTGATTTCGAACCGATCGTTCATATAGCAGCTATATAATATAGTTGTCCGATTTCAACCAAATTTGATCAGTGTGTGAGTTTGGCTAAGATATCTTAAGTAACAAAAGAGTTTTTCATATTAAAGATAGATTTCTAACCGATATTTCCAATGGAAGCTATATGATGTAGTCGACCGATTAAATAAGATTTTTAAACTAGAAAAGTTTGTCATAAATCTAATCAGCAAAAAATAAAATGACAAAATTATTAAGCTAAATCCGCTTTAAGCTTAATAATTTTGCCCCATCGATTTTCCATGCCGTTTATTCCTTCTCTGAAGTGTTCTTCTGAAAAGCCTTTAAAAGACTCACAATTTAAAGAAAAACAGTTCCCATGTAGGATTTTTTTGAGTTGTGGGAGCAAATGGAAATCAGAGGGTGCCAGAACTGTTGAACAGAGTGGATGTGACAATAATTCATAATGTAAGTCATGCAATTTTTCTATGGCCAAACATCTTTGTGGGCCGAAGCATGATGATAGAGGACTTTTCACTTAGGTCCTTGTTTTACAAATCATCGCAAACAGTTGGTCCAAAAGACTGTTAATGTTTTTCCACTTTGCAAGTAGTCATATTCTGTCACATTAAAGAGAGTTTAAGCCACAGCCTTTTTCGTTGATTTTGACCACCTCGGATACTATGGAAACGAAACTCCGGCTTCAGTCCACCCTACAGTTTGTTTTCGGAGTGCTGGATCATAGTGGTAAAACTAAACCTGTTGGGACAATTTCATTGGAATGCGTTTTGAACCGAATTTAAGAAATACGTTATTTTGTTAATTCGTTCTTTAAAACCTGAAACACCCGATCCTCTGAGATGCTATCACCCTCCGCTATTTAAATCGGTGATAATCCTCGTGTCTGCTATAACAATCTTGATGAAACTTGGTACAGGTCCGTCTTTTTGCTGCACGCAGTACATATGTATATCATATAGCTGCCATAGGATCGGATCGGAGTCAACATTTAGTATGAAAAACATTTTTGTTAAGATATATAAAATAAACTTCCACATTGTGTGTATGAAAGTTGCATGCATCCTGACCAAATTTGATGCAAATCGGATTACTATATCATATAGCTGTCATGTGAACGATCGGTTCGAAGTCACAACATTTTGTAAAAAAAAGGGTGGCTTATGCAGAGTTCTGCAAGGGTATATAATATATCTATGTACTCCTTGGAGTTCAAATGAGTGCTTGGAAATACCAGCTTCAACCATCCAGACTCTCAAACCATCAAAGATCCTCCTCCAAAACGTCGTTTGGAAAGTAAAGGGGCTTTTTTCTAAAATTTCACCAATAGAATGAAAACCCGTCAAAACTGTCAAAATTAAACTCCTTTCTATCCGAGAAAATGTGTTTAAGAGAATCAAGTTGATATTTTTTAAGTTGGTCCATTCAGTCCCATGTTATTTCCGGCGAAGTTCATCCGGGAATCTTAATGGCGATTTAGTAACCTCGATTTTTGTCCAGCTATAGTTTCCGATTTATTAAATACTTTTAGTTCACATTTAGACGATAGCTCACATGCGGTCTAAAGAGAATTGCTTGCCGCACTCGCTAATGGTCGTTGATCAGTCTGATTTATCTTTGGTTACACGCCCTTTTCGGCTTTTTTTCCCATGTTCTCTTTTGGGCATTGTTGGCCCGAAGGATTTTGAACCAAAACACCAAGCACGAAAATATTTATAACCCTAAATTTACAGTAATTAAGTACTAGGAAGTGTTTTCCATAAAAGACTTAAAAATTTTGGTTTATAGTAATCTAAATAGAATTTTCGACTTTGTGTGCTAAAGGAAGTTACACTCATTAGAAAACTAATAAACAAATATATATTTAGTACCGTTTCTTCGACGTTTATTGAATTTTGTCAAATCCGGTCATTTGCTCCTATTTAATTTTTTATGCTCTTTCAAACGGTTGTTTCTAGCTTCACCCTTTCTTCCCGAGCGCTTAAAGAAGGTCATATACATATTTGATACAAAGTTTACGTCATGATTACAGGAAGACTGCGGCTTTTAAAAGATATGCAGCATTTGGCTCGAACAGAGCTAAAAACATGTCGCTGTCAAAACGGACCTCTACCAAGTTTCATCAAGATAGCTTCAAAACTAAGTGACAAAATTACAATACCTTTTGAAGGGGTATAAAGATAATTCTGGAGATGTTAAAAAATATTAATTGGTGCAACATTTAAAGCAATTTTTAGCCAATAATTATTAATAAATCATAAAATGGAGTATTAATTACTACAGCTAAAAAGACATATATCCTTGAATGATATAATACTCCAATTTTTGCAGAGTAATTCGAATGCGGACAATGAATACCAGGATCAAGTGCCTGCAGCAGCGATGGCAACGTCATCAGCCGTTGTTCAACCAGATGTGTCGCAAATATGTATTACACAGTCAGATGCGGTTGGAATGGGACTTGTCAGTGGAATAGTTATGCAAGGCAACTCTGATCCAAGAGGCAATGTCCAGTACAAAATAGGTAATTTCAACCCACTACGCAATATGCAAACATTACTTAAATCCGATTTTTTTATTATAGATCAAATCCCCGCTCATCGCCAAGATATTATTGTGGGTCAAACCCCAGTGGTTTCGGCCATGTCTGATGCACCTTCTGTCGAAATACTGCCCACACCGCAAAAGTCTAAGAGCAAAAAGTACGTATTTTTATTATGAAAATAGACAATTGCAAATAAGTAACATTATATTTTTACTGCCAGAATTCTTATAGTGCCCCCGAAAGATGAGTCTGAGTCATCAAACTTGTTTACTGGTAAGTCTTTAAATTATATCAGGGACCGTAACTTTTGCAGTGTATGCAGAAAGTTCATATACGATCATATATAGTATGTTCATAAATTCTTAAAATTAAAGTTTTAAATCTAATAAAAATTAATAATTTTATCTGAGCGAGCGCCAGTTTGGAATATGTAATCTTGTACATATTAGTTGTCTGTTAAGGAAAAACATGGAAGAACTCATTTAAATTTTATTAAAGGTATACAAAAAACATGTGGAGACCGCTACAAAATTTTGTCACCATAGTTCATGATAAGTTAAGATTAGGTTATGCACAGGCTAGACAATTTCCTAAACCCTTTTGTTTTTTTTAGACCAAAAAGAACATGAGTTTATAAATGAGATTTGGGGATCTTGTTAGACATGTATTACAGAAAACAATAAAATTTTTTCATGCATTTAATAATTTAATTTATATTAGGCAGTTAACATTAAGAAAAAATTTGAAAGTAGTTTTTACAATGGACTGTTTTTCGTGTCCGTTCGTGAGTTTCAGCATACTCGCGCTCTGAAAATTTGGTTGAAATAATATAAATTTGTTTTTTAGGATAGTTAAAGAATTCTTATACCCCGAACTTTAAGAAAGTACAAATGGGTCTATTAAGTTTGTGCAAAAAAAAGGTGCGTAGAAGGAGGCGTGGCAGACTCCATGATTACGTTAGGTTAAACAGACGTCTCGGCCGAAGCCGAGAGCACCCAGAGGCCACTATGGCCCATTGTGGTGTTTGTAGAATTAGAAGGTGGGAAGGGGAGGGTTGATGGGATATATGAAATAGAGGGTTTCTTGTGTGAATTCGTTAAGCAGTTCCTGTGGGCTGAGCACGCCCTTGGAACCACTTTGTGGAGTCCAGAAAGAGTGCTAGGTATTCCAAACGCACCTCTAAGAGACCGCCCAGTTCTTCAAAGAAGGGTTTCCCGAGGAATCGGGATCTCCTTCTAGCTAGTACAGGGCAGTCGCAAAGAAGGTGGTGGACACTCTCTTTCTCTTCTACGTTACCGCAGCTACCACAGAAGTCTTGGTAGGGTCCACCGTACTGATGTGCCATTTGTTAAGCCCCCCGTCAACTTCCTTATCCTGTTCTTGTTAAAGGGTAGGAGCTTAGATGTTCGCTTTGGGTTATATCTTGGCCATAGTGCCGAGGAAATCTCGCTTCCCATGATTTTCACCAAGTGTCTATCAGCCATCATCCTCCCCGCCCCTATAATTTCAGAGAGGATAGGCTAGTAGATACAGTAGCGGACAAAGAAATCCGGACACTTCGTTTTGACTTGCATGCGTAAACTTTGAGACGGCGTGAGCAATGTAAAAAAACTTATATCGACTTGAAATTTTTAGACCCTGTACTTTAAAAAAGTACAAATGGGTCTATTACGTTTGTGCAAAAAAAATGTGCGTAACAGGCAGAAGGAGGCGTGGCAGACCCCATAAAGTATATAGCCATGCCCGTCTGTTCGTCTGTCCGTCTGTCTGTCTGTCTGTCCCTTTTTGAGTTCCTAGATCTCAGAGACTATAAGAGCTAGAGACACCAAATTTGGCATGTATGTACATCTATATCTTGCATTGAACGAGTTTGTTTTAGATTTTTGCCACGCCCCCCTCCGCCCCCGCAAATTAAAATACTAAAGTTCCAAGTCGAATTACAAGAGCACCTTTAAAGCTAGCGCCTTGATTTATAATACATACTATAGTTCCAACCTATCCAGCAAATTTCGTCCAAATCGGATGATAAACGCGGAAGTTATTCAACTAACAATGTTACGGGCAAAATCTATCTCTGAGGTGGCGCCATCATGGAAATTTTTTGAAACTGAAACAATCTGTAGTACTCGCATTACACTCAAAAAGTACTGGGTCTCCTACTGTCGAGCTTGCTCCACCGTAGCTTAATGCATTTTTTATGCCCATTTTTATACGTGTCGGCAAACAAATTTTGGATTTTTTTGAATGCTGTGTCCTTTTAACACATAATTTCTCAAATCCAATTCAGCTCTTTTAACGTCAGAAATTCCTGATCGGATATAAATCCGGACTATTGTCTGGATAGTCCAACATAGATATGCCAACCTTCTTTAATAAATTAATTATCTACAAAAAAATAAAAATGGAGTAAATGTAAATGCTTAGCAATTCATTAGAAAATAATTTGACAATTTAAATAAAAATATGACTTTCCGTTTTTACACGATGGCAAGGAGCAGAAAGGTCCTGAAAGATTTAATCCTTGCAATAGAAAAGTGCTCCTCAATTGATCGTATAAGATGTTGGTCCAAAATAAGTTAATACGTTTCTCCGTTAACAGTTTCATTAAAGAGGCCCAGATCGCCAAATCCATAGAAGAACCATCCCCAGATTATACGGGATCCCCCATGCCTTCCAGTTCTTCTGAGGCACTAATTCTTAAACCGTTGTTAGACTTTACGGCGTTCGTACGACATCCCATGTGAACCAAGTAGGTTTATTTTGGATTCATCAGAAACAATGGCACTTCTCCAATCGATTAAGGTGCAAGTCTCGTGGGTTTTAGCCGATTTTAGCCTTTTTTGATGCATTTTTAAGGTTAATACCGGTTTTTTTCTGGACGATGAGCATTAAGTTCTTCCTCCACGGGGCTTCTTGGCACAGTCCCTGTTCTAATGTGGACTCATCTCGATTGAGCAAGTCCCGTTCTAATGTCTTCAATAGTTTTAAACGATTTTCCATGATTAAAGATTCGATTGCATGCTTCAATATTAGATTTTCGTGGTTGGTAGTCTTCTTCTTTTTACCCGCGCCAGGGTTTCGCTTTCAAATGTCGGTTTTGTCGTTATTCGTAAGAAATTGGCCTATAGAACATTTTCTGAATCCAACTCTAGCACTTACAGCACAAAGACTCTAGTTTTCTGACCGCAGAGCTCATTTATGCAAATCTATCATTTGTGACATAGCTCACTATAAAATAATTTTTCAATTTCCAAAACGCTTTAAGATCAAAAAACGTATCGCAGATTTAAAGCTAAATTACACACAAATACAATTTAAAAATATATATATATATTCAGTTGGGAGATCCCAACAGTAGCATACCCTGAGGTAGTAGAGAACGCCACTCAAATTTTATATTAATTATATTTTTGTTTCGTATTTGTGCTGTCTGTTTTGTAACAATGAGCACGTTATCCTCAAAATAGCAAAATAAAACATAAAAAAACAATTCTAAATGTATATCAAACAAAAATTAAAAAAAAAATTAAAGAATTTAAGCATGCTTTTACTGGGATTCGAATCCAGGTCTCCATATTGACTACGTGGCGGCACCTCTATCACTTGATAACTTTAAAGAGAGCAAGAGAGAGGGCGAAAACTCACAACAACGCTTTAAATTAAAGAATTAAATAATTGCGGATATCTTCCGTGTTTATTATCCGATCTTGATCAAATTTTCACAATGCATCCATATTCATTCAAGTATTGTTCGTGCCAAAGCTCAAGTCTAGCTTGATAATTATCAGAGTTAGGCATTGTGGGCGAAGGGGGCGTGGCATCCAAAATTTGAAATAAACTTGATCTGCGTGCAAATATAAGAAGTCTTCACACCAAATTTGGTGCTTCTAGGTCTTACCATCTTTGAGATCTCGTTGTTCATACGGACGGACCGACGGACAGACAGACGGACATGGCTATATCGACTCAGCTTGTCGCCCTGATCAAGAATATATATACTCTATGGGGTCTGCCACGCCTCCTTCTGCCTGTAACGCACATTTGCACAAACGTAATAGACCCATTTGTACTTTTTAAAGTACAGGGTCTAAAAATACATGTTCAACCCGGTTGACCTGTCCTATCATCCAAAGAACGAGAGTGAATGCCCGAAGACAACCCATTCCCAACTTCAGTTGGCCTTGCTTCCCAGGAGGTGGCTCTTGGATTCTTGATCAATGCTGACCTGAGATCCTTGCCGTTTCTTTCCTTGTCGCGGGCCAACCCTCGCTTAATCGTTGAATCCCCGGTTTTGACGTCCTCATTTTGACACTTGATCATATTAAGGGTGGGTTGATTCTCCATAATGGCAGATGGGATCCAAACCTCAATAACACAGGGCTCTGGGACCTGATCCGTGGAAACGACGTCTATCCCTGCACCAGGCCAAAGCTGGCCAAAACCGTGAACCGTGTCCGTGAGGAATCGAAGGATTCCTCGTTGGCACAGGCCACACCTTGGCTCCCTTATACCACTTGATATTATCGAACTTGGCCAGGAACGGATTCACTGGTCAGAACTTGGCATCTGGCTTATCGACTTTCTAGGGTGAGCCTGGTGTCTACAGTGATCTTCCCTCTCGGGTGGGTTCTGTCGATAATGACCACCTAGAGCTTAGATTTCAAGCTTAAGCTAGCCAGAATCCCCTCTGGAAACATTCGCTTGCTCGCAGAAGTCTTCGGCGAGTCATCGGACCTCTGCCTTTTGTTGACAAAGGCGGGGCTCTTTCTCCTCCTTCTTCCAACCGTTCCCTCCTTTTGGGAGAGTGTGGTCGGTGCGGCTACCCTTGTCGATGCCGCTACTCCTTCAATCGTCCAAGAGTTGGACCCCAGCATTTCCACCATCTTCGGTTAAGAAGGTGTGGCCTTCCTGTCCGAAGTCAAGTCGGCTGATGCTTGGGGTCTCTGATCAAACTAAACAATAAAAGTCGATTTTTATACTCATGCAGAGGATATTATAATTTTGTCACGAAATGTGCAACGCATTGAAGGATGCCTCGCAGACCCCATAAAGTATATATATTCTTGATCAGGGCGACGAGCTGAGTCGATATAGCCATGTTCGTCTGTCTCCGTCTTTTTGCTGCACGAAGTACTGTAGTATTGTACATGTATCTGCCATAGAAACGATTAGTTTCGAATCAATGTTTAGTATTAAAAACTTATATTTGCTTATTTATATAGTGTGAGAGGTCTACAGCTAGGCGGTCGTGATTCGAAATTATTAGAACCTGTACTTTAAAAACGTACATAAAGGTCTATTAAGCTTGTTCAAAAATAGGCGTAACAGGCAGAATTAGGCGTACCGACCTCATAAAGTATTTATAGTCTTGATCAGCATCTATATCTCAAGTCGATCAAGTTTGTTTTAGATTTCTGCCACGCCCCCCTCCGTCCCCGGAAATCGAAATACAAAATTTCGAAGTCAAATTACAAGAGGACCTTAAATGTTAGCGTCTTGATTCTTTGTACATATAATATACACTATGGTCCGAAGCTATCCTGAAAATTTCATTCAAACCGGATCATAAGCGCGGAAGCTATTCAACTAACAATGTTACGCACAAAAGGAAGAAGAAGAGACTCTAGCGTCCTTTATGTTTTTCAAAAAAATCATCTTTTTAGTGGCGCCATCTATTGATATTTATTGAAATTGAAATAATCTATAGTGAACGCTTTGCACTCAATAAGTAAAGGGTCTCCTACTGTCGCTCTACAGTAGCTTACTGCATATTTTTATTCACAAACATTAAAGATATAGATTCTTAATAAAATGAATTTTTAATAAAATTCCCCTTTTTTTTAACCCGATTGAAGTTCAAAATCTTATATGGTCCACTCTTTAGCTGCCATAAGAATGATCGGTATCAACCTTTATTATTAAAATCTTTTTTTTCAAGATACCTCAATAAATATTACGTATTGTGTATTTGGTACATCTTATATATTCTGGCTAACTTTTGTATCCTATCGGACAACTACATTAGTCGCCATATTTATTTTGTCGCTTACTTTTGACTATAAGTTGTACTCTACGACTCGAAAAATAATTTCAAAATTAACTGCATATTAATAACAATAACTTTGCTTAATAATTTGCCTATTATCTTTTGTCTCTTTTTTCTGCTAATGAAAATGCAAACACACTTAAAATTTTGCAGTGGCATAAGTATTTTGACAAAGTTTTCTAGCTTAAATTTCTTAAGTATCGATTGATCTGGTTTTTGGTATATTTTTTTAAAAGTAAATAATTTTGGGTCGTAAATTCCAAAAATTAATTTTCTTTTTGTCCGTGCAATAATTTTTCAGATAAAAAGGGTTCATTTAACAGGGAAAAGGTTTTATTTTCTTCTTTTTAATTAAAAGAAAATTTAATCGAAATGATGAATCGGACAACAATTGCAGAAGTTTTGACTTCTACTTTTGTATACCAGTGAAAATTAATATACTTTTTAGGTGACATCTCAAATATATAGGCGGGTGGCATCAATTGTCTACAATTCATTTTTGAAGTTGGTACTTTTACTGAAATTTTTATACTAGGTTTAAAAATCTTTTTCGATTCTTAGTTTTTTATCTTGTACGATCAGTTCCGGGAAACAAGATTGTTGCCACATTTTTGACACTTAAGACACCAGTGTTCAACGTTGGCATGTTATTTTTAACAAAACGAAATGAAAATACATTGAGGAATGCAAGGAGAATTTTAAACCTAATTTTAAACGACACTTTGTATGTAAGTAAAAATTTCACGGTGTTTTTATATATGGATATTTTATTCGTCTGTAGTTTCGCTTCCAGTCTGTATTGGCCTTAAAGAAAAAAAAACGCGAAGTAAAATAGCACAAATAATATTTATAAAATAGCATTTTTATGAATGTATTTTAAAAAGTTTTAAATTTGAATTAGATTCCACTGTGTGGTGATGACGCTTGTCCCGTCTTTCTGTTTGCTTCTGCCTTTCCGCAGAGGTGATTTCTGTTGCGGTTGCTACTCACTCCTCAAACCGCAGCCGGTCGCTTCCCGTTTGCTCGATGCTGTTATTTGATTGTATTGGTGTTAGTGCGATTTGATATCATCTGCGTCTATCTATAGCGCTAGGCCATAGCGTGACACACACGCATAATCGTGTTGACTGTGATGAGAAAATAAATTAAATTATTGAAAAGTATACAAATACATGTGAAAACCTGTGATTTGAAAAAACGTGTATAAGGTTCCGATACACCTTATTATCTAGCATATTAAATAAGACCCCACAATTCGTACAGATAGCACACTTTTAAATACACACAGAAGGCATATGCACAAAAATTATACATATGTAGTAAATGAAAAATTCGAATGCTAAGTTGCTTTATGAATTGCTCAACATCAGCAGTGACCATTACAAAGTAATGGATAGAAATATCTGTAGCAGTTCAAACAATGGGTATGTCTCATATTGGATAAAGCATATATGGAATACTAGGCTTACGTGTACAAATATCGTTATATGGCACTTTTTCCCAAATGTATATATAATTTGTTGCTTACACTTAGTTGCAAACTCTTTAAAGTTTTTTAAATTGAGTACAAATTTTCAAAAGTCATACATTTATGACTTTTAATTTAATTTGCTACATCAATTAATTTTCATTTGGTCTTGTCTTCTTTTTGTCAGGCGATAAAATGTTACCGAAACACATTGGAAAATAGCTTTTAACCTTTACATAAAAATAAAAATGTAGCTATTTGGCATTTTTGTTATTAGACCCCTTTTTAAGGTCTCCTGCTGTCGCGCTTGCTTCGGCGTAGCTTACTGCAATTTTTTATTGTCATATCCTGAGCGGGTATGCTTACTTTCTTAGAAGTATGTAACAGGCAGAAGTAGGCGTGGCAGACACAATTAAATTAGTATACATAAGTCCGTAAGTTGAAAAAAAATCTCAAAGATGGTAACTCTTAGACCGCCAACTTTGTTATGAAGACTCCTTATAGTATTTGCGGTTTATTTCAAATTTTGGATGCCAAATTGACAGAGTTTTGGCATTAATAATAACAGACATATAAACCTACCGTAAGAATTTAATCAAGATCAAATAGTAATCTAGGGAGATATATACAACTATTCAATCTTTTTCAATTTGTGCTAAGTCGGAAATAATTTAGCAAACAAGTTTTTTAAAATGTTGGGTATATATTGGACCTTAAGCAGTCAAAATACTACTGAACTCCTTCGGATAGCACTGAATTTGAATAAAAAATCCGTTTTAATGACAAGCAATATCCGGGGAGATTCCGTAAAGCGTTAAAAAACAAACTCCATCCAAAAATAAAAAAAAAATTTCAACCGATAGGAAAACATGGTAGTTTTCGACATAGTTAATATATTTTATTTGTTGTCCAAAAATGTTTCTTTATAAAACTGTAAGTCCCAACATTTGTTGCGTGGAGTTTGGAGAACCCAAGTAAAACTCAATTAGGTTTAATATTATGTTAGTATTAGTTATTATGAGTAAAATAAAACAAAATATATTTCTTATTAGTTAAAGTTGAGGGCTCTGCGTTGATGACAATGAGAAGTCTATTATAATCCGCACTGAGTACTCAGAAAAGTTCAGTCGTGGTAAAAAATTATGCGTATGTCTGTCAGGAAATGAAAAATTAATTTGACTCAATAAATATAAAGAATCAATTTCATATTAAATGTGAAGACAAGCAAAATTCGACGGCTAATTAGAATTGGTGTATTTTTTAAAAAATCTTTTGGTATACAGAGGTAAAACAAAAACTGAAACCCGGTTAAAACCTCGTAGACCAAATAATACATTTATTGTGTGAACAGAGTCAACTCGAGCCTGTTGGTTAGATTATCGTGGATACCAAACACCACAAGAACCATATTCCAGAAATCAGAATGTGTATAAATCGGACTACTATATCATAAGCCCGTCATATGTCCTGAATACAATTCTCTGCAAGCGTATATAGCTTGCAAAATCTATTAAACTTCATAATACGCGCAACTCATTTACAGTATAAGTATGTAAATTTATAGCATATAAGCGAAAATGTAAAAAAAAATCCTGTAAGCTTCGGTGGAACAAGTTCGACAGGTAGAGACCCTGGTTTCAATTTCAAAAAATTTCCATGAATGGCAGCACTACGAAGATTCTATCAGTTTACAAAAACATATTTTTCATATTTACATATTTACCAAAAATCAAGGCGCTAGCATTAAAGGTACTCTTGTAATTCGACTTTAAGATTTGGTTTTGCAATTTCCGGGGGTGGGGCGAGGCGTGGTAAAACTCTAAAACAAACTCGTTCAATGCAAGATATAGATGAACGTCATGCCAAATTTGGTGTCTCTAGCTCCTATAGTCTCTGAGATCTCGAAACTCAAAAATGGGATAGACGGACGTGGCTATTTTGACTCGGTTGGAATGCTGATCAAGAATATATATACTTTATGGGGCCTGCAACGGCTCCAAGGCTAATATTTGAATGGAGAGCTTTACTTTCTCCGGTATTTGATGGTCGGTATTTTATATTATTAGACCCTGTCTGTGTGTCCCTCTGTTTGTTTCACCTAGATCTCAGAGGCTATCAGAGGATAGACCAAGTTTGGTAGGTACGTTTATCTATATCTTGCATTGATTATTTCAATACTAAACTGCTCGCATTTGACAAGCAATTTAAAAAAAAACTTATCAAGGAAATTTATTTGATTAGGACTAGTGTTACATAAGATTTCAAGTTTTTATTTAAAACTTTTTGTTCTAATTGTTTGGTCTGTGTATTTAAATATATGATAAAGTATCGGTCGAAGTAATAGGCATCGTCTAAACTTCCGGGTTGGATAAAGTAACATATACAAACAGTTAGTTAGAAACTAATATTATTCGCTTCTACAGATTTTAACTTTTAAATACTTATTTTTCTAATATACATAGTAACATTTAAATTATGGTTTTAATATTCCTAGTCAAAGTGGATGATGCTGCAGCAAAAGCAATCACTGCCGCTAAGACGACGATCGAGAGTAGTCAGCCGACTAATCAAAAGACGGACCCTGTTTCAGCACAACAACACAGCAAGCAACAAATTTTATCACATCCTCAACAGCAGAACCTACAGCAGCACCAGGAGCAGCAATTGCGTTCTCAGTTCATGGAGCATACGGTAGCCACATCAGAGAAAATAGGCATTATTGAGGATGCAACAACAGAATTGGACTCGAAACAAGTTGAGAGCAGATGTAACGATTCATTACAGAATCCATTGGTATGTTTACAGGACACTACGGTCGAAAACAGACTCCAGCCAAAATCGAGTGTCGAATGCGTAAATGAATTGGTCGATGGTGTTTCTACTATACATATAGCAGAACAAAATGTGTCAAGTACAAAAACTGTTGAGCCTGCAGTTGAGCCTGCAGTTGAGCCTTCCTCCAACATCAACACAAACACCATTTTGGCGATCCCACAGAGCGCGCACGAAGAATCCCCTGATGAGACTGATCGTTCCCACATGCCGCATATGGAAAAGGAAACATATGTGGTATCAAAAGCTGCGGATAAGGAAAAACTCGAAAGTTTTGAGAGCGCATTAGTAACAGAGGTCAAAACCACAACGGTTGAGTCGGTTCAGTCGGAATTGGAGTTTGAGTTGCCTCCTCAACCAGAAAAAAAACCAGAACAGGAAAAACGGTCGGAAGTAGAAGAAGACGATCCGAGTGCAGATACAGACGATCCAATTGGAAATGCTACAACAGCAACCATGGAGTCGTCTCTGATCAATTACAACGAAGGTCAATGGTCTCCAAGTAACCCCGGTGGCAAGAAACAATACGATCGGGAGCAGCTGATGCAGTTAAGGGAGGCAAAGGCATCGCGTGTGCAGCCCGAAGTGAAGAATGTTTCAATTCTTCCTCATCCGAATCTCATGCCACTTTTTATGCGTAACAACAACAACAACAATAAGCGTGTACAATCGATGATTCACGTGATTGGAGGTGGAGTCAATCGAAACAACGAATCCAGTGGTAATTTTGTCGGAAAACAGGTATCCATGTCCGGTGTCCAAGCGGGCAGAAGCAGTTTGAAGGGCATAATACATGTTAATTTATCATTAAACCAAGATGTCAAGTTAAATGAAACGGAAAATGCCTGGCGGCCCAGAGCCGAAAGAGGAAAGCTAGACGGGAATGAAGGTCATTCCGATGGCAAGACAATTCATGAGAAAGATGAACTAGTACGTCGGGTCCGTGGTATTCTTAATAAGCTGACTCCAGAGAGATTTGATACGTTGGTTGAAGAGATTATCAAGCTCAAAATCGATACTCCTGAGAAAATGGACGAGGTGATTGTACTTGTCTTTGAGAAAGCTATCGATGAGCCAAATTTCTCCGTTTCATATGCACGACTGTGCCATCGTCTCATTAGCGAGGTGAAGGCACGTGATGAGCGCATGGAAAGCGGTACTAAATTGAATCTACAACACTTTCGCAATGCACTGTTAGATAAAACAGAAAGAGAGTTCACACAGAACGTGTCTCAGCACACGGCAAAAGAGAAGAAGCTGCAGCCAATTGTTGACCAGATAAAAAAATGTATAGATCCAAATGAGAAGGCAGAACTGTCTGCGATTCTTGAGGAAGAGGAGCGCAAGATTCGTCGTCGATCTGGAGGTACAGTTCGCTTTATTGGTGAACTTTTCAAGATTTCTATGTTGACTGGCAAAATTGTTTACTCGTGCATCGATACACTGCTTAATCCCCATTCGGAGGACATGCTCGAATGTCTTTGCAAATTGTTGACAACGGTGGGTGCCAAATTTGAGCAAACACCTGTGAATACCAAGGATCCCGGTCGATGCTATTCACTAGAGAAATCGATTGCTAAAATGCAGGCGATCGCTTCTAAGACGGACAAAGATGCTGCTAAAGTCAGTTCTCGTGTACGATTCATGCTGCAGGATGTTATTGACTTGCGCAAAAACAAATGGCAATCAACACGCAATGAGGCACCCAAAACAATGGGTCAAATCGAGAAAGAGGCTAAGAATGAACAGCTGTCTGCACAATACATGAACTATAGCGGTTCGTTATCTTCCTCGGGTGTAAATGGGCCGCAGACAGGGTCCGGTAAACGTGATGATCGCGGCGGCAACAGTCGCTTCGATGCCCGATCTGCCGGTTATGGTGGCAGTCACAGTCAACGCGGCGACGGCGGCAGCGGTACTGGCAATCTACGACATCAACAAGGTAACAGCGGCGGTGGAAGCGGAGGTATTTCTAATAGCGGCGGCGTCAGCGGAAGCAACAACGTTCACTCAAATGGTAACAATGATGATAACACGTGGCACGTGCAAACTAGCAAAGGCAGTCGCTCGCAAGCAGTTGATACAAATAAACTAGAAGGACTGGTAAGCGTTTGGGTGTGCTTTTGGAAAGTTCATGATATAGCTATTTGGAAAAGGAATAGTTTTTATTTCAAATTTGTTATGTGCATAAGCATAACAATAATAAACTAGAAATAAAAAATAATTCTTATTTTCAAAATTAAAAAAAAAAAAAAACTAATGGTTTCGTAAAATGTTGTTATAACGGTTTCGTAATAATTAACCGTTTTTCCTAAGTTTCGGTTTCCATAAAAATTAATTTTAAATTATATTCTGTGATCGCTTCGAAAAAGGAAACGAAAAGACGCATGCACTAATTTTAAATTATACTCAAGTAAATATTTGAAATCTATTCCAAATTAAAATATAGCGCAAGATAAATTTTCCGCGCCAAAGTTTAGATATCCTTGCAGAGCTCTGCATAAGTCGTCCGATTTTTTACAAAATTTGTTAGATGTTGATTTCAAACCTATCTTTCATATGGCAGCTATATAGCGATATAGTAATCCGATTTGTACCAAATTTTGTCAGGCTGTTTTAAACTTTACCTAATACACAATCTGTGAGATTGGTTAAAATATCTTAAGAAACAAGAATGAAAAAATTTGTTTCCAAAGATATCTTAAACAAACTCACACATTGTGTATTTAACATAGTTTTATGCATCTTTACCGAATTTGGTTCAAATCGGACTACTATATCATATAGCTGCCATAGGAACGTTTGGTTCGGAATCAACAAATAGTAATTTGGCACGCCAAAGTTATAAAATAAAAAAAGCACTGGAAAAATCTGAAACAACCTGTTATTTATGAATCGGTTTTTAAACGCTATATTTTTTTGAAATTGGATCACTCCTTAACTCCATCCTCATAGTTAAACATTATGGTTTAAATTCTAAAAAAAAAAAAAAAAACACTAAAAAACCAAAACAACCTGTTATTCGTGAATCGGTTTTTAAACGGTTATTTCGGTTTCGGAATATGATTCCCGTTATGATTACAAATTTCAATCGGTTAATAACTGTTTATAGTTTGGGTTGAATCGTTGCTTTTAATTTTTAAAGTGTTCATTAAATTTCAATTTTTTCAATTAGAAAAAAAACATAATTCGATACAAAGAAATAAAATATAGAATATGGATAAAATCTGAAAAGTAATTTAAAACAACTTTTTATGATAAAAATCAACAAATAATTCTCACTTTAAAATTATTGTAAATTTTTTTTTAACAGACGCGAATCTAAAATTTATTTTAGACATAAATTAAAATTTTTTCTTAACTAAAAATTAATTATGAACTGCAATTTTTATGATTTTGTTAACCAAATGAAAATTATAAATGTCTCTTATTTATGAAATCGATATTAAAAAAATGTAAATGTTTTGAATATTCTGCACAAACCAAATTAACTAGTCGCATTTTAAATTTGCAGACATTACAGCTCAATCAAAATTTGGATACTAAGAAAATGGGCGGAGTGTCTCAATTTATTTGGAATAATGCCAGTAGACAATCCGCAACTCCAACGACCACGCCTTCAAATTCATTTGCAGCGCTCTCCTCGTTAATTGATAAAAATATGTCCGATAGAGATCGCAGTGATCGTGACCGCGATCGTAGTGGTCCCAGAAATAAAGGCTCTTACAATAAGGGCTCCATGGAGCGCGATCGTTATGGCGACCGAGGTAAGCATTTAATGATCATCGAGAGAAACTGATTCGATTGTCCATCATACTTACATTTACAACTTAGGCATGCATTCGAGAACCGGTTCATCACAAGGATCGCGTGAAAGTTCCTCGTCGCGCGTTGGACAACATCAGCAAAGTCGAAGCATGATGAACTCCTCTTTACAAAAATCAGCTAGTCACTCAAAGTACACACAGCAGCCGCCGCCAGCCAGACTTTCCAATAAGGTATGTTATAGTTGACTATGTTCTCTATACATTTGAATTTAAAAATCGACCATCTGAACAATCGTTGAACACGCTCTCTAGACTTACTTGCTAAAACACACCTTCTGCTAAAACACCACTTCTTCATGCATGCGGGCCCTCAGATGACGAAAAATTTTATAAAAATTGTTATTAAACCCTTGCACAGGGTATTATAGTTTTGTCACGAAGTTTGTAACGCATTAAAGGAGGCCTCACAGACCCCATGAACTATATATATTCTTGATCAGGGCGACGAGCTGAGTCGATATAGCCATGTCCGCCTGTCTGTCCGTCTAGCTATCTTGATGAAACTCTGTCCAAGTTCGTCTTTTTGCTGCACGCAGTACATATGTAGGAACCGGTCGGATCGGATCACTATATCTAATATCTGTCATAGGAACGATCGGTTTGGAATCACCATTTAGTATGAAAAACATTTTTGTTTCTGAAGATATTTCAATAGCTTTATACATCCTTACCAAATTTGGTTTAAATCGGACAACTATATCATGCAGCTGTCACAGGAACGATCGGTTCGGAATCAACATTTAGTGTGAAAAACATTTTTGATTCTGAGAATATCTCAACCAATCTCACAGAACGGTGTTTGATACAGTTTCATATATCTGTACCAAATTTGGTTCAAATCCGACTTTAGTATGAAAAACTTTTGTTTCTTGAAATACCTTAACTTTTCTCACAGATTGAGTATTTGGTATTGATTCAAACAGCCTGACCAAATTTGGTGCAAATCGGATTACTATATCATATAGCTGCCATAGGAATGATCGGATCGAAAACAACATCTAACATATTTTGTAAAATATCTAACGGCTTATGAAGGGCTCTGCAAGGGTATCCAAACTTTGACGTACCAAATTTAGCTTGCGCTATATTATAACTACGGTTTCTTGCTGAAAACATTTTAGATTATGAATATGGTGATCCATTTTTAATTTTTTTTGAAATAAAAGAATTTTTCGCAAGACAAATAAAAGTTGGTGTCGTACTGAAAAGGGCGTAAATAAATTTAAGGTCAGTCACAAATGTTTGTAATTTTCGCTTTTCCATTTTTGATTAAATTTTTACAAATTTTTAAATTTCTTTAAAATATAATTTTGAGGCTAGGTGTGCAAAATAAATGTCATATCCAAAAGTCAAACCCACCTCAAGTCAGCAAAAAGTTTAAAAGGAGCCGAAAATTATAGAAGCGCTAGGGGGCTTCCCCCCTGCTCGCAACGCTCGCCCATTTCGGCTCGATACGCTCGCTGAAGTCTCGGAAATAAATGAAATGAGAAAATGAGGAACGCATCTTAAACGCAAATAGCCGCTTTTTGCTGATTTCAATATTTTGCTGCAATTGGATTGAAAATATTAGTGGTCCTTAATATAATATACTTTGCGAGAAAACGCTTAATTTTGCGGAAACGGGTCATATTTAAACAATAAAGCACTTTATTCTAAACGTTAATTTGCATCCGATATATGATATAGTCGTTCTATCTTGACCAAATTTTTTCAGAATGTTACAATGAGTAAATAAATATTCTGTGAGTTTGGTTGAGATAGGTCAAAAAATCAAATCAAAATTTTCATACTAAGCAATTTTGACCTTAGACACTCCCCACTTGAACCTCTTCCAGTAAGAATTTCAAAAAAAAACCCTGTCCTATTACACGATAAAGTCTGAAAATTTTAGCTCGATATCTTAACCCGTTCGGGCCTCAGCGTAATGTGTCAGTGAATCACTCAGGACAAAGAGCTTTATGTATACAGAAATCCGTGAGCAAGTTAACTATATTTACATGCAGCGTCCGTTACTTGCACAGTTTATTTTGCTGTCGGGCCCTCCCCAATGAGTGTTACGTTTAATGATTGCCTTCTTTATATTAGAAACAAACGCCCCTTCCGCCCCAGGAAACTGAAAAACAAAATTTCAAAGTCTAATTACAAGAGCATCTTTTATGCTATCGCCTTGAATTTGGTAAATATACAGTATGGTCCAAACCTATCCTGAAAATTCATTCGAATCGGATAAACGCGGAAGTAAATCAACTAACCATTTTTCGGGCAAAAGGAAGAAGAGACGCCAGCGGCCGCTTTGTTTTTTGACTGATATCTTCGTAGTGGCGCCATTTATTGGAATTGAAACCATCTATAATGAACGATTTGCACTCAAAAAGTACAGGGTTTCTTACTGGCTTGCTCCACCGTAGCTTACTGCATTTTTATTTAGAATCCGTGTTTCGCAACGACGTATGATTTAAATAAAAAGCCGTCATTACAAGGATCGGTACATCGAAGCCGAAAGAATTTTTTTTAATTAACTAATGGAAATTACTTTTGTTTGATTTTCGTAGGCTATGGGATCTTCGCTAAGCAACACTGTCGGCAATGTTGGCGTTTTGTACAGGGGCAGTGACCATCAGCCATCAAGTGCCTCATCATCTATTTCCGCCTCTCAACCTCAGTCTGCAAAGTCTGCTAATGTTGCGCCACCGGCAGTATTTATTGAGCCACGACACAACGACATGAAGCTTTTTAAATCTGTCGTATCGGATATGATAGATCTGGCAGCGACATCTAAAACTTTCAATCCGACGGTTGTCGAATGCATCAAACGGATACCAGAACAACAACGATGTGGCCTGTTGTTCTATATACTTACTGATTATTTGCATTTAGCGGATGTTGGCAAACAATACAGGAGATATCTGGCTATCTCAATTGCCTACCTTATACAGCAAAATCACATGTCTGTGGATCACTTTAGGCTTGCGTACAAAGAATTTAGTATGTTTGCAACCGATTTAATTGTGGATATTCCAGAGTTATGGCTCTATGTTCTTCAATTTGCTGGTAAGTATTCTTATTTCCCATGTGTATATATATAAATGGGGTTAAAGTCAAAATCGATATTATTTCTAGGTCCATTAATAGTGAAGAAAGTGTTGACAGTGTCAGATTTGTGGACAAAAAGTTTGCAAGACAACCCATCGAACATGGGTAAAAACTTCCTTAAAACATACTTGACCTACTGTACACGAGAAGTGGGTCCAAACTTTACCAGAAACATGTGGCAAAAGTTTAACATGCGTTGGTCGGATTTTATGCCAGAGAGTGAAGTAATCGATTTTATTGAAACAAATGTAAGTTAACCTTTTTTCCCATTTAATGTTTTTTATTAAATAAATTCCGTACTTATATAGAAACTAGAGTATGTCGAGAGTGAATTAAAGACACCAGTGATTGAAGAACGCGAGTCCGCCGAAAAACATGTCAAAAATGTGATAGATCATATTGAACACTTGCTTAAGGAAGGTTCAACTGCCGATTGCATAATTGATTACAGTAATGTAAGTAAATATATGAATTGAATGGATGTATTACATATTTAAATCGTACATATTTTTCTAGGGCAATATTGTTCAAGCCGATAAGGTGTTTGTTAGAGGCCTGACAAAAACTTTATGCAACTTTGCAATTGTCTATAAGGATCATAGTTATAAGCTCGAGCCTGAAATTTTTCAAAAAGTGTGCATACCAGTTTTTCAACGTTATATTGATTCCAATGATGACCTTCAGCTCGAGTGCTTATACGGAGTACAACTACTAGTGCACAGCTTGGAGCATCCTAGAGGTTTGTTATAATCGAGTTTCTATAATAGAACCATGTCAAAAACACGAAATACGTATTTATATTATTCGATTATAGGGTTATTAAGTGAATTATTTGGTGAACTATATGATGGTTATGTAATACAGAAGGAGTCCCTCTGTAAATGGCGCGATTCTAAAGATCAGTCAGCTGGAAAGGGTGAGTCACTTTTGTATAAGTTTAATTTATATAATTTATATGACCTTTTATTGGTTGTTTATTTTGTTGTAGGTGTGGCTGTAAAAAGTCTTAATCCATTTTTCAACTCGTTATTCAGCGAAGAAGCCAATTAATGCGTCAATATATGTATACTCGAAGAGGTGAGAAGCAGAGAGTAAGGGCAAGGTTAATAAAAACACACGAAAACAACAGACATCTTTTTGAATATATATATATATATAATCTTTCATAAGTAATAAGAAAGATGTGTAAAAAAGGGTTTAATATCAAGAGAAAATCCAATCTACTACAATATATGTATGTAAACACAAATAACAATTTGCGGATACGATCGTGCGAGCCTGCAGAACGAGTGGTATAAACCATATAACTGTGTATACATGTGTACTATAAATAAAGAAAACCTAAAAAAATTGAATAGATGTAATTGGTTGCTACACAGCGTTATAGATAAAAGGACCAGATCTAAAAATTACAGTTTCTTAACGAGAAGAAAATTAGAACATTGCATTCATTTTCGCGATTGTTTATGATTAAAGACAAACGCAAATCACGCCTTTTAAATAATTGTTGGTGAAACTCAAAAGATGGTGAACAGAAAAGATAAAAACAATTTAATCCAAGCAACCATAATTTTTCATACAAAATTTTATAGTCTTAATTGCCTAATCATTTATATTTCTATCTCTAAGAGATTATCAATCTATTTGTAATTTAATAAGGAATGATAAATCCGTTTTAAATATAATGTTTTTAAAGGTGAAAAACAAACTACGCTAATATTTTACTAATCTTGTTTAATTTTTTGGCCTAAGCTTTTTTAAATGGATGGGTATCAGATCTAATTAAATGTCAAGTCAAAAAATAAATAGATGGATCTTGATCTTAACCTTGCAATTTTATGGCGACGTAGTACTAATGTCCGCAGTTGCATATTCACAGATTCTCACGAGGTGTTATAAAGTTATTTATTCTGTCATTTGTTGACCTCCTCGGTCGACTACCATTATTGTAAGAGGAGGTTCCAGCATCTGTACTGAAACCAACTGGTACAGCAAAGTATTTTCAAACACGCATTAAGTTACATTAAGCAAGGTCAATAGTAGGAGACCCTCTACTTATGGGGAAGAGCAAAATGTAATGAAAAGGCAAAAACATTTTCTGAAACTCACCAACTAAAAAAATAATTTGGAGTGAAACGTGATTGTTCTTCAATATTGTGTACCAGAAATTTTAATAGATGTAGCCACTACGAAGATGCCAGCTGATAAACACGACGCGTTGTAGCGCTATCGACATCGGAGGGACATAGCGGTCGCTAGCGGCTCTTCGTCTTCCTTTAATCCGTAACAGTTTTAGTTGAATAACTTCCGCGTTTATCACCCGATCTGAATGAAATTTTCAGGACAGGTTCGGACTATAGTGTGAATTATATGTAGGAAAAAGCATAGCATTAAAGGTGCTCCTGTAATTTGGCGGAGGTCGGCTGATGGTTCAGAATTTGATGAAGGCGGAGCACATCGGTAACGGTCTGAGTTGATTTCTCTGGAATGTCCAGGTAGTTCAATGGTCCGAAAGAGACTCCCTGACATACTTCGAGAATTTTTGGATCCCTGAAGGGTGGTGATCGGGCAATTCCTAATCTTAGAACTTGCCGATGGGCAAGAAGTCAAGTCATACTAAATATTGACTTCGAACCGATCGGTCCTATGGCAGCTATATGATATAGTTTTCCGATTTGAACCAAATTTGGTAAAGATATTTGCAACTATGTCAAACACACAATGTGTGAGTTTGTTTTTTTTCAATCTGGGAAAATTTTTTTTGTTTTTTTAAGTAAAGAATATTTAGGACAAAGCAAATGTGAAAAATTCTTTGTGTAATTTGCCAATGTGCAACATAACCTTTTCAGTGTGCACGCTGACACACTACCCATATTGTATGTGCAATACAAAAACCAATGTGCGTCGTGTGCATAGGCATTGAATTTATATGCATAAGTATATATGCATGTGTAAATGCATAAACGAATAAGAAAACAAAACAAGCAACAGCAAACACAATACATTGAAGAGTTGAATAAGAGAGAGGAAGAGCGGGCGAAAACGCAAACAACAAAATCACATTGAATTAAAGAATTGAATAATTGCGTCTATCTTCCTGGCAATTATCAAGCTAGAGACTTGAACTTCGGCACGAACAATACTTGAATATTGATGCATCGTGAAAATTTGATCAAGATCGGACAATAAACACGGAAGATATCCGCAATTATTTCATTCTTTAATTTTATGTGTTGTTGTTGCTGTGTTTACGCCTTCTCTCATTCGCTCATTCGTTGGAGCATTTACACACACATATGCACGTACGTGCGCGCTGTGTTAGAGTGAGTTTTCGCCCTCTCTCCCTCTTGAAACACAAATATAATTATTAGAAAATTTGAGAGGCATTTTCTACTACCCCGGGGTATTCTACTGTCGGGCTCTTCCGACTGAATGATATATTTTATTTTGTGGGCGAAGGGGGTGTGGTATTCAAAATCAGAGCCCGCAGCAGTGTTGGTGAAGGCCCTCGCATCTTCGGGAAGTCTAAAAGGTTTGCTATAGTGTCCGATACTTTCGGAAAACTATTTTCATATTCTCGTTTTAAAGGTGCTTATTCGGATAATTGCCCGATAATGTCCTGATAGCGCTAAAACGTTCCTTCTCTGAACATTACAGAAGATTATAAAATTTCTCATATATGCAAAGGATGCATCACTAACGATCGAATTATCAAAAATATATAAGCAATGAAATTCCTATAATCGGCATAATTTCAATTAAACTTTAGCGGTTTCATAAAGGGTAAATTCCTATGATGCTAAACGATTTAGAGCATTGAAGAAATAAAAACTTGGGTTTCATGGCTTTGTCTAAGAACTTTGTCTTTGTGGTAATACAAAGACTCTACAAGTTTGCGCTAGAGGCCAGTGACGGGTCAATTTGGTCAAATTGACACGTGTGATGATAAAACGGGTCTAGACCGATATGTACTTTAAAATCTTGGATGCGCCACTTCTTTACCCGCAAATAGCAAAAAGCCAAAATATGGCAATTATTAAGCTGGCCAGTAGAGATTCAGCACGTATGATACTTAGTGATGATGTCACACCACTGTCAAGACATAAGACAATTTTTTCATATAGGGACGCTATTCTTTTGTAATCTGTTTGTATATATACATATGTATGTATGTACGAGCCTCTTTTCCTTCCACAGGGTATTTTACTATCGAACCCTTCCGACTGAATTTTATAATTTCTCTTAGCACATATATACTATAAGTGAGAAATCTAATATAATTGTGTATATAAATCTTTTTTTTTGTATAATCAAGAAAATAATATAAACAATTGACTATTGCAGTTAAATATGGCCCAGCAAGCAATAAACGAATTACACATCCATGTCCACATACATTACATTACAGGTATCTCCACGTTGATGCTTGCACATTAGCACAAAATCGTGGGCTTAAAGGTTTAGTTTAGTTGGTCGCACCAGGTAATGAGTATAAGGTACCTAGTATGAACTTTGCTGAAATGCGTGAAAATGTGCCCGGGGTGGGATACTTAACTTACTGTGCGTCGCTAAGGTTGCGCTCATAACCTCTGCACGCGGACTGTGTGGTGGTTATCCCCATTAAGTTCGTAAAGAGTGCGAACTCAAGCAGCGGCTTTCCTCTCTTATCGATGTTTGGTTTCCCGACAAAGTGTGGTGCGCATTTTCATCACACCCTAGGATAACATCAATGCCCTCTTTTTGTGCATGCTGATTCAGAGCTCTGATGTTTTCCGACATTGGACTTTTTCCTCATACGAAGATGTGCAGATGCCAGCTATATGTTGGACCTGTCCCTTTACTTGCATAATGCTATCGTCAGGTCTCCGCTGCTGTAACAAGAAGAAAAAAGAGCATTAAGTCCATTCCTTATCACGATCTGGCAAAACGTGAAATGCTGTTAGGTAATGAATTGTTTGAAGTTTAAAGACCTAACCTTCCTTTGCTTCGGTGGTCGAGCTCTTCGGACACAAATTTTTTTATGTTGGTATATTTCTGTATTTTTTGCAAAAATTTTTCATCTTTGGGGCAGAACTATAAGATTCCAAATGATTCATTTAAGTTCGTGTTTCTTAATTTTAACTGAAAATTACGTACATTCTTGGTTTTGAAGTATTTTTAATAATTTATTTACTAAACCTCTATTTTTGAAACAATTTTTAAATTTTGTACATAGACATTTAACACTGATTGCTGTATAGCGAAGCGACTTATACCACGTGATTCTGTGATCATTTTCAAAACGATTTTTCATAATTCCAAGGTGCATTTTCGGCGCAGCTTAAGATACGATGAATGCGAGGCCAATCTTAAGGGGTTTTTAGGGACTGCACTTGTCACTCTCTTTTCTTATTGACAATCTAGATAAGTATTGATTTGATTCCAGGGTATATATTCTATACAAGAGGATAATATTTCGGAGTCACCACTACATGCGAATGTTTGTAGCTTATTCTTAAATTGTCATACACACTTCCTCGTGAAGGTGAAGGAGGGCACGGATGAGAGAAAAGATGAACCATCGGAAAAAAGTAATGCAAGACATATTTTATGCTGAGATTGGACTGAAAGTTGACACTCCAAAGTGTGGATATGGAAACAGCGATTATGGAAATAAATATCGGGAATTTTTTAGGAACTTTGAAGATTTTGCGCGGATTACTGGTGTGGATGTGGACATCATCAAAAGACTACAAGTGATTTTAAATATTGTTAACTTCACGGAAACGGTTAATGGAATAAAATTAAGGAATATGCAAACGAAACTGATGCAAAGTTGAAGGAGAAATATCCTCATAAGATATTGACTTCTACACTTCATAAATTTTTGACACATGGAGGAGACCTCTTCGAGTACCAAAGTCTACCAATTGGAGAGTTGTCAGAAGAGGCTCAGGAATAAAAAAACAAGGAATATAAGAAATATAGGTATTCGAATACTTGCAAGGTGTCACGGATGAGACAAAATTAGGATCTGTTTAACATGTTATCGGCATCTTCAGATCCATTATTATCAACGAAAAGATTTGTAAGAAGTCACAAAGAACTGGAGGAGGTTTATACAAAAGATATGGTAGATTTAATTTATTTAGGCTATGAACTTGAATATATTACTGAAGAGAGTTTAAGTAAACAGGAACATTTAATATATTAATCTAAATAACAATAAAATTAATCTAAAACAATTATAAACGATTTTTATTTATTTTATATTTTGTTTTTAAAGATGTTGACACGATAGAAATGTAGTAGAAACTTCAATTATTTTAAATATGCTCGCTACAGTAAATGGAACTAAAATATTAATTTAAATTCATTTATAAGTATTAAAATACTATAAGGAATATTGGTTGGTACAGGTATATGTATAAGGCATATGCAAATTGGTACATTTATGGGCAAATTGTTTGATGTTTGCATGCTTCTAATGCGAAAGTATCGTATAAAATCACGCAAAAAAACAATATCCATTTTTGACTACCTGTGAAAAATAGGCTTACTCGATTTAAAAGATTTTACATTCATTTTAAAGCTGAAGAAGTTTTCTAATAAACGCTTTTTAATTTTTAGACCCAGTACTTTAAAAAAGTACAAATGGGTCTATTACGTTTGTGCAAAAAAATGTGCGTAACAGGCAGAAGGAGGCGTGGCAGACCCCATAAAGTATATATATTCTTGATCAGCATCAACAGCCGAGTCGATATAGCCATGTCCGTCTGTCCCTTTTTTGAGTAACTAGATCTCAGAGACTATAAGAGCTAGAGACACCAAATTTGGCACGTAGGTACATCTATATCTTGCAGTGAACGAGTTTGTTTTAGATTTTTACCACGCCCCCCTCCGCCCCCGCAAATCAAAATACAAAATTTCCAAGTCGAATTACAAGAGCACCTTTAATGCTAGCGCCTTGATTTTTGGTATGTATAATACAGACTATAGTTCCAACCTATCCAGCAAATTTCGTCCAAATTGGATGATAAACGCGGAAGTTATTCAACTAACAATGTTACGGGCAAAATCAATCTCTGAAGTGGCGCCATCTATGGAAATTTTTTTAAACTGAAATAATCTGTAGTAATCGCATTACACTCAAAAAGTACTGGGTCTCCTACTGTCGAGCTTGCTCCACCGTAGCTTAATGCATTTTTTCGATATCTTGTTTGGATCAAAAGTTATGATTTTCGCAAGGTAAAAACTATAAACGACCCACTGTGTGGCGTTCAGGTCGGATAGGAATGAGCTTCGAGCTTAAACTGGCTATTATCCCTTCTAGAAGCAACCGCTTTCTTTCGAAAGCCATCGTCGAGTCATCGGACCTCAGCATTTTGCTGTGAGAGGCGTGGCTCTTCCCCCTCCTTTCAACTGTACCCTCATTTTGAAACAGAATGGTCTTTCGCTTGGCAGACACGAAATAAATAGTACATTCTACATTTCAGTGCAAGCTCAAAGTTTTGGTTCAATGGATATTATACCTTAGCCCAAAAGTAGACCCGTGAATTTGTTACGTTTAAATACTTGTAATAAACTCAATTGCTTTAAGACACATCGTTGCTTTATTATTCTGAGGGTCAATCACCGCATTCGTCTTGGGTAATCCAACCAGATGGACACACAATCTGAGGGCCGCATCATATTATTAAAGCAATCTGTGACTCCGCCAGTAGTCAGCACAAGTACTTTATTAGATTGAAATTAGATTATTTTTCAACATTTTTAATAGATTTAAATGGCTTTGTTCCTTAAAGTTCTTAACTGACTTTGTTCTACTTTCATCTGATAAATAATCCTTGTAGCGCCAAAAAAAAACCAACTGCAAATAATGCCAATGGCACCTTCAATCCATCCGTGAAAAGGAATCGATATATTCTTCATTATGATCAACTGTCGATTCGGGATAGCCATATCTGTCGAATAAACGAAAGGATTTGAGATATGGAAAAACTTAGGAACACGACTTTTCGCATAAAGATTTCTTATATTTAAAGACTAATAAAACTTATCGAGATGCGATGTCTTTCGCCTTAAAATCAAAACAATAACGAGAAATTTAAAAGCAACAGACTTGTGTTCTACCGGAGCTACAGTTTTTGTAAATTTTTAGATGGCAAACCCTTTCGCACAAAAATAGGAATAAACCAAAACCCTGTCAATCAATAACTTAGGAATTCGGTGACGACAAAGATTATATTTCCAAGCTACAGTGATGGCAAAGAGTTATAAAATCGTCATGAATTTTATTATTATTCATGCCGGAAGAGCGCGTTATCGTTGTGTTAAAATTACTGTTGACCAATTGTTTGCACAATTATTTTTGACTTGACACTTTTACATAATTAATTATATACATTCATGCATTTATACATTATAATATATACAATAAATAAAAAGGTAAGTAATAATAATATAAACAAAAGAAAAATGTATTACATAGAACCAGAACCTAAGTTTCAGGGGCTCCTTAAACCGGTCCGCGAGCCGAACCTTATACCCCAATCTTCTGAGTACATTTTCGTGGAACGAAATGTGAATATGTTAAATGTGAAACACCGATTCCCATTGCCAACATCTAACATCAATACAACATCTTAAATCTACCATCAATACAACAGTAATACATTTGTAAAATTTGGTGCAATTTTGTGATTTTAATATACAAATGATGCTTGAACAATTTTATTATTTATTATTATTATTCATTTTTTGTTTCTTTCTCTTAGGAAACCCATTAGATCGGTATGGAACATAATGGGGGAGTCCGCAACTTGGCGCAAGAGCTCTTATTGTTTTATGAGGTTCTCTGCCAACGCAACACGCTCTGCTGCCTCATTGCGAGCTTTGCTGTACTTCCTCTTCAGTCCAAGTCTCTCCCGTGCTATGTACACCAGGCAGAGTTGGGTCTATAAGCATTATCAGTACTTTTTAATTAGCATTGAAAAAAGTAATGCTAATGAAACTACATTTCACTAGCATTGAAAAAAGTAATGCTGGCTACAAAATTTTTAGACCCAGTACTTTAAAAAAGTACAAATGGGTCTATTACGTTTGTGCAAATGTGCGTAACAGGCAGAAGGAGGCGTGGCAGACCCCATAAAGTATATATATTCTTGATCAGCGTCAACAGCCGAGTCGATATAGCCATGTCCGTCTGTCTGTCTGTCCGTTTGTCTGTCCCTTTTTGTGTCACCTAGATCTCAGAGACTATAAGAGCTAGAGACACCAAATTTGGCATGTAGGTTCATCTATATCTCAAGTTGAACGAGTTTGTTTTAGATTTTTGCCACGCCCCCTTCCGCCCCCGCAAATCAAAATACAAAATTTTCAAGTCGAATTACAAGAGCACCTTTAATGGTATGTATAATACAGACTATAGTTCCAACCTATCCAGAAAATTTCGTCCAAATCGGATGATAAACGCGGAAGTTATTCAACTAACAATGTTACGGGCAAAATCAATCTCTGAAGTGGCGCCATCTATGGAAATTTTTTAAACTGAAATAATCTGTAGTAATCGCATTACACTCAAAAAGTACTGGGTCTCCTACTGTCGAGCTTGCTCCACCGTAGCTTAATGAATTTTTTTAAATAAAATTAAAAATTTAGTTAAATTAAGGGCCTTTTCAATAAAAATCCAGACGCTTAAATAAGGCTACACCTTTATTACCTGTTGATCGATTTTAATAAAATACGTTTTAATTTAAAGAGGATCCTTTGAATTAATATTTATTTGAAAAAAAATTCAAATTTGTGTCCGGATTTTTATCGACGAGCACTAAATTTTTTTTTGGAAAAATTAAAAACATAAATTTTTTAAATTTGCATAAATCTGCATATAGTAAGCCGTCCGATTTTTTACAAAGTTTTTTAGATGTTGATTTCGAGCCGATCGTTCATATGACAGCTATGAGATATAGTAATCCGATTTTCACCAAATTGTCAGGCTGTTTGAAACTATATCAAATACACAATCTGTGAGTTTGGTTAAGATATCTTAAGAAACAAAAAAGTTTTTCATACTAAATGTTGATTCCGAACCGCTCGTTGCAATGGCAACTATATAGTGATCCGAATCGGCCGGTTCCGACATATCTACTGCGTGCAGCAAAAAGACGGACTTGTACCAAGTTTCATCCAGATAGCTTCAAAACTGAAAGACTAGTTTGCATAGAAACAGACGGACAGACAAACGGACATGGCTATATCTACTTAGCTTGTCGCCCTGATCAAGAATATATATACTTTATGGGGTCTCTAAGGCCTCCTTCAATGCGTTACAAACTTCGTGACAAAATTATAATACCCTCTGCAAGGGTATAAATATCTGTATTACCTGAACTTCCTGGCGAGATTATCTATTTTGGTTCGCACATCTGTCCAACCACCCCGAAATCCGACACTCTCTAGGCTTTGTGCCGTTTCCAAGTACACATGGGAGATTTTTCACACTCCTCTCTGATCTTCAATGTTTTCCGCACACAGGTCAATCACCACATTATCCATTTCTGGAGACTATCGCACTCTCTTTGTGCTCCTGCTGCTGGCATTAAATTACTCAAAACAATTATAAACTTTATGTACTTACTTGACTTGGCGGCCATTTCAAATTTTTATTTCTAATTGTTTTTGCCATTGCCGTTATTGACTATTTCGTAGGGAATGACAAATTTCTAGGTTGTATTCGAAAATAATCGAGTACAAATCGAATTGGAACATGTGAAATAAGTGTGGGACACCAACATCAAAAAAATATGTCGGAACGATGTTGGAAATTTCTGCACTGGTAATAGTATAGGCACATCATGAAAGAATAGCCTATAAGTAGTCTGTGGTTCGAACTATCGAATCGAACCTCCATAAAAATTTTGGAGATTTGCAGCCTTGATCATTTCAAAGCAAAATATTACTAAAATAATCAATAAGGATATCTTAACTTTATTTTCAATTTATCAATTGTGAATTGTATTAAAGTTAAACTGTCATAATAGATGAAATTATGGACTGCAGTCGGCTGTGGTTACAAGCAGGTGTAATGCGAGCTTTTCTTGTATTTTACTTGGTGTTCTGAAATCTCTTCTTTTACGAGTAATGTGCATTACTCTGTTAATGCCATCGTTTCGGAGATACCACGGTGTCCCAGAAAGGGTTCTCAGGATTTGTTGTATAATAGGGTTACTTGACGTAAGTTACAGATGTGTCTTCTTGGTTGCTATGTGCTGTCCCAGGTATGCCGCCTAATCTGATGATATAAAACCAGATGTATAAAACCGTACACCTAGGGATCTCGATGGTCATTTTTAAAGTTCTTAAATCAAAGCCAGGGAATTTATCTGGTTCTAATTGCTCTTTGATGACACTTAGAACTTAGAAGTTACATGATGACGACGGGAGCGCAAATGAATTGGTGGCCGGGTTCTGCTGGAACATATTTTGTAGATCACTATTTCTTCATCCCAACTGATCTAGTTGCTACTGATTTTTTCAGTTGCAGCACTTCAGCTTGGTACACACGATGCAAAGTATTTGCAGCAAGTTGATTGCTGCAATAAAATTTGCACGTTTAAACACGAGTGGAAACATTTTGTTGCAAAGAAAAAATTTGCAATAACTGTTTGCGGGAATTACTTCCACAATTTTTCCAGCTAGTGGGATGATAATTGCTCAATATTGTGTCATTAGGGTTTTGTTTCCTCTAGCTTAAGCAATTTAGTGAGCCTGCGTGTAGCTACTTTCATTATATACTAGTGGACTGCATTATTGCATTCATTTTTTACTCCTCATAGCTATAGAATACTGTACACACTATGTGCCTCTCCCGTCACACTCATCGTTTATCCAAGACCAGCTGTTTGATTTTTGGTTTGTTGAGATTTTAATACAGATGTTAGTGTATCTGGCGAGTTGTTGATTTCGTCATTAGTAATATGATAGTAGATAGTATTTGTAGTACTTTAGCCATTATGTTCTATTGATTGTGATGTACGGGTGATGTAGAATCTTGAGTAAGACTGGCGAATGGTCCTTTTATAAATCTGCGAGCGAGTAAAAATCAGATTTGTCGGAAAAATGTAAAAATTGATGGGAAAAAAGAACAGACTTGTCAAATTAACACCAATTAGTGAGTTGGGTTGATATAGCGCAGAAAACAGCAAAGCTCCAATAAGTTAACTTTAGTTTTGATCCGACTGTTCCTATGGTAAGCATACGATATAAGCAATGACTGTAGTCGCTGATTCTAGTCTTGTCCAAATTTTGTCAGGCTGTAACATATATACATATATAGTATAACATATAGATTGCATTAATCTACGGTGGACCAAACTCAACTCTCAGTAGGAGACCCTGTACTTTTTGAGTGCAAAGCGATCACTACAGATTGTTTCAATTTCAAAAAATTCAATAGATGGCGCCACTACGAATATATCAGTTGATTTTGCCCGTAACATTGTTAGTTCAATAACTTCTGCGTTTATCATCCGATTTGGACGAAATTTGCATGATTGGTTCGGACCATAGTCTGTATTATACATACTAAAAATCAAGGTAGGATTAAAGGTGCTACTGTGATTCGACTTTAAAATGTTGTATTTTAATTTGCGGGGGCCGAGGGGGGCGTGGCAAAAATCTAAAACAAACTCGTTGAATACAAAATATAGATGAACATACATACCAAATTTGGTGTCTCTAGCTCTTATGGTCTCTGAGAGCTAGAACTCAAAAAAGGGACAGACGGACATGGCTATGTCGACTCGGCTGCTGATGCTGATCAAGAATATATATATACTCTATGGAGTCTGCCACGCCTCCTTCTGCCTGTTACGCACATCTTTTTTGCACAAACGTAATAGACCCTTCTGAACTTTTTTAAAGTACAGGGTCTAAAAATATATAGAGATATTTGCAATGTAGGTTAAAAATGCTTTATTTGCAGCTATTTAATTATCATAAATTGATTTTAATAATATTATAACAGGTATATAACAAATATGTAATTTCAAGGTGGGTTGAATTTTCGATTTTTCGTTTTTTAAACTCAGTTTCTTTCTATCAATTATAATTCAATTGTTTTTATTGTTTAACTCTTAATTTCTCATATAATTTTTTGTTCTTCATTTATAATCTTGTTTTATATATTGTTTATATTTGCACTTCATCTCAGTAGACGCTTTTCTCCGGCAATGGTTGGCTAATTTCTTTACAGTTATTATTTTTTTTTCAATATTTATTCTCTAATTGTCTCTCTAATAAAAATATTTTTAATTTATAACCTACAGCCCTATCATTCTAAATAGTTTAATAGTTTAAACTTCTCGTATTTGTATATTTAAGATTAACATGACCTTCGACTTCACACTTTAATTTTCTTTTATTGTAAAAGAAACAACAATTCTCATTTATGTATGTAACTTGTAACAATGTCGTTTTACGAGTTAATATTATAATCTATTATGTAATAACAATTTTCAACTTTTTACAAATATATTCGTATGTGATTAATCTATTTCATTCTTTCGCTTGCTACGACAATTTTTGCATAAACAATATGTTCTACGACTTTGCCGATTAATTAATTTAAGCTAGTTAATATGGTGTTTCTATATGTAAAAACATTACAACAGTTAAATAATTGTTATTTCTTTTTCTTACTTAATATATGTGTAAGTTTCATTTTTCTTTTTGATTTAATTTGTAAAAATTTGCATTCAAATGTATACTTAATGAAATTTAAAGACAATTCATATTAATTCGACTTTATTGCCCGTATGAATAAGGTTTCTTTTTTTGTTTTGGAAATGTGAGCTTGAAACTAAGCTAAGACTTATGACATGCAATTACTATTTCGTAGCTACAATTCATAGACCAAAAATCTCAAAACAATTTACAATGCAATATCCTTAAATTCCTAATTGTTTTACACTTTGCAAATATCTCCAGTTCAGCTTCAAGCTCTGCTTAAAATCTAATATTAATCAGGCATTATTAATGATATAGACGTCAGTTACATATGTCGTAAATTGCAAGCACAAATTACATTATAATATTTTTGTAATTTTGATGTTTTCAAATATACGCCAAGTGTGCGATGTCTTTGTCAGGGTTCAGCTTGTTTCAATACTGCCAACCCATTTTGGATAAATGTAATTCGTAAATAGTTTTCTGAATACATACATGTGTATGTTTTTACGTTTTCTATATAAGATTTTGTCGATCCTAAAATTATTCTGGTTTAAGACGATGCCACTGAACAACAGTTTGCTTGGGTTTTGAGATCATATCCTGCCAGTGTTTCGTTTCCGAAGCACCTGAACCATTTTTACCTGATCAATGGTAAAAATAAATAAAAATTTTTTTTATACCCTTTTTGTTTGTGGAAAAGTGTATAGGTATTACCAGCTAATAATATTCTGCCGATTAGCTCGTTTCGTCCAATGTTATCAAAATCCATAACCATAACGTCAAGGGAACATTCTCGGATTTTTTCCCATGGAACGTTGAAACTAAATGATTCATTAAAAACAGGATTTAACGTACAGGTGAATATAGGTGTTTTTCTCTTTTCTACGCGCTTATCTCCAAATTGCAGCCACACCTTTACATAAGGGTCTGAAATATAGTTAATTTTATTGAGTGTACATCTTAAAGTGGTTGGAGGTAGTAAGTTGCTTTTAATATCCGAAATATAATCATCTTTTTACCGATTACAATAAGTGATAGATAATGCTTAAACGCTAAAAGAATATGTATAATTTACCCGACTTTCCATTAATGTCTTTTGCTTTTAGGTTTCTTGCTTTTATCAAGGTCAAAGTTAAAATCGAGTTTGATGGATGATAACATAGCGAAGACAAGAGTTCTCCACATTTATCTTTAGCAGGTGGTTTCAAGGCTTTCCAAAATGACTGTTTCCCAGCGAAATCAACCTATATTCAGTTGAATATAAAACGATTTTGATATGTATCTTGCACAAACGTATTAAAAAATCTTAAATAAGTTAGTTGCAGTTTTGTATAACCATACCTGGCATAGTGGTAAAAATACTTCCCCAATTGAATCATCTCTTGAGAAGCGGTCATAATCAAAGACATGCAAATGAAGTACCTATACAGGGTATTAAATTAAAACATAACATTCAGTCGATAGAGACCGACAGTAAAATACCCTGTGGAAGTGAATAACGTTGTTAAATTCCCTATACATACAAACACAGTTAATTTGCTCACGTTTATACATACATATGTATATGTATATGCAAGCATATTAGAGCACATTACTCTATTTGACTGTGTTGAACAACATTCGGTGAATATTTTAAGATTGTGGGATAAAGGGTGGCTCATTCAAAATTTGAAATTAACAATTGATGTGAACTCTTTTAAATCTTAAGTTGTTAGCTTTAAAATTGATCTTGTTATTTTGTTATTTTCGATTTGCGGGTGAAAGCCGAGGAAGTCATAATTTAAGATGGACTCTGCCTGGAAACAAAAGTGGTCTTCATTTCAAATTTGGTGAGCCTAGGTCTTATCATCTCTAAGATTCTTTCTTTTATACGGACGAGAAGATGTACAGACAGACATGGCTATATCGATTTGGCTTGTGGTTCTAATTAAGAAAATAAAAAATGAATTAAGCTACGGTGGAGCAAGCTCGACAGTAGGAGACCCAGTACTTTTTGAGTGTAATGCGATAACTACAGATTATTTCAGTTTCAAAAAATTTCCATAGATGGCGCCACTTCAGAGATTGATTTTGCCCGTAACATTGTTAGTTGAATAACTTCCGCGTTTATCATCCGATTTGGACGAAATTTGCTATATAGGTTGAAAATATAGTCTGTATTATACATACCAAAAATCAAGGCGCTAGCTCTTGTAATTCGACTTGGAAATTTTGTATTTTGATTTGCGGGGGCGGAGGGGGGCGTGGCAAAAATCTAAAACAAACTCGTTCAATGCAAGATATAGATGTACCTACGTGCCAAATTTGGTGTCTCTAGCTCTTATAGTCTTTGAGATCTAGTTACTCAAAAAAGGGACAGACAGACAGACGGACAGACGGACATGGCTATATCGACTCGGCTGTTGATGCTGATCAAGAATATGTATACTTTATGGGGTCTGCCACGCCTCCTTCTGCCTGTTACGCTCATTTTTTTTGCACAAACGTAATAGACCCATTTGTACTTTTTTAAAGTACTGGGTCTAAAAAGAATATATATACTCTATGGGGTCTGCCACGCCTCCTTCTGCCTGTTACATACTTTTATTTTTGAACAAACTTAATATACCCCCACAGGGTATAACAATTGTGAATGATTATCGAGTACATAAACGTTATAGGTATGACTATTAACCAAACTTACACGCGATTGAAGTTTTTGTATTGGAAAACCTTCAAAGTAAAATGTTTCATTCCATCGAGGGTTTAGGGTTCTTCGCTTAATTTTGGTTTCTAAACGGTGTTTCTTATCTGGCAATAATGTCACTCGAACATATGGATCTGAGGTACCACTTAAATCTTTTGCTGGAAGTTCTTTTCCTTGCAGAACCTTAAGGATTAGCGTTGTATTTTGAAAATCATATTCCAGTGAAAAATGTATTTGTCCAACATTCTCACTGGGATCTGTGCTGTCAAGGTACATATCGGTCATTGAGATACTTTTATTCTAAAATGAAAATATTGAAGTATGTATACACATGGTTAATTTCACTAGAAAGTTATTATTTATTCCAATCTTTGAACATCATATAATCATATATCATGATAGTTTCCCTATGTAAATTAGTGCCAATTGTCTTTCATTGCGCTTTAATTTTTTAAAAATCTAATACTTACTGCTGAGTCTTTTGATGTACCATCACTTGCAGCCCCTGTAGATGTATTTGATGCTTTCGTCGGTGTAGTCATTGAGCCGCCCCTAGAAACAACATTCTTTATATATATATATAACCATTATAATGGGATGGGAAAATTAGAATACTATTTAGCAGATTTTGTCGCATTGTCAAAATGGAATACACGTCATTTGAAAACAATGTTATTGTATTTATTTAAAATAATGATTACAGGAATTTAAATGCACTTACCCTATGAGAGGAGTTCTGAGATTTAAGAAGCCGTTTAACTTTCGATTAATATTATTTTGCAGCGGAGTTGCGATCGTTTGTGCAACTGGGACTTGCGGCTTGCTAGGAGGGTTTCCAGAATCCACAATATCTTGCGTAGCTCTTAAAGTAAATATAAATGTATTGTATATGATTTAAGTAACACAATGCGGTTGACTCAGACAAGCAAAATAAACAACAAACTCAATTATGGTATACCCTAAATTCATAAATTTTAATTGAATATGTATAATTTTGTAGTAAATATAAAATGTACTACTTACCTCAAGCTATAACTACTAGATTCTTCGTCCTCATTCGGTTCAATGAACTGTAACTGTGACCTTTTATGTCTCCACCATAAATATCCACCGGCTAAAAATAGCGCTATAGCAATAATTAGACCCAATATAGCTAAACAAGCTATTAATATTATGCTCGCCATATCTGGAATTGTCAAAGTAAATACATTTGTGGCTTATTAATATTTTTATTTTTTATATTCTCATATTCGCTTATATTTCTCATATTTGCTGAATTGAGAAATTTTATTTGTTTAATAAGTTGTATGTTTAGTGTCCAGATTAAAGACGAAATTAAAATCTTTAGCTATGAAAATGTTTTATGTTTGGGCTTTTACTATACCGATGGCGGGTATTTAATTTTTATGTCTAACCTTACGTTCTTAGTTATTATATTATCACATTGCTATGGACGCTGAAAATTATATTTAATAATTTTATCTTAAAATTGCGGATACAAATACGGTTTCATTTGCCCGTTACAAATTCTCATTTTTTATTTGCACAAACCCTCACATAATAAGGGACGCAAGGATAACATTTTGTTTGCATAATATTTTTTTCACAAAGTCTTGCATGTACATATGAACTTGCATAGTGCTATTCAAATTGGTTATATACTTATGGTAACATGTAATTCCATTGAAATGTATCCATATTTATTTTCGGTTGATATTTTACTTCATTATTTTTACAATGAACATACGCACATACATACATATAGAAAGAAAAATTATGTGTATATGTATCTTGAAATATCAACAACAATTCACTTAAAAAATAAAATAACTAATTCTAACTTATTGATGAATTTATGAAAAAATATTGCTCAAATTATTAGATAGTTTAAACATTTCTACTCTATAATGTTACCTTCTAAATGTTATCATAAAAATATGTAATCTTTTTAAATTAATGGGATTTATTACTGTACTTATTCGCATTAGCTCATGTGATTTAAGTTTTAGGCACACGTATTGAAAAAATAATTGTGTTTCATGGGTTTATTAGAATTATATTTTAATTAATGTATATATTATGTATTTATCGTTTTATTTGTATTTTTTATAAAACACTTTACTTCGGTATGACTTATGTATGTATAAGTTAATGGGACTAAGCAGCAGGGGATGACGATGACAGTAACTGTAATGAACAACCCGAATACGGAAAGCTTGTAATGTATGAGAGAGCCTAATGCGTTATCGGAAAACATTTATACACACAACTGCTACGATAGTACAAATGAAAGCTTGCAACTGCTTCTACACTCTGCCTTTCCAATGATATATGTAACATAAATTAATGGAACATTTTCTCGTTATAATATACCCTTAATAAAAACAAATCTAAAATTAGGAATATTTTAGTTTGAGGACCTTACATTGCATGGGTAAATGCGTTTTAGTTTCTCAACTATGTGGCTTATTGTATATCAAAAGAACTTCTCTTAAAAGCTCAGTCATAAGGCACACTGCGCATGTCACCTTATAAACTATAATATCTTAAAGCAAAGCATCTACTAAACCAGAATCCATACCAAGACCCCTTAACTTTTACAAAAATATAACGCAGCTATCTTTGGCATGCCAAAGGTTGTATATCCTTGCAGGCTTACGATATACATATATAGTCCGATTTTCATTTTAAAGTTGCCCATACTAAATGTTGATTTCTAACCGATTTCCTATAGCAGCTATATGATATAGAAATCTGACCCGGCCACTTCTGACATATGCACGTCGTTCAGCAAAATGATGCCCCTGTACCAATTTTTAAGAAGATGGCTTCAAAACTGGGAGACTAGTTTTTAGAGTAACATAAGCACAAACGGAACAACGGACAGACAGACATACGAATAGCGACTCAGCTCGTCGTCGAGATCCCTGGTCTACTACGACTCCTTCAACGTGTTCCACATTTTGTGACAAAATTACAATACTCTCTGCAAGAGTTTAAAAAAGTGTGATGAAATAGGCTGAGAAATATTTTGGCAGTCAGTTTTGCAAAGCGGTATTCATTGAACCAAAAGAATAAAAGTGCCAAAAAAAACTTGTCCTTTTCGACACAGTTAAAAATATAAAGAAGGATCGTGAAGCTACGCATACAAGAATATTTTTAAAGTGAAATGGCGCCCAACAAAAGAAATCCAAATAAAAATTTTATTTGTGTATAAATTCTTTACTGTTTCTCTAATAAACTTTTCTGATATATTCTGCGATTTTTGGATAGTTTTGGTATTATGCTGTCACAGTGATATTCTGCTACCCTCTAGCGAAATATTTTGGTAAACTGAATACTATAACACACACAAGTTTGATTATTTATAAAACATAAAATAATGAAATTATAAATAAAGCCTTAATGTAAGTACATTTAAATTTAAAAAGTAGTTAATACTATAAAACCCGTATGGAAATAGCAATAACGGTTATCAAATTAAGAAATGAATAAGAAACTAAGAAAACAACTTACGAATCATTAATTAAATTTTGGTTCGTAAAGTTAAAAAACTGATAACACTGTGCAACAATTTTTTTCTGGTCCTCGGATCCAACGATTAAATATATCGACTTTAAAAAATGTTTCTGCTTGTAGCTTTTTTTTTAGATTTTTATAATTTGACCGATATTTTTTACTTTTTCATGTGGTGCTCTTACATTACGAATTATTTTTTGAGAACAGCACAACCGATCTTAAAAATTACATATTCCGAAAGATAACGAATATATCTACTAATCATTCATACATTGTTTTTTTTTTAATTTATATCAATAGTTTGACAAATATATACATTTAAATTAAAAAAAATATGATTTTTTGGATTTTTTCACGGTTTTTCGATCTTAAAACTCAAGCAAATTAAAAAAAATTAGGTTTTTTTGTTTAAAAAAAAATGCATTAAGCTACGGTGGAGCAAGCTCGACAGTAGGAGACCCAGTACTTTTTGAGTGTAATGCGATTACTACAGATTATTTCAGTTTAAAAAAATTTCCATAGATGGCGCCACTTCAGAGATTGATTTTGCCGTAACATTGTTAGTTAAATAACTTCCGCGTTTATCATCCGATTTGGACGAAATTTTCTGGATAGGTTGGAACTATAGTATGTATTATACACACCAAAAATCAAGGTAGGATTAAAGGTGCTCTTGTAATTCGACTTGAAAATTTTGTATTTTGATTTGCGGGGGCGGAGGGGGCGTGGCAAAAATATAAAACAAACTCGTTCAATGCAAGATATAGATGTACATACATGCCAAATTTGGTGTCTCTAGCTCTTATAGTCTCTGAGATCTAGTTACTCAAAAAAGGGACAGACGGACAGACGGACATGGCTATATCGACTCGGCTGTTGATGCTGATCAAGAATATATATATACTTTATGGGGTCTGCCACGCCTCCTTCTGCCTGTTACGCACATTTGCACAAACGTAATAGACCCATTTGTACTTTTTTAAAGTACTGGATCTAATTAGATGCCTAGAAGCATTAATTAGGCGTCTTTTAAGATATTACTCATAAAAATCGTAGGTAAGAAAGCAAAGTAACAGCCTTTTATAGGCAGACAGAATGGTATGGAACGACTTCAAGTCTAGAAAATCCTACTCGAATTAATTTTTCTGACTGTTTGACTTTAAATTCACATGTATTTATGATTTAAGACTCTCGCAAAGCATTGATCATTAAAATTAACCCAGAAACGGCAAATTTAATATTGTAATATTCCGTGCCAAGAATAAAATTAGGCTTTTGACCGATCGGTCCTGTAGCAGCCATATGATATAGTAGTCCGATTTTGTTTAAATTTGTTCAGAAAGTAATAAACTACTAAATATCAAAGACACTATCTGTGAGTTTGGTTGAGTTACAATGAGAAACAAAAAAGTTTTTCATACTAAATGTTGATTTATAACTGGTTGTTCACATGTCAGCGATATGATAAAGTAGTCTGATTCTTATTAAGTTTGGCCAAACTATGTGCAACTGTAACAAAAACAGTGAGTTTTGATAAAAAATCTTCAGGAACAAAAAAGTTTTTCATACTAAGAAATGCTTTTTAATCGATCGTGTTAATGGTAGCTAAGTATATGATATAGTAATCGGATCCGGTTGGTCACAACATACATATGTACTGCATGCAACAAAAAAAAAGGACTTTCACGAAGTTGCATCAATATAGCTTCAAAACTGATAGATTAGCTTGCATAGAAAGGAGTCATTTGACAAGGGAGTCATTAATTTTAACAAAAATCATACCTAGCTTTAAAATGTTGTTACTTGGCTTTCTTACCTAAGATTTAAAACAAAAGGACCTAATTTTTTTTTTAATTTTTCTTAAACTTCAAAGTAAAAACAATCGTAAAAAAACAACAAATAAAAGCATATTTTTTTTAATTTAAAATTTTTTGTTTGCTTAACTATTGATTTAAATTAAAAACAATGTATGAATGATTAGTAGATAAATTCATTATCTTTGGAAAAATGTAAAGTTTTTAAAGATCGGTCGCGCTGTTCTCGAGATTTGATGTAATAATAGAAAAAAACTGTTAAGCTATAAGAATTAAACAAAAAACTACACCCAGGAAAATTTTACTTAAATTAAGTAATTTGGAGTTTTATTTTTAATATAAGATCTATTAGAATTAACAATATATCGCAAGCTAACCTTGGCGCACCTTGCAGAGCCCTTATTTCGAATCGATTGTTCATTTATCATACATCGTTCAGATATCTAGAGAAACAAAAAGTTTTTCATATTAAATGCTGATTTCGAATCGATTGTCCATAAGGCAGCCATATGATACTGTGGTGACAAAATTATATTACCCTCTGCAAGGGTATAAAAATAGTCTATTTTCGGCGCGCAATGTTTGGATACCCTTAAAGACCCGTGTATAAAGAATTATTAAAAAACTTGTTAGGATGCGTGAGAAAATGCTTTTGCATAATATAAAAGTTTATTTCTGATATTTTAAGTAACTAATAAGATTTTAATACTAAATATAGAGGTCCGATCTTTACCAAAGGCCACATTGAGCCATAGGTTTGGGGTAAAAAGCCAACTAGCTGTTCATTAAAACTAGTTTATAACTAGTTCAAAACTTGCACCTTTCTCAGCTGGACAATTACATATTAGGTAGCCCTACCTTAGTAATAAGACGATCTATTCGTTTTCTAAGCTAGTCTTAAAACTAGCTGTTCAGATAATAGTTGTTAGTTTAAGTATTTTTAGAACTATATTCTATGTATGTATGTCTGGTGAAGACCAGCTGGACGGCACAATGTAAAAACTACATATATTATGTGAGTACTATTCACAGGATCGTATAAAAATTAAAATTTAACATTCCAGGGTCCATAAGTTTTAAAGACGAAACAAATCCGAAATATAACGCCCGTTAAGTGTCTAAATTTATGGACCATCACCATTAATAACTACAAATAGAGAGCTTCTGTTTGCGTTGGTCGAATAGTTCCGCCATTTACAAAAATATGGTGTTGCTTCTTTGTGAAATCGCATGAATAATTTAATATTACTCTCAATATATTATTATGTAGCTATATTTCCAACCATATGCAAATTAACATTTCTTTCCGAGGTTGGGATCCCTAGAGCTGTCGAAAAACTTGATGAGTTGGCAACACTGATTGCAAGAATATTTTTCTGTGTAGTTAAAGTGTGAGAGAGAGTGTAGAGAGGAAAGAGAGTTCTGTTTTTCCGTATTTCTTTTACTCATGAGCCATGTTGTGGCATGCGCATTATGAATTTTAATGTTTTGCGCATGCATTTAGTTAATTTACCGACGGATTGTCGCCTGTCTGGCGTTACTCCAACAGAATGTAGAATATTCCATTTTTAGTTTCATTTGATTTCTAAGCAACAGAATACATTTGACCAGAAGAATTGTACCAAGCTATAAATTAGTCTCTGGTCAAACAAAGAGATATCAAGTATGATGAGAAGAGAGCGATTCTTATTCAGTTTATGTTAGCTCCTCGAATGGAAATAACATTTTAAATTTAGTCGAAGGGTAACCGTTTTGCACTACGCATCTACTCTGTCACTAATTGGTTGTGTTGAGTGCTTCAATATAATGTATGTGTTTATTTTTCTTTGACTCGTATAATATTATTTCATTTACTGAATAATCTTATATTAACATGTATATATGTTTCAATATACATTTACATATATGTATATGTATATACAACTATGAGTTCTATAAGTACATTCACATTGATGTTACAATATCATCGTATCCAATAAAAAGACAGTTGTGTAATAATTGTGTAATTCTTAAATTGCAATTTGGGGAGAAAAGAGGGCCCTTTTAAAATTTATGTACATTTATGTAAATTATATTATAATGAACTCATTAAAAAAACATTTGTTTCGGTGTTATTTCAGCACTACGACTCCATAATGAATCTCTATTTTCCAAATGAATAGATTTAGAAAGCTGAAGAATTGTCTATGGTATTAAAATTTCTGAATCATCTTTAAACTAAGTAATTTAAAAACATCAATGTGTTTCAAATTCAATTTAAAGCAGAACAGTTTATAAAAATGAGCAGTTCATTCAGGTAAGTTGACAAAAAAAGACCAATACAGCTACAATGGGGCAAGCTCGACAGTGGAATGTCCTGTTTGTTTTTGGAGAGGTGAAATAGTGGTGAAAATTAATAAGTGATAAAAAGCAAGTAGTTGTGTAAGGCAAATAGTAATAAAAAGCAAACACCGCAGGCGGATATTCTTCTAAATTTTTTGTTTGTTGAACAACTGCCGATTTTATTGGACGATCAATAGGAAATTTTTAAAATAGATCCGAACTAAAGTGTATATTTAATGTTAGATAAAATGAGCTCTTGTAATTTGACTTTAAAATTGTTTTCCAATTTTCGGAGATCTAGGCAAGATATAGAAAAACCTACATACCGTGTATGGTGTCTCTAGCTCTAATAGTATATGAGACCTTAATGTTAAAAAAAAAAAACAGACAGAATTCTACCTGTGGGGCTGTAGTATTGTATTTGACCAATTTTCGGTTTCCAACAGAATTCTTAAGAATATTTTTTTTATGTTATTTTTATTTTTTTAACATTGTTAACTCCATGCTTAGCACCTGAAACCAGTAGAGCCCTTTTTCAACAGTCATTTTTTTGGGATTTATCTTATGTGATTTATGTGATATGATTTATGCAACGAAAAAACTGAAATGGCGCCACTGTGCTTTATTGTAATATAATTATTCTGCGAATTCATAGTTTTTTTCAGTTTAGACCTTTTTTATTTCTGACACTAACCTGGTTTTTGCTGCAGTTGTTTTTGTTGTAATTATTTTTTAAGTGCTTCCGTATAAAGATTTCGAGCCCACCGCTAAGCTAAAAAAAAGCAAAAGGGACGTCTAATGTCATCGTGGTAGGACTGGGTTTACTAATGCACATTCACATAACTTTTAGATAGTTGTCGAAGCAAGCAAGCTTATAAGTAATTCAATGATAAAACTACTGCACAAGGTATGTTTATACCAGATTCACTGAGAAGCTGTATGATCGAGACGGACGTATCTTCTTATTTACAAACATCTTCCACTGGACAGGTAAGACTAGCAAAATAAATTGAATTCGTAAGGGTATGATATAAAAGCAGATGATGCGATAATAAAAAACAATAGATCAACATATACATCTATAGATATAATGTCTAACTGTCAAAATTGGTGGTTAAATATAATTATACTTATTTGTTTTGTTTTTGAAATGTTTTAAAATTTAAAGAATAAGATTTCATTTAATTCTCATTAATCAATTCTATTGTTAGGTTTAAAAGTTGCTCTGGATGTTTAGGGAAAGAAACTCGAATACCATGTTTCGACATTAATCAATAATATTCCAAATGTAATTAACATTTTTTACATTCTTGGGTTACCAATCCAATTCTTGATGTCTATGTTGATACTTACATTTGTATATTTTTTCTATGTATGTGTAACTTAAAGTAAAAAAGAAAAAATTATAATGCACATATGAATATATTTATTTTAAAAATATGCATCTTGTTGAGTTTTCACAATCATTCATTTAGTTGTGCAAAAGTGTCTGCATTTACATATTTGTATTTGAAAATATGTTTTAAAAATACATATAAGTAGTATTCTGCTGTAGCTCTAAGCAACAATATTTTCCGAGCCTCCTATAAAAACGATGAAATGTCGAAAGCCCGACTAAAAATTTCACCAATTATATATTTTTTCTGGATTTGAGGCCAGGATGCATTTTAAAGTCATACTTAATCTTTGTACAAGGTAGTGCATGGTTTTTACCTATTCATCAAATCAGATCAATACCGGCTTCAACGACAGTATATTTTAAAGAACATTATAATTTTAAATATGTACACAGCGGCAACACTTTTAAGTAGTAATATTGATATGGAATATATAGCTACCTTAAAGCTTCTTTACACTGCCACCCGTATTGCGCCGTAACGACGTTTGAAAGTAAGTCTTTACAGTACAACAGCTGAAAGCATTTCGTGGGCAAAATTGGCCTGTGGTTTTTTAAAATAGGTTATTGTGCCTAATGTTTTTTGGTTCCACAAAAAGCGAAACAAATATACGGTCCACCTGGGCAGAGGTTCGCATGTCCGGGTAAGGCTGGATAGTACAGGCGGTAGCCACCAGCTTGAAACCACTGTTAAAGCCTGAGCTATTTTAAAAACCGATCCTCCAGCCAGGCTGACTCTCAGTACAGTACGAATGTCACACTTAATCCGACCCGGGTCGAAATGTAAGGGTGGGATGGAGATAGGTAATTGTGGGGGAGCTTGGTTTGTGGGTGAACGTTATAATACGGCGGCAACAAAGTCACATCTCATTTCAATTAATCTTAAAGCAATCTTTGAGAGTCAGTTGATGAGAGGGCAAATATTTTTATTGATTGCCTAGCCTAAATCTAGATTCAAGTTAATTTTATACTAGTTGCAAAACTGCTTATTTTTTATACGTATACTAGTTGAAGAAATGGTATGTTCAAATCACTCTAATATAGTCCCTTCTAAACTAGGTATTTACTCATTAACTAGCGTAGATATACTTAGTTTGTTTGCAATCAGTCAATTGCACGTTGCTCTTTAGCTAGACCTTAAACTATTTGACTATCCATATTTCATTCATATTTATGCTTGCGCAGATTGCCAAAGTCTGTGACACAAATTAGCTGTAAACATTAAACAGCTGATACTTTTGTCCAATGTAATCAACTTTCGACTTAAGCTACGGGTTTTTGCTTTGCGGCGTCAGTGAAAGGAAGCTATAACCCTTACTTTTAATACATGTCTGTTTTTGTCAGAGAAGTCATTAATCAATTAAACTTTTTGTAATATATTTGGATTTTTCAAACTGATATACATAAAATATATGAATTTACCTATGCATATGGATTGTTATTTCTGCAATTATCATTTTTTTTTAAATTTTTTAATTTTTGTGAGTGCTTGATAAGACTGTTTTTATTAGTATTTATTGCATATTAAATACTGCAATACTAAACCCAAAATTAAATAAAATTTGTTTTTCTGTGATAAATGTTTTATTTAAGTAAGTGTCTAAAAGTTTAAATTATTATATAAGCAGCAGACAAAGGTTTTCACTTTATGTAAATATTCTTATTTGTCGTACGTGGTTAGTTAAAGTTGTTAACTATATTACGACTTCATAAGTGTTTCTTATATATCCATATCTATTCTATTTTTAATATAGACCATGATTTGCAAGTTGTAAGAAAGATATTTAATCATATGTATGTCTATAAAAAATGACCAGAAGGTATAGTCTCTTTTTCGCCATATGCAAGAAATTACATGTATATAGAACAATTTTTAAGCTACTATAATTGTTTTAAGTTCAATAAATGTAAATTTAAAGCTCACATAGTTAAGATAATTTTTGGTTCTTAAATATATGTATATGTGCAAGTAAATGTGTACAAAAAATTATAAGTAATGAATTTGCGAAACCTAATTAAGTGTCTCCTTTTAATTAGGATGAATTTCACCCCTTTATTGAGGCCTTATTACCATACGTCAAATCATTCTCGTACTCTTGGTTTAACTTGCAAGCTGCTAAGCGAAAGTATTATAAAAAGCACGAAAAGCGTATGTCATTGGAAGAAGAACGGCATTGCAAAGATGAGCTACAGGTATATTTGTATTATATTATTAATTATTATAAGTATACAATAATTATTTTTGCACACTACAGAATGAAAAAACTGAAGTAAAACAAAAATGGGCATCTCGTCTTTTGGGTAAATTAAGAAAGGATATCACACAGGAGAGTCGTGAAGACTTTGTTCAATCAATTATCGGCAAACGAAAATCTATTTGTGTGCTCTCAAATCCGGATCAGAAAGGCAAAATGCGGCGCATAGACTGCTTAAGGCAAGCTGATAAAGTCTGGCGTCTTGATCTTGTTATGGTCATCCTATTTAAGGCAATACCATTGGAGAGTACGGATGGGGAGCGCTTAGAAAAAAATCCGGAATGCCTTCACCCAGGGCTATGTGTAAATCCTTATCATATTAATGTCTCCGTAAGAGAGTTGGATTTATATTTGGCAAACTTTATAAATACCCATAATTCATCGGTTATAACCACAAGATCATCGCACGTTAATATTTTTAGTCATAATCGAAACAGCAACAGCAACAATTCAACAGCTGTGGATAGAAAGGATGATAGTATTGATAGCATTGACGCAAAATCCAGAGGATTACGACACAATCCGTACAATGGAGTGGTCTGCAATGATATTATCCTAGCAACTGGAGTTTTTTCCTCCCAAGAGCTTTGGACTTTATCTAGAGGTACAAAAATTACATAATCAACTATAAATAATCAAGACTACATAAGGTTGTCTTTGGGCCGCTAAAGATTGCATACCGTACCAGAGCCCTGCATTCAACTTTTGACATATCTCAGCTTTGGTCCGCACACAACCATGAAATACAAAAGCAATTTTATTTGTTTCCTTTATCAATAGTTTGATGGTTTGTCAAAAATAATTAAATAGTATTGTTTAAATTTTTAAAATCAAACATCTTGTTCAGATTCGATTATAAAAATCTAATTAATTATCTAATTAAAATTATGCATTACTATTGAAAATTAGTTGAGGACCCCAAACTTTTTTAAATTATTGCTAAGTTATATTGACTCAGGAAAATATATATAAACATAAATAAATATATATCATTCAGTCGGGAGGGCCCAACAGTAAATGACGATGCTCAATTCCATATGCATGTAAACAGAATTAACCTGCTCAATACATTTGTATATACAAATGTATGTATATAAACATATAAGAACACATATACACGCACGCCTAGCCTCCCTCCATATATAGAATAATTGGCTTCGAATATATATATATATATATATATATATATATATATATATATATATATATATATATTCCGTGTATATTATGCAATATCGATTAAAGTAGTTTTAGATCAGATAAACATATAAGAACACATATACACGCACGCCTAGCCTCCCTCCATATATAGAATAATTGGCTTCGAATATATATATATATATATTCCGTGTATATTATGCAATATCGATTAAAGTAGTTTTAGATCACCCAGAAGTGTTAGATCACCTAAGTATTATCCATGCCGAATCTCGATACTCCAGCTTGATAATTGCAAGAGTTATGGTTTCTTGCGATTTGTGGGAGAACGGGATGACTCATCAAAAATTTTAAATCACCGATCGGACCCTTTTTAATCATCATAAGTTCCACGTTGAGTCTGTACCTATAACAGTGCTTTAGTTATGTTGCTTTTTTCGATTTTTAGGGCGAAGTGGGTATTCAAAATTTGAAATAAACTTGTTCTGCGTGCAAATATAAGAAGCCTTCATACTAAATTTGATGGCCCTAAGTCTGACCATCTCGGAGATCCTTTCGTTCATGCGGACGGACAGACAGACGGACATGGAAATATCGACTAAATGGGGTCTGCTTCACCTCCTTCTGACTTTTACATACTTTTTTTGTAACAAACTTAATAAATCCCACAGAGTATAAAAAGTGCATTTTATTGGGCTTTTGTGGCTTTAAAAAATAAAAACAACAGTTGTTCGGGAAAACACAGAAAAAATCTAGTTGCCTTTTACACCCTTGCCGTCTGTAGTGTTATAAGTCTCTGCATGGGTATGTTATCTTTAGCGCTCTAAATTTAGCCTTATGTTATATTTTTTAACTAATTTTCAGATTCTATCCTAGATGAAGTTAGTAACAATAACATTCACACAAACATTAAACGGGAGAATGTGGCATCTGCTTATGACTGTAATACATATCAACTGACCCCAGATTCGCCAATCTCCAGTTCACAGAGTCAGACGGTAGCGCAGACCAGTGCCATTGGCTCAAACCCAGTCCCAGGAGGGTACAGCAGTGAGTATTTTCTGAAAGTATTTGACTTTTTAGTTTATTATAAGTTTCGAATTTGCTTCCGTTTCAGTTGACTTTGTCGATCAGAATCACAGAAATGTGCATTTATCTCAGTCTCCATTATTGCGCTCTGACGGGACCAATGGGTCCACAGATGCAAGTAAGGTCGATCACAGCTCGTCGCCCCCAGTCATCTCCCGTACAAGTACAACCACGGAATCCTGCCCTTCTAGCAGCTTTTCCGTAATCTTACGATCGGCCGAAAGCATTAATACCAATTCTGATTCAACTGTTACAACTGACTCTAGTATTTCCTTGCATCGGTATACGCCAGTAAATTGCAGGGCACAAATTGCCCCGACAAATCCACAAATTCGTGCAGCGGAAGGTAAAATAACTTGTGCTAAAGTATGTGTTTAGCTTAGTATAAAATTATAGAATACACATTCTTGTACGTTTTCAATGGAAGCAAGATATACATAGTATGCTTTTATAATATTGGAATAGTGTGAAAATTTTTTAAATTTGTATAATACACAGTGTGTACTATGGCTATGAAAATTGCTATATTTCATTTTATTCAAATACTTTTGTTTACTCATTACAGCAATTTTGCATCATAACTGTTCTACTTTGCTTGCTAACTCTGTTAGCCCGGTAAATACACTATATTATCCTCAGCATAGTAGCCCCCGGCTGCTGCCACCGACGCAAACAACAATACTAGATCAGGAACATGAGCACGCACAGGGACAGTCACAGCATCAACAAGTCGAAAAGTTTTCAACTGAAGCTCATGATATTTCTGATTTTGTGACATACGTTTGTCAAGATGCTGGGCACGCGACAAGTATACAATCGGGAACGGGTTCTTTGGAGAATTCAACTTTTCCGCATACACATTCACATCAATTAGCATCGCACACGCATTCTCCTCATTATCAGATTCACCAGCAACTACGAAGTTCAAAATTAGGTGCCGTACCATCGACACATTATCATAGTACAATGTTGCCTCCAATGTTACCCCCGATGGCCCGCCCTGTAGCCATCATTCGAACTAGTGGAGATCTGGCAATGGTCCAATCACCTCCATCCGCATCAGCAAACCAGTCTTCCAACTTAGTGTCAAACAGTCTTTGTGTGCCGAAGGGTAGCCTGATCGACGATGACAGTAGAAATGTTAATACAATGGAGAGTAATCAGAGCCCTATTAACACAGATGCAGACTCAAATACAAATACAAGTGCAAATGATTGTACAACACTTGTTACAAGAGGATCACCTCTGCCTCAACCTGAATCTCCAACAAGTTCTCATAGTGCTACAGATCCAACTCGTTGTAAAATGCATACAATTGCTTCCAATTCTCTAACGAGAATTGCAACACAAATGTATCCCGCAACTAATAGCCGAGAGTATTTTAATCACTTCCATAGCCAATCGACTTCGGTGAGTTAAATATCGCTTAAAGGTCCATTTAAAAAAAGATAACGATATGGTGCCATATTTTGCGCGTCAAAGATTTCATAACCTTATAGAGAACAGCACGACAGCTTTACGATATAATAGTGGTCCGATTTTATCCTAATTTAGTCCAGCAATACCAAATACATATTTTGAGAGTTTGTTGGAGATATCTTAAGAAACAAAAAAGTTTTAAACTAAAAGTTGTTTTTTGACTGATCTACATATATGATAAAGTCGTTCGACTTGTCCAGGCTATATGAAACCATACCAAACACACATTTAAGACCCAAAAAAGTTTATGATATCAAAATTTTATTTTATCCGATCGTGTCTATGGCTATATGATTTAGCTGCTCGATTGGCCAAACTATATAAAACAGTAACTGACATATAATTTGTGAGTTTAGCTAAGATATATTAAGAAACAAGTAGACTCTATGAAATAGCAGCAAATAGTGGTGAACAGCAAATCTACCTTCAAACTGAAATTTTTAGGATAGATAATGTCGATGTAGCAACTTAAAACCCTAACTTTAAATTAAAAATAATTTTATTATATACCAAAATGGAATAACTCGGTGATTCTAATTAATTTTAATCCTTATTTAAATCAGGCTTATTTTTTGGATCTCACTATGTATGTCTTAATATTTATTTAGATATATAAATAAATTCACAGTTGCTGGGATACGCTGGAACAATCTCGTCAATGTCAGGAGTTATAAATCCAACAAACCTAAGTCTATATTCAACTCCAACCATGACTGTGAGTTCTGCACACCGTTCAAGTACTCGACCCCGATGGAACTCTACTATTACTGAAGATGAATTCAACTTAATTCCACACTCAATACCTACTACAAATATAGAAAATGCTCAGGTTATATTAATGGAAGATTGTAAGTATTGTCATCTATTAACCATCTTAAAGATACTTGAAAAATATTTTTTCCATATCATTGGTATATCTAGCGAGATATGATATATATTTATATAATATTTAAATTTCAATACCTGCTTTTAAGTTAATACAATTAATATTTTATCTTGAATTTATTTATAACTAGGGGGCGTGCCCCCTGTTCGCTTCGCTCGCCAACCCCCGGCTCGCTACGTTTGCTCGGGAAGAATTGTGAAATTAAAATAAGGAACACTTCTCACAGCTGTAGCCGCAGCTTATGTCATTTCTTAAAAGAAGTCAGGAAATATAAATTCAGGCTTTCCGTGCAATTTGGCTTAAAATTATAGTAAAAATAGTAAATAGTAAAATAGTGGTAATAGTAAAAATAACAGTAGTAATAATTCATTAATGCTATAATGAACAATCACAAGCAGCCAAGAGCCACTGGTCCTATGGCAGCTATATGATATTGTTATCCTATCTTGACCAAATTTTCACAGAATGTAACAATAAATAAGAAATACACAATGTGAGTTTGGTTGAGATAGCTAAAAAAACAACAAAGCTCTTCATACAAAATATTAGTTTAGTAAGAATAATTTGTGAATTTAGCTTAGATAGCTTTCTAACTAAGTAATTTTGACCATCTTGAAATGAAATTTTGACACCGCGTTTGTTTCTTGTAGCTAGGAGGTCGATTTTTCTTGAAAATCAATTTATTGAAACCTATTAATCGACTAAAAATGTACAGAGCTAAAAGCCTTAAAATCGCTTATGTACAAATCGATAAATCGATATTTTGCTGTTTTTTAACATCTCTCCAATTTGCCGTTATGTTATCTTATTTATGAAACTAAAAATTTATCAAATTTCCAAAAAAAAAACAAATAAAAAATTTTAATTTAATCTAGGTTGTTGTGCCGTTATTAATATTTAACAGTAATTATACAAAACAAGAAAAAATTCTATAGCGTGCAACATTACCTGATGCTGAAAACATTTAAACACATTTTATTTGACCATTTTGACTGTGCTCAGGGTATGAAAAGTTATATAAATATAAAATAATATACTTGCGAATACTTATTATTTTATTATAAACTTGTCATTTTACTTCTAAATTCTAAATTTTAATTGCAGCTACGGGGCGTTTCACCGATGAATACTCAGCAAATCCGAGCCGAGACTTTGTATCGTGAGTGAACAATGGCAAAACAAACTTATACATATGTACTTCACCATTACATATGAAAATACATGTACGGGGTGCATGGTATTAAGTATTAATACTTATGAATGTACTTTAATAGAAATATATTAATTTAAAGAAATATACATTAAAGTGCATCATAATTATTACAAGCACACATTTCTTCTATGATATTAATTAAATATTCATCTTTGTTATTGTAGATATAAATGTGAATAGTATCAAGTCAGGGATATCTATTCATATTAAATGCATTCATGTGAATGTCTGTTGTGTCAATGGTCAAATGGTCAATGGTCAAACGATAATCGCAGACATACATAGGAATATACATTATTCCATATCTACTTATGCTTAGGCTGGAATAAAAATGCATTTGTATATGTACATAAAATTCATGTACATATACTTTTACATTGCCGTCAGTTTATTTTCAAAATAAATATAATAATATTCAAGTGTGCAATATTAATTATGATGCTTTCGTACGTACATTTGTATATCATTTTTGCAAGCTAAAATCTTAAATAACATAAATGTATGCAGACAATTTAACTTTCTGAGAAGTCCAACATGCAATCCAAGAAATCGTGATGATGCAGTATTGTTCTTAAATAAATTTTACCCGAACTTCCAACTCCAACCGAAGTCCTACTCATCCACGGATTTTATTGAAATATGGACCGATAGATGTTTAAATTGAAAAGATTAACTTTTACTTGGAAAAATAGCAATATGCAAACTTCTGACATAGTAAAATTAAATTTTAACACCGAAATACATTTAGAACAATGCTGCTTCATTACAGAGCGAAATTTCGGGTTATGTCGACTTTAGTTGTTCATTGCAATAAATTAGTCCCCATATTCGATTAATATTTAGATCAGTTTAGTATTGGTAAAAAAAGTGATTCAATATTATAGTCTACTATTTCAATTGTCTCAAGCGAATGTGTTTAATTTCTAATTTTCTAAGATAGCATAACATTTACGTTTTTCTTTTTATAATTAATTAAATAATTAGAACAATGCCGGAAATAATGGGGCTTCTAATGTAACCAGTTTTGTTCGGAACCGAATACATTATCAGTAATAATTTATAATTTAAATTAAACTGGTTAGATTTAAAGCCCAGGAAATTATTCTATAACTATTATATTCCAATCTTCGACAATACATACGTTTGCATCGAGTAAGAACATACATACATATGAACATTAGAGAATAGATACAAATATGTGAGAATTAATTACTAAATGAAATGGAAATTATGTAACTACAAAGACTAAAAATATGTATATGCGTTAGGCTCCTAAGTACATACATATGTAACATACTAAAAGTAATTGTTTGCAAAAATACATAATATTCACGTGAATACTTACAATTAAATTATGACAATATTAGATGTAGTACCGAACGTAACAAATGCTTTTATATGTATGCAAGTATATGAATTTTAAAATATTTAAGTCCATATATTCATTGAATAAATATAATTAGATAATTTTTTTACTGCACAAGACATGTAATTAATAGTTCAGAAGATATTGATTACTTAAAAGTCAGTCAATAGTTATTTTTATTTATTGTATTGCTATCTGAATTTAAATTTGTGTGGGACTTCCAAATAAACAAATTTACTAAAACGATTTTGTTTATCGGATTATCAACTCCAAAAAGTACTACACTTGTTTTTTGGGGCAATACTTACACTATTACTTACTATTTATACATAAATATGTAATTTTTTTATTCTCATATACATACATACATATACTATGCAAATGTGCTAAAATTGAAAATTATATGAAGATGTTTTTAATGATATTACTACTTAGTACAATAATAATTATAAGGCAACAGCAGCAAGCACGTGTAAAAATAAAGCAATATTTATTGTACATTTAGGAATTGGCTGTGAATTATATTCTATTGCTAGTGCTGATTAGTTAAGACTATGCATACATACTTACTACCCAGATTATTTGTTTCATAAGAAATTTATTTGTGTTAATCATCTTCGTACTTTGTACGAAGGTTCAAGTGCTTTCAGCAACTTTATACAGACAAATATACTATTATTACATAATGCGAAATTGTAAGCAGAAAAGCATAAATAAAATGTAAACAAAACAGAATGTAAACGGTCAAAGCGTATAATTTCTCAATTTTATATACAGTTTTTGGCGTTTTCTTTTTATAAATCTGTTTCAAATTGCAAGAGGATGCCTAATGCCAGCGCCTTGAGTATTGCTACATGTGATTTACATTATAGTCTAAGCCTGTCCCAAAACTTTTAGCTCGATCAGATAATAAAGCCGGAAGTTGATTTTGAGTTTTTTCGCTGCAAAAATTATGTCTTTTGAACCATTTAAGATATTTCATAATTTTAAAAAGGTTTTATTAGAAAACTTTTAAGCAGAGAATAATGAATTTTTTCTTTTAATAAAAAAAACACCGCCTTACAATAGAACGCAAAAAATATGAATTACATCACAATTTTTATTTTTGCTTAAGCTCTGCATTTTTGCAATGAGTTTTAAAATTGTTATTTTTACGATTTTATTCATTAATAATCATTATTTTTGCGTAATTTAATAAAACATAGATTTGTATGTATTATTATTTTTGATAAAAAAATAATTTAGGATCTTTTTATTTTTGCTGAAATTAAAACCCAACATAAATTTATGGCTTCTGTATTAGATTTTTCAACCATATAAAAACGTTTTAGGTAGAAGAATAACTGATTTTTCAATTGGCATATATTAGTGTAGTGATGTAAATCCAAACTGAACATCGACTCAAAAATCGGAATCTTCAATTCGTCCATATCACTTTATTACATAACATGTTTTAAATCAGGACGTGATCAGAAACGTAATCTAATTATGTTATTTGTGCACATATGCGTTAATAAAATTATAGATCATACTTACTAAAGCATAAATGTAAGCTGAAACTTTTCTTTAAAATAAAATTCTCACACAGCGTGTGTATTTTGTAGCAATTCTAAGAATGCTTAGTGAGGACGATTTTTCATGAATCTCGATTTATTTAAATCGATTAATCGGCTAAAAATATATCGATGTATATAAAAACCTCGAAAATTGTTTTCCCTTTTTTCAACATTTTCAATTTTATCGATGTCTTTAGACACTATAATATTTATGGACTTTTTAAAAATATTCTTTAATTGTGGGTAAAACTCGGATATAATCAACATTTTTGAGTTTTATTTTTTTGATCAAATATAATGATTATAACTAAATTTTACTAAATTACTCAAAAATAATAATTATTATTGACAAAAATCATAAAAATTGAAAGATATAATTTTTATAATATAACTTAGAATAATTACGGTACCGGCTTTTTAGAATTAAAAATTATTGGTCTTACAAGGTGGCAAGGTTATAGGGTGTGTGAAAGCTATATTTAGGAATAAAAAAAATAAAAGAAGTCTGTGTAATTTTAAATATACAATTTTTGATCTTTACTGTCAGAGATTCGAATCGAGACTGTTTCTCAACGTGTGTATGATGCGACCTTTGCTTTTAGCACCCTTCCTCAAATGAAGTTACTTAATATTTTTTATTTTAGGTAATTTAGGAAAAAGTACCTGCATTCATTTCAACCGTTTGAATCTACGATATATTAACATAAGATATGAAAAAGTTCACGAACATTATAAAACTCGTTGATAAGCTTAGTATGCGCATTTGGAGAAAATGTATATTATATTCTGCTGCCAATTCAGTAATCCACTTGATTACTGAAAGAAGAGCCATTAACCGCGACTTGAATCCCTTTACATTGTCATTAGGATTCATATTGATTGCATAAACCCATTATGTGAATATATGTATGTAAAACTTGGGGGCTGACCCCCTGCTCGCTACTCTTGCCAACCACAAGCTCGATGAAATCTCGGGAAGATATGTAGAGTGAACATAGTTCACAGTTATAGCCGCAGATTATGTCATTTCTTAAAAGAAAGCGGGAAATGTAAACTCAAGTTTTCCATGCAAATGGACTTAAAATACTGGTACTTTATATAATATAGAGGATTTACATTTTCGCTGATCGCTGTTTTAAAGTTGGATTATAGCAGCAAGAGCGTGTTACTGTGTCATATGCTGCAAATATAATTTAAAAGCCGCCACATCAATTAATCACACCCGCACCTCCTTTCCCATCACCCTAGCCATCCCTCTGCCTTAGATTGTATATTATAGCATTAGTAGCCACTGTTCCTATGGCAACAATACAATATAGTCATCCGATCTTAAATAAGTTTTCAATGAATGTAACAGTAAGTAAGAAAATTGTATCTGTGTGTTTGGTTAACATAGTTTAAAAAACATCAAAGCTCTTCATAAAAAATATTAATTTGTGTCTGATTGTTCCTATGGCAGCTATATGATATAGTCATCCCATCTTGAGCAAATTTTCACAGTATGTAACAACAAATAAGACATTTATAATTGCCGCTGTACATGAAATAGTTATTAACTTTTAGTTACATCAGACAGACGATTGGCACTGGTTTAAATAGCGGAGGCTGTCAACATCTCGGAGGTATGGGTGGTGTCCGCAAAAAGGTCAATCGCCACCACAAGGAACTATGGGTCCCCATATTTAGTTGCTAAAAAAGGGTAATTAAATTGGAACCCATGATAGGAGTACTTATGTAAGTAGCCATGATAGGGGTACGGTGAGAAAAAGATCACGAATTACCAGTGTTTTAACAATTACTTTTATTAAATTTTAATTTATTTTTATTACGTCTTTAATTATTATAACATTACTAAAAATGTATTAATAATACTAGCCAACAGCCAAAACTCCGCCGGCCAAAAATTACATTTTCTGACACATATAATGCCAAAAATCGAATTTAAAATATAGCGCAAGCTAACTTTGGCGCGCCATAGTTTGGATACCCTTGCAGAGCTCTGCATAAGCCGTCCATTTTTTACAATATTTGTTAGATGTTGATTTCGAAGCGATCATTCCTATGACAGCTATATGATATAGTTGTCCGATTTGAACGAAATTTGGTCAGGCTGTTTGAAACTATACCAAATAGACAATCTGAGTTTGGTTAAGATATCTTAAGAAACAAAAAAGTTTTTCATACTTAATGTTGATTCCGAAGCGATCGTTCCTATGACAGCTATATGATATAGCTGTCCAATTTGAACCAAATTTGGTCAGAATGCATGAAGCTGTGTCAATCACACAATGCGAGTTTAACTAAGATATCTTAAGCAAACAAAAATTGGATCAAATTCGGACTACTATATTATATGGCTGCTATAGGACCAAATTTTATTCTCTACACGGAATATCGCATAGTATAAATTAGTCGTTTCTGAATTGATTTTATATCAATACTTTGTGAGAGTCTTAGATTATAAATGCAAGTGATTTTAACGTCAAATTTGTTAAACTATTGATTTAAATTAAAAACAAGGTATCAATGATTAGTAGATACATTCATTATCTTTCGGATTATGTAAATTATTTTAAGTTTGGTTTTGCCGTTGTAAAAATTACAAAAAAATGGGTCAAATTAAAAAAACTTAAAAAAAACCACGCCCAGAAAAAATTTTTAATGTCAATATATTTAATCCGTGGGTCCAAATCTATCATAAAAATCAAAATTTGGCCGAGGAACAAAAGAAACGCAAACAATGTTTGCACTGTGTAACTTAACTTACGTGGGATTCGAGCTCGGGACCTCAAGCTTCAGAGTCGGGAACTCTATCCAGTGCGCTACAATGAAATCACTATCGCATGTGCTACAATACCTATATGTGCTTCTGTGCGCATTTTACTCGGTCGTTTGGTGTTCGCTTACCATATGGTTACTCAAGTAAGTACCCTTTTAGGTACTAGCCGTAAATGGCTCCAGAGCTGCAGCTGCAATGCGAAAATTAAGTGACTTACATTATGAATTGTTGGCCTATCCACCCTATTCAGCAGATCTGGTACCATCTGATTTCAATTTGTACTCACATCTTAAAAAAATTCCTTCGTGGGACCCGTTTTTCATCTAACGATGAAATGACACTTACAGTAAACGAGTTTTTTGAAGGGCTTCCAGAAAAGCATTTCAGAGAGGTAAGCGAATTTGGAAATCGCTGGAGTAAATGTATTAAGCTCAAACGCAGTAACCTACAGTGGAGCAAGCTCGACAGTAGGAGACCCTGCACTTTTTGAGTGCAAAGCGATCACTAATAATTGTTTTAATTTCAATCAATTTTAAGAAATAGCGCTACTATTAAGAAATCAATTGATAAACACTCTCTACCGCTCATCCGATTCGAATGAAACTTTTAGGATATGTTCGGACTATAGTGTATATTATATGTACCAATCAAGGCGCTAGTATTAAATGTGCTCTTGTAACTCGACTTTGAAATTTTGTATTCCGATTTCCGGAGGCGGAGGGGGCGTGGCAAATATCTTCAGCAAACTTGATCAATGGGAGATAAAGATATACCTACATGAACCCTTCTGCCTGACACTCACTTTTTTTTGTACAAACTAATAGACCCATTTGTACAGGGGCTAAAAAGGGGTTAGTTAATTTACTCATATTGTTTCTTTCCGCTTTCAAAACCTTTCAATTAACCTACTACACTGATATATGTATATTTGAAACAATTATCAATGGCAGAAACAAAGTACAAGACAACACCCAGCCTTTCAAAGAATAGATGGCGGTATATATGTATTTATGGCATATTTAATCGAGTTTGGATACTTTGCAGAGCTCTAAATAAGCTGTCCGATTTTATATACAATTTTTTAGATGTTGATTCCGAACCGATAGTTCATATGAAAGCTATATGATATAGTAATCCGATTTGGTCAGGCTGCATAAAACTATACCAAATACTCTGTCTGTGAGTTTGGTTAAGATATCTTAAGAAACAATAAAGTTATTTATATTATATGTTGATTCCGCACCGAACGTTCCTCTGGCTGTATGATAAAGTGATCCGATCTGGTCGATTCCGACATATGTACTAACGACTCAGCTCGTCGCCCTGATTTGCGTTGCACATTTCGTGACAAAATTATAATACTTTCTGGTTTAACAGACATTTTGGATATTGATCTATAATTTCTAACTCTCCGGGTCACTTTTGCGTAATAGAATATTATGTGATTCCTTACAAACAGAAGAAAAAGAACGAGATACAACATATAAGTCTATCTAAAAGTAAATGTAAAGAGAGAGCTTTGGTCAAGACCAAATAACAAGATCACACAGCTGCCATAGAAACATTTGGATGCAAAATATCCTTTAGTAGGAAGAGCTTTGTTGTTTTTAAAGTTATATCAACGAAACTCAAAAGCTTTGTATATAATATTTTATATCCTCAGAATATTTGGTTGAGATTGAATGACTCTTATATATAGCTGGCTTAGAACAAAAAACGGATGAAAAGTAGCGTCCAGAATAAAGAGTTTTGTTGTTTTCTGATTTAGTATATCAACTTAACTCGCAGATTGATTTTGTGTTGCTATGTATATGGAACTTTCACGACAAATCTAGCCCTTTCCATGCAAATCTGATTTTGTTCATCCAAAACTGACTCCACTGCAGTTTTTTGTATCTTTATTAATAGAAGCAAGACTCAATCAAAACAAATGAGAGGTGTTCTGGTATCCGGATGGAGTCACTTTGAGTACTTTCTAAATAGAGTGAAGAGCATGACCAAAGAGACTTGACTATTGATGTTTATGGAATTCGTACATGGCTTGTTATTTGACGTAAAAGTGGAATCCAAAAGCACAACGCAAAGCTTTCCTATCTCTTAAAAATTTGAAATAATTTGGGCGAATGTGTTGTCTGCCTATAAAAGTTTACTAAAAGCATTACTCTATTGTGGCGAATGACAATGTGCTGTTTTAAATTATATCTTTAGTTCTATTTTGTATTAGTAATAGTCGTGACTGAAACACTAACTGTATAAATGTATCTAAATTAAAAGACGTATCTCAAAATATTAATTAAAATCATATCTTAGGGAAATCTGAAAATTGTGAATTTAGTGGAAAGTGTAAAACAATACTTATTAAAGATAAATCTTATTATAAAACAAGTTAGTGTATGGGAAAAAGAATATTTTAAATTTGACCAGCACCAACATGGAACTCATATCAAAATTTTATTAAAAGACCTGATCTTGATCCCAAATGTTCTCTTCTGCATAAGAAAATCACCTTAAATATAAAAGTAAAAAGATATCTGAACATAAATTTGCTTAATTTGTATGTAAGTATATCTGCATACATACATATATAAATACGAACAAATACATATTTATATAAACATATAAATATTTTCACTGAATGTTAATTGTGCAAAACTGACTGAGAGCGCATTTATACATGTGTGTGTAAAAATACACATATTCTTTGTATTTATAAACATACATATGTACACATACTGCCATTATTTCTGTAGAATAAACTGATTTTTTTATGTATTATATTTTTTATGCGTGCTTTCAAAACATTTGACGTTGTTCTCGATGGTTGTTGAATAGAGCAAATCGCCGTGTATTTTATATTTTTTATAGTTTACGAAATAATGATGGATTTGAATAAACTTTAAACTAACTAAAAAAAACTACACAAATAAATATCAATTTGCCCATAAGAAGTAGTCAAGCGTACTTATCGTAAGTAGTAACCAAAACTAATCGTGTGAATTTGAATATGGAATATGAACATAGATATGAGAATTAAAACATATGTATGTAAAAGAATATAAATACATACATTGAATATGTGTGTGTATGAATCAAAGTGAAAATTCTTGTTAGCACGCGTGTGTTAAAACCGAATTGTTTTATCTTAAATTATAGAAAGTTTTTAAAGATAAAAATTCTAAATGAATGCCCGTTTGATCAAGTAACGTTTATGGAATATGAAAAAGTACATTCAGTCGGGAGAATGTAAAGGACGCTGGTAAATTATTTTTTACTTACATATAAACAAAGACCCCTGGTTTCTACGCTCGCCAACACTCAGCTTGCTAAGATCGCTGAAATGTCGGGTAGAAATGTGGAGGTGAAATGAGGAACACTTGTCTAGGCAATAGCCGAACCTTGGTGATCTAAGCGAGCTGGGGGCGAGGCCCTTATAGCTTTACATCATCAGCATCATCACGTATATAAATGTACATACTTAAATATAAAGAGTGAAGATAGCAGGGGGTTGCCCTCAAATACGTAAGCAAGTTAACTTTGTTTATATGTATGTATATGAAATTTATAATATATAAGATTGATCAACATCGACAACCGGGCTTTTTAATCCATGTGTAAGATTTTTTGTTGACCTAGCAGTCCACTCTCGTAAAATCAATTTATTTATTTTTCTTCTTCAAATGAATAAATAATACTTTTTGAGAAGCTTCTTCGCGAAATTGCAGATGCAGTCAGTTAAAATTCGGCACAGTGCAGAAACTGCACGCTCAACGCTAACTAGCGAAATATAGTTTTCAAAGCCAAAAGAGTTAACTTCTAATCTAGTAATCTTATCACCCGAATATACGTTTTAGTAATTTCCATAAACTTTTATTCATTTTTTTTATTTTTTTTTAATTCATTAAATTTGCCGTCTTTTAAATAACTGCAAAATACATATGAAAATGATATATCTTTCATTATTATTACTAGTTTTTTAATGATAATAAAAAGTACTGATGGACAACTCCGTTGTTTGGGTGCTCAACACCTTCCATAATTGTTATCTGATTAAGCTTAACTTTTTAGGGTTGAAAAAAAAAAGAAATTAATATATCGTTTGCAAGACCGCCATAACACGAAATTTTACACGTGTAGGTAGCTTGTGTCTATTAATTATAAACATTTTCATTTTCAGATAATATCCTCAGATTTTGTGGATTGAAAAAAATTTAAAAATGGATATAATAAAAGATAATGTTGCTAGTTGCTCGGGACAAAAGGTTAATACTTTGCGTCGGCCTGTAACAGTAGTTAAGAAAAGATCAGGCCCCTTGGATTGTATACTCGATGAGGTTAATCGAATACCGGTACCGATTCCAAGCCTAGTAAACAGTCAAAAAAATAAAAATTCTGAAAAAGAAACACCAAACTCAACGATAAAATCTCTGGGATTATCGCCGTCGGATTCGGGTCGAAGACGTTGTCACACTAAAGATAAAGAGAAGAAACGTGAACGCTGGCTGTTAACACGAAAAACGTGGAGATACATGACCGATGCCGGACGCAAGTTATTTCCCGATGGCATGCAACATGGGACATTAGATAATATATCTCAAATCGAGACGCAGTTTCAGCGTGTATGCGCTGCGGAACATCGTTTTATTTTATGGCGTCGAAAAGCTTCATTCCCTGGAGCCACAAAAAGTTCGAGAAAGCGTCTTAAAATACTTTCACGGCATCGGAACAATCATTCAATTCACGCCCATCAAAAAGATCAAGAGGTAAAGGAAAATCTTGATCAAGCCATAGAACTCTTACAATCCTATTTAAAAATTCGTGATGCGTATAAAACTACTTTCCTACTTGGCACTAAAACAATTAGACCTGACCAAACCGCTTCGCCAAGCTCTCGGCGACCTGTTAAAGTATCTAGTAGTCAATCAACTTGTCAGACTTTTGAAATCGGTGAGTTCAGAGAATCGGAATTATTAGAGCGATTAACAGCTTTGCATAACAGTTCCTCAATCGTGGGTATACAATTAAAAGATATAACACCAGCGATTCTTGAAGATAAAGATTTGTTAAAAAAAATATATAATATATTGAAAAAGCAACAATTACATCGCATATTACATTCCTCGGAGCCAACCAAATCAAGTCTTGGCCGGGCCTCGTCTCTCTCAAGTATGGTCAATTATACATGTTGTTTTGAAAATAGTGTAACAGACTTGATTAATCATAAAAATGTGGAAAGCAATAATAAAGATAACCAATATGTTCAAAAGTTGAACTCTCAAGCTAGTACGACTATGTTGAGAAAACGTCAACGAAAACCTCCAGAATTTCTTAAACTAAGCCAAAGTACAGAAGAATATCTGCAAAATAATGCGAATCAAACCAATTTAGAGCTAAACCACAAACATGAGACACGGGAGAAGATCCTGAATTCAACTGGAACTCAAACAAAATTCATTCCATTGAACGAATTGAAACTAATTGCTCAACAATTTGAATTGATGCTAGAACATACTTTAAGCAATAATTCGGCTGCCTCGGAGGACGATACAAAAGATGATAAAATGAGCCAATCAAGTCGTAGGAAAAGTTCGATAGATAACGAGGATGTCTCACAGTCCGTAAGTGATACAATTAAACGATATTTGAGAATGGCTAGGAAGAAGAGTGTACATGATGGAGATGCCAATCGCTTCAAGTCAGTCAACTATGACAGAAATTTGCGAAACATTAAAGCAAAAGGCGAAATTTGTCCTCCAGGTATGGATGACGGTAACAATAAAGCAATACAGACTCTAGACGCCTGGGCACTTATTGCTTTGGATTTTATACGCGGCAACGAGACATCTAAAAATTTGCGAAACTCGCACGTTGCTTGGCAAAAAGATTTGGATGAGCGAATAAGCAAAAAGTTAGAATATGATCAAATATCCCAGGATAGAGACAACTTCAAAAATAATACTAAAATACATCAAAAACACAGGCAATCACTTTGCGTTTCAGCTCCAACATCCCCAACAAATACGATTCAAAATCACTTAAAAGAAAAAACTGGAAAAACTGCCAGCGCTTTGCTTTCATCAAGCTCGCACTTTATTTCAAATTTTTGGCACGCAAGCAATACAGAATCTTCAAGTTTTCAGAATGGAAATGCAAATGATAAATGTATAAGTAAGTACACATAAGTAAATATGTGTTTATTAAATAGGCCCTTCAATTATGGTAAATCACAACTATTTTAAATCCTTTTATTAATCTTAGGGTATTATTGTTTTTAAATGTCAATTGCCGATTTATGTATTTGCCGAATTTTTTCGAAAAATATATATTGTTCAAGATAATCCATTGCGTTTCTCTTATTCTAACCATGTAAATTATTCTTATTCAAACCATTTTCACCGCGGCTTTATGTAAGGGTACTGGTCTGAAAAGTTTTTTTTGTGGCTAGTCTCAGACTCTAATCTAATTAAGAAAATTTTAATTTTAGTAAATTTTATGGGATGACATTCAGCAAGCGAATGCTCACATAATTAAGTTCTCAATAATAATCCTTATGATCCAATTGAGTTGGCTACTGATTTGGTTCTTTTCGGGGTCCTACTTTTGTTTGTGTCTTTTAAATACTTATATTTGTATGCCTCCTTATTTTAGAAGGCTCTTTTTAATTCTGGTCTAAGAGCTTCGTGTAATCTTCTTTCACAAGCCAGTCTTTTAGTTCTGATCAGAACTACTAGAAACTTTATTCCGCTATCTTTTCAATTCTGTAGTAATATAACCATAACCATTTTCTGTTTCTTTCATATTCTATTATAATATTTCTTATATTATAACTTACGTACTTCTTTTATTAATGGTCTTAGAATATTAATATTTTGTCACTTGCCTAATTTGTATATCTCTTATTCTTAGGGCTGAGTTCTCATCTAAACTTAAAGACTTGATAAATTTTCTTGTCATTAATTTAGATCCAGCTTCTCGATAACTTAATGGGCGGATCATCCTCTCTTTATGTTACTAACGTTGGCCTACTGAGATTAAATTTTAGTGTTTAACTCGTTGCTTATATAACGGGTCACATAAATTCATTATGTGTAATTGACCGCTTTCGCGTCTGTCGACCTCGCCATGTAGGATTTTGGCAATCTAGGGGGACTTAATTCAATAGCAGTTGTATTTTTAAAGTTCGGCCTTTATGCCGTAGTCTGTGAAACAAGCTCGTTGAAACAATTACGTTATTGCAAACTGCAAAACACAGTATGACTATTTGATTTAAAGTATACAAAAACAGCTGATTACATTAAGTTGGCAGCATATTTGTTGGCATTAAGTCCAATGTAAGCAGCTTTGCCGGTAAGCTATCGGCTTTTGCTTAGCGGCAGCAAAGTAAGGACGCTATAAAATACGCAAAACCAAGAAAAATTTAACTTCGCGATTTCAACTAACAAGAACTATAGAGTTGTCACAAAAAATATCTGGCATTTTTTAACACTTATTGACCCACAGCTAATATTAAGGCAAGGTCGCGTATCTTCGGGCTTTCAGTATTTCGTTTTCAATAGTTTTAAAGTTAAATGACGTCCAACAAGACCAAACCAATTAATGAATGATTTGAACTTTTCGGGAATGAGGACTAATATTCTTCTTCTCTGAAAGGTTAAACACAGGCGAATATAAATGATAAAATTTTAATATAACTTAATTAATAATTATTGATAATTACAGTCCCAAAGTTAAGATACTTGTCGCTGCCACTGATCCCTTCATTTTCCATTATTGTATGGGATATTCTGAATAACACCGAAAATAGCACAAAATATACCCAATTATATTTTGCGCTATTTTTGATGTTATTCTTATATTCCGCTAGCCAGGCTCGGGTACTTTCTGCTAGCGAAAAAATTTGGCTTATTGGATACTACGCTTTTAGCCTAGTACCAACAAAGTTGTGGAGGGAGCGAAAAAAGGCTAATAATTTGCTGGGGATTATATCTATTTTATAAATTACATAAATGAAAATATGTGGAAATATAAAATTTAATAATAAGTGTAAGTTGTGTTTCAAAGTCTGCCGATCATGTTTTTGTTGCTTAATCGCCTCTCTGATTTTGCTCCAGTTCCATCCATTTTTATATTTTGCCAATTTCACGTGTCACTTATTGCTGACCAGCAGCAAAAATTAGTACGCCACATATATTTTTCTCATCAGCTGCTAAGCCACAGTGTAAACATCCAGCTAAACAGTGCTGAGTAACGCTCGTGTTTTTTTCTGCCTACTTTTGCTGGGGATCGAGCCAGAGATAAGTCACAGCAGAAAATTCTGCTTCCGTTTAGCTACAATTTTTTTTTACGGAGCTGGAAGTTTTTTTTACAATTTTTCAGTGCAGGGTACTTAGCTTTGAGCATAGTATTGTTTTAGTATTGTTTTTAGCTGACTGTTTACGCTGTCGTTTAGCAGTTTATGCGAAAAATATATGTCGCGCTCTAATTTTTGCTCCTGTTCTGCAAAAAGTGACAAGTGAAATTGGCAAAATAGAAAAATAGGGGAACTGGAGCAAATTCAAAGGCGCTTTATTATTATTAAATTTTATATTTTCATATATCTTCATTTATGTAATTTATACAATACATAAAATCTCCATTTTCTCTTTCCTATCACTCATTACACAGATAATCCATCATTTACATTATTTTTCAATACGTTTATTTTCTCTTTTAAACTAATACACGGCTGCAGCAACAGATTTACCAGAGTTACTTTAGTTTATTCTATGTGTTGCATTGGTAACTCTGCTTTAAGCTACCTCCGAGCTAAATATTAGGCATTTTTTCGCTCCTGTCACAACTTTGGTTAAGTCAAGACTGTCTTTTTTCGTGGTGTTCAGAAATTATTATATAAATTTAACTTATACAATTTACTTCTAGGTTCCAAAAATGAAACAAATATGCAGAAGTCCAAGTCATTATCTAATGTTGGGCAATTTGTTTCTCGAAAAATCTGGAGAAGTCGATCAAAGGGTCAAAACAGACAAAATGACAGTCAGCTCTCTGCGCCCAATCCCCAAAAATGGGCTCCATCCGTAAGTTAAGCAATATTTAGTAGCGTACCAGTCCCGAACTTTATTGCATTGTTCAAGCCTTTGACTTTGCTCCAGTTTCCTCAATTTTTCTATTTTGCCAATTTTAGTTATCACTTTTAACTGACCAGCAGCAAAAATTAGAGCGCCGCAGATATTTTTCTCATCAGCTGCTAAACGACATCGTAAATAGCCAGCTTAAAACAGATTTAAAAAACGCTCGTCCTTTTTTCTGGCTACTTTTCCTGGGGTTCAATCCAGCGAAAAGTTTTTTTTTTTATATGGACTTACCAGCTTTTTCACGGTTTTTCAGTGCGGGTACTTTGTTTAATTTAAAATTTTGTCGGCATAAGAAATAAACTAAATTTGAAAACAATGTGACTAACTTGTTGTAGAAAAATAAACCCAAGTTAGAAGCTTAACATTATGGTTATTTTTTTTACCCATTGTTCCGAACTATTAAATAAATAATATTATTTTATAATTATGTATTTTTTGTCTTATTAATTGTTTTACCAAGGAAAACTGTACATGGACATCGGAGCAAGGCCACGTCTTGCAGTTGAACGATACGTCCCTGGAAAGACTTTCCGATATCGAAGCTGAATTACTAATGCATATTGCTCTAGATAAGATCAAGGAGTTAAATATTGGAATGAATATAGGTAAAAACAAGTCAACAGTCTATAATTTATTTTAAATTTTGAAAGACACTTTACATAATCAACCTTTCAAATATATATTTAATTTTAGTTTTTTAAGTTGAACTTTTAACCTGAACAAAAAAACTATCAAATTTTAATTTATTTTAAATGTTTAGATTTGGAATTAAAACCTCAGAAAAGAAAAGTAGTTTCAAAGAAAAGAGCTCTGACAACCAGTTTTTTCGATATTGGAAAGAAGGATGAAAACAGTAAGTAATATATTTAACTTTGTCGCAAATGTCCAATCAAAGCTGAACATAACAACTAAATTTGTTAATTAATTACCTCAAATTTAATTCTTAATATAAAAAAAAAATTTTAAATGTATAACAAAAATTAAAAAAAAATTAAAGAATTTAAGAATGCTTTTACTGGGATTCGAACCCAGATCTCCCGTTTGACTACGTAGCACCTTTACCACTTGTTAACTTGAAAGAGAGAGGGCGAAACTCACAACAACAACAACAGCACATTAAATTAAATAATTAAATAATTGCGGATATCTTCCGTTATTATTATCCGATCTTGATCAAATTTTCACAAGTATTGTTCGTGCCGAAGCTCAAGTCCTTAGCTTGTTAATTGCCAGGGCTATCCTTTTTTTTAATTTGTGGGCGAAAAGGGCTTGATATACAAAATTTGAAATAAACTTGATCTGCGTGCAAATATAACAAGTCTTCACACCAAATTTGGTGTTTCTAGGTCTTACCATCTCTGAAATCCTTTCGTTCATACGGACGGACAGACGGATACACAGACGGACAGACGGACATGACTATAACGAGTCAGCTTGTCGCCCTGATCAAGACTATATATACCTTATGGGGTCTGCCACGCCTCCTTCTGCCGATTACATACTTTTTTTTTTGAACAAACTTAATATACCCCCAGGGTATAAAAATGACTTGAATATTACATTTAGCATGCATTAATCCTCAAATTTACATGCTACAATTCCTATTTTTGTAAGTGTATACATACATATACATACATATACATACATATACATACATATACATACATATACATACATATACATACATATACATACATATACATACATATACATACATATACATACATATACATACATATACATACATATACATACATATACATACATATACATACATATACATACATATACATACATATACATACATATACATACATATACATACATATACATACATATACATACATATACATACATATACATACATATACATACATATACATACATATACATACATATACATACATATACATACATATACATACATATGTATATATATATTATTGTTAACAAATTACGATTTTTTAACATTTAAAAATTTTTGAAAATTACCTTGCAGTACCGGTGTGTACCGGTACTGAGACCGGAAACGAATCAAAGCGGAAACGATATTTGCTTCGGTTTGATTCTCTGCAGTATTCCTTTACGGGGACAATGGTGTAATTTTGCAGCAAAATGTGTGACGCATTGAAGGATGCGTGGCATACCCCAAAATGTGTGTATAATTTTGATCAGGACAACGATCTAAGTCGATATCTGTCTTCACGACTATATTAAAGTCCAAACTGTTTATACTTGAACTGAGCTCAATTCGTTTCCAAATATGTTTTGATGCACTCATTTAAGACATTATTCTCAAACTTTTTAATTCGAAATTTTTTTTTTTTTTAAGACATCTCAACCATGCTTACAGAATGTGTATTTGGTACAGCTTTGTACTATTAGATTTAACTTTACAGGAGACCAGAACTTTCATTTTCTTTTATCTCATTTTGAACAGTAGAAAACAATACACATATCAATAACAAATAATATTTAACAAAAAATGTTTTTACGTGATTCATTTTAAGAACCAAAATCAATATTTTTTTTCCGATCGTGGGAAATTGTTTTGAATTTGTAAGTATAACATATATAGCAATAAATTAATGAATTTTAAAATGTATAACTGGTTCATACCGGTACAGCAAAGTAATGTTAAAAAGTATCAAAATTTAACATAATCGAATTTTATCAACTTGCTAAACTTTAGGCAAAATTGAGGAAATATTTATATAATGCAAAATTATGTTTAAACAAAAAAACAACACAAGCTTTTTTAAAGTATACCCAAACCGTGACGATCAAACGCTTCGGATTTCGATCCCCGAAAACGAATTGGTTTCGCTTTCGGCTCTGAATATGAAACGGTAAATTTTGGAATCAGAGTTCGTCTGTTTTGAACACCTGGATCTCAGAGACTATAAGAGCTAGAGGCACCAAACATGGCATGTTCATTCATCTTCCATTGATCGAGGTTTTCGAATTTCGCCACGCCCCCTCGGCTCGTAGAATTCGAAAATCAAAATTTCAAAGTCTAACTATTATTATTAACTTTACTTATCGCACTTTTAGCTGAATTGTGTTTAAAACTGTTGAAAATTCTTGTGCTCTAAATGTCAAAGCAGAAAAGTTTCTTTGTTTTCCGCCATTGTTTTTATATCCTGGGGGTATATTAAGTTTGTTCAAAAAAAAAGTATGTAACAGGCCGAAGGAGCCGTGGCAGACCCCATAAGGTATATATAGTCTTGATCAGGGCGACAAGCTGACTCGATATAGTCATGTCCGTCTGTCCGTCTTCAGCACGAACAATACTTGAATGAAAAAGGATGCATTGTGAAAATTTGATCAAGATCGGATAATAATAACGGAAGATATCCGAAATTATTTAGTTATTGTTGTTGTAACTTTCCCCCTCTCTCTTTCAAGTTAACAAGTGATAGAAGTGCCACGTAGTCAGACGGGAGTTCTGGGCTCGAATCCCAGTAAAAGCATGCTTAAATTCTTTAATTTTTTAGACCCTGTACTTTAAAAAAGTACAAAAGGGTCTATTACGTTTGTGCAAATGTGCGTAACAGGCAGAAGGAGGAGTGGCAGACCCCATAAAGTATATATATTCTTGATCAGCATCAACAGCCGAGTCCATATAGTCATGTCCGTCCGTCTGTCTGTCTGTCCGTCTGTCTGTCCGTCTGTCTGTCCCTTTTTATGTCACCTAGATCTCGGAGACTATAAGAGCTAGAGACACCAAATTTGGCATGTAGGTTTATCTATAACTCCCATTGATCAAGTTTATTTTAGATTTTTTCCACGCCCCCTCCGCTCACGGAAATCGAAATACAAAATTTTGAAGTCAAAATTCAAGAGCACTTTTAATGCTATCGCCTTGATTGGCACATATAATATACACTATGGTCAAAATCTATCCTGAAGACTTTATTTAAATCAGATCATAAACGCGGAAGTTGTTCAACTAACAATGTTACGCATAAAAGGAAGAAGAAGAGACGCTAGCGCCCTCTGTATTTATCATAATAATCATATTTTTAGTGAATCTATAGTGAACGCTTTGCACTCAATATTTACAGGGTCTCCTACTGTCGAGCTCGCTCCACCGTAGCTTACTGCATTTTTTTTTTATTTTTGTTATACATTTAAAAAATTTTTTTATGTTAAGAATCAAATTTGTGTGGCGTTCTCTACTATCCCAGGGTATTCTACTGCGGGCTCTCCCGGCTGAATGATATATTTTTATATCTTGCAGAAGGTATTATATATCGATATAGCTATGTCTGCCTGTCGATCAGTCTGTCTGCCACTCAGTTAGTCAGTCAATGAGTCAGTTTGACTGTCTAGAGTAGACTTTATGTTACCAGGCACACAATATACAAGTTTCGTAGACAAAAAATTTATTTTTAAAACAACTCAATACCCGATTATAGATAAAAATAAATAATTTAATTAATTTTCTATTCTCTGAAAAAAATTATTTTATATAATTTAATACGAGCATCCATCGCGTTATGGTATCTAAATATGTTGTGATGCCTACTTGACTTGACCGTTCCATTTTGTTTTGCTTTTTATTTAATCAATTTGTTAAAGTTTATGTAACTAAATATGTAGATAGACATGATACATTATTTGGAACATCTTTGGAATATTGTCTAACAAGAGACAGAAAATTAAAAACAGATGTGGATCCGGGATCGAAGTATTCTTTGACATCAGTATTTCGCAGTAGTACCTGCAATAGCAGTGATAGTGGAGTTGGAAAATTAAATGAAAATGTATGTATTCATTTATTTATTAAATATCCACAACCTGTTAAACATTAAAAGTGTTTATTTAAAATATATTATAGGTACGTTCGTGTGAGAGTCTGCCAACAAAATCATTGGATTGCGTTAGTCGTTGTCCTTCGGACTCCACAAATCTTCAAAAATCTTCGTCGATATCAATGCAGATGTCACGAAGTCAGTTTGATATTAGAAGTATTGATATGGATCTGGACAGATTATTACTCGATGAATCAAAACATAACTTTAAACTAAATGTACCCATTTTTGTCATCAGTTGTATAGAATATTTGGAAGAACATGGACTTCAGAAAGTTGGCATCTTTCGTGTTAGTACTTCAAGAAAACGTGTGAAACAAGTGAGTAATGTTTAAAATGTAATACAAATTACAGATAACTATTAAAATTTTAAAGCTACGGGATGACTTTGATAAAAAAAGGAATATTTGCATTCCTGATAATACATGCCCCCATGATGTAGCTACATTGCTAAAGGAATATTTACGAGATCTCCCTGAGCCCTTACTTTGCAAAAAATTGTATACAACATTTCTGGAAACTCAACGTAAGCAATAAGTTGTGAAAGCATTATGTAATCTGAGTAACTAAAAAAAATTTAATCAGGTATCAGAAATCGGCGCTTACAGCTAGAGGCAATATCTCATCTGATAAAATTGTTGCCAATTGCACATCGAGATACTTTGCATGCATTACTTAGATTTCTTGGTAACGTAGCTGCCCATTGTGATGATATATGCTCCAGTGACGGAACAGTTCAAATGAATGGAAACAAAATGGACAGTCATAATTTATCCACTGTTTTTGCCCCAAATATATTGCGTAATTCTCCGCCAAAGACATCTGAATATGAAGAACAAGGAAATATGGCAGATGCAATTAATGTAATAAGGTAAAAATAATAAATTAAATTTCAAACTTAAAAGTTTTTTAATTTATTTCTTATTCTACAGAATAATGATTGATCACAATGAAGAATTATTTAAAGTTCCAGGTGAAATAATTGATGTCCTTTATTCTCATATGCTGGATACTTGTCCAGAAAAACTACACGCAGTTATTTCGAGTAAAATTAAGCAATTCCATAAGTAAGTGTCCTCTATAAAATATATGTGACAATATCGACCCTTTTCTTTCGAAATTACCGTATGTTACCAAAATCCAATTTTAAAGAAGAGCGTTTTTTTTTTTGCTTACCTGCACTTATGCTTGCATTCAAAATGGCATAATTTCAATTAAATTCCTGCGGGTATTAAAGGACTTAAGCTATAATATTTTTAAAGATGATGTGTTTTCAAAAGTAGAACAACATGGAATGAAAAACTCATCTTTTAAAAAGTGACACTTACGATAATTTCTTAAAAAGGGATCGACATATGTATTATGTACAAATGTATTTATGAGAACTTAATTTTTATAAATACACACATATTAGATCACGGTATAGAGGTAAAATTTAACTTCTTTTACTATTCTACAGTACACATATTGAAAAACCCAAGCCTAATAGCGAAAATGATCATCAAGTACATCTAAAGAAGGCACCATACGATGCTACTCTTTCGTATGACGGAAGGCGTCAATCTACGCCAGTTTTACTTGATAAACTAAACATTTTTTCAGCCAGTCTACAGATCACAATGCCGAATGACTCAGACATACCAGCGTTGCATTCAGCTGATGTTAAAGGTAATACATTCACAAAACTATTTATGTAGATAAGTCGAATAAAAAATATACTCACGCTTACTTTGGCAACCCAAAGTTTGGGCACCCTTGCAGTCAAATTTTTTACAAAATATGTTAGATGTTGATTTCGAATCAATCGTTCGTATTGCAGGTATGTATATGAAATAGAAGTCTAATTTGCACCAAATTTGGTAAGGCTGCTAGAAACTATGCCAAACACACAATCTGTGAGTTTAGTTACGGTTCTTAAGAAACAAAATTGTTTTTCTTACTAAATGTTGATTTCGATCCGATCGTTCGTAAGGCAGCTATATGATTTAGTGATCCGATCCGGCCGGCTCCGATATATGTACTGCGTGCAGCCAAAAAAAGGACCTGTACCAATTTTTAATGGATAGATAGGACAGCCTATATCGACTCAGCTCGTCGCCCTGTTCAAGAATGTATATGTGTGAAGCCTCCTTCCCACAAACTACGTGATAAAGGTAAACTAGACCCTTCAGACCTTAAGTAGACCCTGTATTTAAAAAGTACAAAAGTGTCCATGATCAGCTTCAACAGCTGTCCATTCGTCTGACTGCCTGTCTGATTCAATGCTAACTAGATTCAAAGCTTTGAAGCTATCTTAATGAAACTTGGTACAGGTCCGCCATTTTGTTGCACGCATTACATATTTTCGGAACATGATCAGATAACTATATTATATAGCTGCCATAGGCACGATTCTTCCGAAAACAAATTTTAGTATGAAAACTTTTAACACCATACTCACAGATTGTGTCGCTAGTATCGTTATACACAATTTGAACGGTTTACACAAAATCATAAGCCTGTTATACATATGTGGAAATTTTTATGTAGGTCTCTGCAAGGGTAAATAATGTTTGGGCGCCAAAGGAAACTTTCATTATATTCATTATCTAAAATAGTTTTAATCATTTATTTCTTATAGAAAATAAAGTGCTCAGTACTATTGTAGGTGAGCCCAAACTACCAGCGAGTATATCTAATATTGGTGGAGCCACATTAAGTGCAAAGGCTGCGGAATTCGAAAGAACTGCTTATAAAAATTCCACTTATAATGAATCGCATACTCCCAAGGCTAAGTCGAAACAGCTATATAAGCGGCAGCAGCTAATTTCTAGTTCAAAGCTCTAGAAATAAGAATTTAACTAATTACATTTATTTTTCAATAAAATGATTTCCAATTTTGAGTTATCTATAAAATTATAAAAATAAATTTAAAAAAATGATTAGGTATAGTCATTTTAGTAAAATTTTAAAATTTGTATCCCACTATATGAATTGTTATATGATGCTATTATGATATTTATACTAATTGTAGCCCATTTTATACATATACGTATATAAGTATTTATTATTATCTTTACTTTTTATTACATAAGACTATAGGAATTATACTTAACGTAGATTCTATGTATGTATATTAAATTTTTTAGTAAACTCGTTCTCTTACAATATTTCCATTGGAATGTGCTTGTAATCTATAATAAAAAAATGGTAATAATTACAGAGTCAATTTGCGATGAGATAAACTAAAAAAATGCATTAGCATTGGGGTTGCATAAATTTTGTTTATATGAGAGAATTATTTATTACTCCACATAATTTATATGTAATGGAACACATAATTTATACAATACCAAATTATTAATTTATTGAGAATGTACCTTTAAAGAACATTTTTGGGTTACAGGTAAATATTGGAAGTTAGTCAACTTAACTTTCGATGTACAAGAATGTATTGGGCTAAGTTGGAAATTGGAATCAACAATACTTCTGATATGATCAAACACGAAATTATGATTGCAGGAGAAGCGCTTAGAACAGTCGCAATACTTGTTTGCATTGCAGCTGGCTGTTCACCTAAAAGTGTACAAATAAACGCAAAGCAATAACTTATATACTTATTAACAAAAAGTACGAATGCTTCTGCTTACCCGTCAACACGTGAACCCGAACTGAAGCGGGCACCGCTGCATTGGGAACGCATGTATAATTTCCGGAGTCTCTTAATGAGGCACGTGTCAGCATTAGACGACTGGTGGTACCAACATCGGTTTTTTCGGTTTCCAGACTAATACCACCTCGAAGGGAATCGAAATCAACTATCGCCGAGCCATGATACCTGCTTACAAATTATTATTCATGTTTTCATCACATAAAATATGATTTCTAAGCTTACCACAAAATTGACGAGGCATGCATGTTCACCGAACAAGCCAGAGCAATAGTACTATCTCTTTTTACGTGGATTTCTGTCGATCCCAAAATCTTTGCTCGTGCAGCTATAGTTTTAATGAAAATTGTAATATGTGGTGCTTAGTAAAAAGTCGAAAAAATTATATTAACTGTAAAATTAGTTCGATTTATAGTTTTCTAATAAGGATCATTCAGTTACGATTTTTATTAATTTATCCATAATAATGAATATTAATTCATAAAATAAAAATTGATCATTTGAAGTTTAATCCTTGTGTTTCTTATTATGTTGAGAAATAAAACTCAAGTTGCATGAAACCAGCACTTTAAAGAGTATTGCAGCTCGATACGATGGACCCGAAACAGGGGGATTTACAGAATGTCATATTTCAATTGAAATATATTTTTTAACCGAACTCCATAGTAGACTACACAGCTCGGCTAGGCTAGCTTAATGTAGTAAGTATGTATAAATTATGTCCATATTCACTATATAATATTCAAAATGATCCAAATGTGTTTTAATTTTAAAGCAAAAATAAAAAAGGAATTTTGTCTTGTCCAAGAATAATGAATTCCGATTGAGAGCCGATTTCTCTTCTTTTCGACAAGGCTTTATGAAAATGTTACTTTACCATAAATATAGCATTTAGCATTTTTCGTTTTCTCATCTATCCATTATCAAAATATTTTATGCTTGTAATAATGGGGCATCCTAGTGCACTGAATTGTAAAAAGTTTACTAAATTTGGCAAAAAAATAGTGTTGACGCAAAATTTGAGAAATAAAACAATGCCAGTTTGTTGGAATTCCGTCTCGTTAGTAAAGTTTGTCGGATACTCATTTAAATAAGGTCTATTATACACAACGCAAAGCGGCCCTGAGTTTATCAAATTTTAATTTAATTAATTTTTCCTTCATTATCTTTGGTTCGAACTACTGCTTGAAATTGACACCTTTGCTTATTGATCTCACACTTGATTCAATTCGTTTATCTCCCGTAAAAAAAAATTGTATATTACTTATATACAATTGTTAGTACTTCTTAATGAATATTTAAGCTTAAAATATCAAACCTTACTAACTAAAATATAAATATAAATAATTGAATTCAATATTTTAAAATCAAACCTTTTGAGTCATAGTAGAGTTTCTCCGAATTTTTTTCCCTCAGTTCATTTTCAGCTGCAATAAATCGGTAAATTTGATAAAATTAATTCGGTTTTTTCGTTTAATAGGAAATTGAAAATAAAAAATACACTTCTTAATTGATTTTGTAAATTTTAATTACTTTCGATATTATTAAAGATAAACAATAAATGCATCAGATTGGCTTGGGATGAAAATTATTATATAAAATTATATATACAGCGATTTCTTTTGCAAACTCCGACTGGAAGGGGCTCAAAGGGGATAAACATAAACATACTTATGTTTCATATGTACATAAAAAAATGCAATGAGCTACGATGGAGCAATCTCGACAGTAGGAGACCTTGTACTTTTTGAGTGAAAGCGTTAACTATGTATATAATGTTTCAATTTCCATAAATTTCAATAGATGGCTCCACTACAAAGATATCAGTTAAAAAACAGAGGTCGCTAGCATCTCTTCTTCCTTTTGCCAGTAGCATTGTTAGTTTATTATTTCCGCGTTTATTATCCTATTCGAATGAAATTTTCAGGATAGGTTCGCTCCATAGTGTATATTATATGTACAAAAAGCATTTGCACAAACGTAATAGACCCATTTGTACTGTTTTAAAGTACAGGGTATAAAAATGAGGAAAATTAATTAAATTATTTGTTTCAAATTTTCTCTCACGGTTTTTTTCCAATCAGCTGTTTGTTGCCCGCAAAAATCTCGATAAATGCCTAAATTTTATCGATATTGTGCGACCATCGCACAAAAATCAAGTTCGTAGTCCCTGCGTGAGCTAGCGACGCTGAATTTTCCGTCCCCCCTCAAAAACTAAGTTGCCTATTGTTTTGTATAGCAGGTGACGTGCCTTATTTGCCCAATTGGAGCAAACGAATCCGAGTGTGTAATCACATTATAATAGTGCACTAGTGTAAATCAACATTTTAATCAACACTGATCACTTTTATGATATACATAACCAATTCCTTGAATTTATACGGTATGCTGCAGATATGATCACGTGAATACAAAGAGTTATTAACGAAGCAAATTTGATTTTTTAATTAACCACTTTTTTTATATGTTCATGCTTGCGGTTCAACTTTCAAAATTATTGGTCGAACAAATGAAAAAATGTTTTTATTTCGAAGGTAATTTATTTATATATACACGCTAGAAAATAAGACCCCAATATTATAAAGTAGAACAAAAAGAAATAAGACCCCAAAAAATTATATTGGAAACAACAAGAAAGATTTTCAATCAAATTTGGGACGTTATTTCCATTTTTGCAGACTTATTTCGTAAAGAAAATTGGGATCTTTTTTCATAATGAAATCGTTCCCAAAGGTTGTTTAAAAAAGTTTCTAGTCTATAATGAATTTAAAACGTTTTCTTTATATTAATTATATCAGTGTCTCTCACTTTTTTGTTATACTTAAATTTTTTTAATATGTATATATGTATTGTGCTAGGTTCATATAGCTTGACACAGCCTGACACAGCGCGTCAGGGGTGCACTTGGGCCCTACAAGAAGAAAGGAGAAATTTTAAAATACACCCTTTATGAAATCCATTTATAACACTGTGCAACAGCTAGCACTCCCCCTGGTCAAATATCACATTTTCTAATACATATGGGCCCCCTGATGCTGAAAATCGACTTTAAAAGATTTTCCTGGGTTAGGTTTTTTTTTTTAATTTTTAAAGCTTAAAGGTCTTTTTGTAGCGAGTTTTTATACCCCGGGGGTGTATTAAGTTTGTTAAAAAAAGTATGTAACAGGCAGAAGGAGGCGTGGCAGACCCCATAAAGTATATATATTCTTGATCAAGGCGACAAGCCGAGTTGATATAGCCGTCCGTATGAACAACGGGATCTCAGAGATGGTAAGACCTAGAAGCACCAAATTTGGTATGAAGACTTCTTATACTTGCACGCAGATCAAGTTTATTTCAAATTTTGGATTCCACGCCGCCTTCGCCCACAAAGTAAAAAAAGGATAGCACTGGCAATTAACCAGCTAGATACATAAGCTTATCATTCAGTCGAGAGATCCCGACAGTAAAATACCCTGAGGTAGTAAAGAGCGCCACTCAAATTTTATATTAATTATGTTTGTGTTTCGTATTTGTGCTGTCTGTTTTGTATTTAAAAGTCTAACCAACAATGAGCACCTTATTTTCAAAATAGCTAAATAAAAACATTAAAAAACAATTCTAAATGTATCAAACAAAATTAAAAAAAAAAAATTAAAGAATTTTAGCGTGCTTTTACTGGAATTTGACCCAACAACAACACATTAAATTAAAGAATTAAATAATTGCGGATATCTTCCGTGTTTATTATCCGATCTTGATCAAATTTTCACAATGCATCCATATTTATTCAAGTATTGTTCGTGCCGAAGCTCAAATCTCTAGCTTGTTAATTGGTATCCTTTTTTTTACTTTGTGGGCGAAGGGGGTGTGGCATCCAAAATTTAAAATAAACTTTATCTGCATGCAAGTATAAGAAGTCTTCATACCAAATTTGGTGCTTCTAGGTCTTACCATCTCTGAGATCCTTTCGTTTATACGGATGGACAGACAGACGGACAGGCGGACATGGCTATATCGACTCAGCTTGTCGCCCTGATCAAGAACATATATAATTTATGGGGTCTGCCACGCCTCCTTCTGCCTGTTACATACTTTTGTTTTTTAACTAACTTAATATACCCCCTCAGGGTGTAAAAAGCAAAATTTGGCCGAGGATCACAAAATACGCCACTCAAAATTCTTATAGGTAAAAGATTCGTTCTCTTTAAACAAAAACGCTAAAATATATTTTATGAGTGTGTGACATATTTTACAATATTTCACCCTTGCTTTATCAGATATAACTTCCAACAAATGTAATGCCATAAAGTAAGTGTGGCAAAAACATTCCAAGATAAATAAAGTTACCAATGCTTGTTTTTTTTTCGAAATCGATGTAAAAATATTGTCTTCAAATAAAAATGATCTAGCTTACCTTAAAAACTAAAAAGAAGTATAAAAAAAATCTCATTTTCACCTGTGATTTCTAGCACAATTGCCAAGTTGATTTTTGGTTCAGTGTTTACTTGACACTCGTAAATTCCACTATCCCGTGCCTGTGCGTAGTCAATCTTCAAGTCCCAATCATCACTATTTGACGGATGAATTACAGAAAACCGTTGATCGCCAGTATAGGTGTAGATATTAGTGGTCAAAATATGCAAATCTCGTTTGCGCATCCACGAAACCTAAAATAAAGTTAAATTGTCAAAATATCCTTAGTATTTATAAATGTATGTATATTATTTTATGTACAGTTCGATTTCCTTTGTTCTTAACTCGACATCTTAAAATTGCAGTTTCGTCAACAACAGCCGAAATATTTCTAGGACTTATGTCGTCAAAAAAAGGTCGATCCAAATTGGCTAGATCTAAAAATAGGATTATTAAATTAAACACAGAATTTAAAAATAAAATATGTTTAATTCATGATAATAAGCCATGATTACCATGTATGTTTATGATGGAAGATGAGTTGATATGCTGAAGACCACTGTTGAAATGCAATATCAAAAATATGATGGGTTTAATTTTGTTGAAATTATTTAAAAACTTTCGTTTTTTAAACATAGCCACCATATTGTTCAGCTTATGTACTTCTCATGAATCTGAAAATAAAAACAAGTTTTTATTTATTCTGAACTTCACATATACATATGTATATGCTAATAGAATTCAATGAACAGTTTTAGTTTAATTTAAGATCTCGCAATCAGTTTTTCAGAGCTTTTTCAAATGAAATAAGGGAAGTCTGGTCTATTGTTTTTAGAATAAAAATCTCTTAGGTAGAATATAGTTTAATTAACACCCAAAAGTGTTTTTATTTGCCTTACGCCTCTATTGTCACATTGTTTAAGGCAATTCAGTGTCAAGCCAAGGTGATAATCCGGCTGCCTCCCAGATAATTTTGCTTGAGAGATTAACAGGACACGAAAGCCAACGAGAACTTAATTCTAAGTTTCAGATTCGTTTGGCGAATCTTCGATGCAAAAAGTGCTCTGAATATAAGGCATCACTCAACGAAACCATTGGGTGGTCACCAGCTTTCTTCATCAGAAATGCTGAGGCCCAAACCCAGACACTTGTTAAAACAGATCCGGCCTTACTCTGCCAAATAAAGTGAACGGTTAGAGAAGCAGAAGGAAGAGCCCTGACTTTGGAAACAAAAGACAGGGGCCAGATGACTCGTCGATGATGTTTAAGCTCGAAGCTCCATGTGGCCATTGCCGACAGAAGTGACCCGAAAGGAAAGCTTATTGGAGTCGACTAACGATGCACAACATGGTGCTACCTTTCGGGCAGAGAATCTGTTACTGGCCGAGTTCGATGGCATTAGGTCTTACTAGTGGTCTATGATTGTAGCATGTGCCAATGAGGAATCCCTACGCTTCCTCATAATCGAAAATATGGGGAGCCTGGGGAAAAGATAAACGTCGTTCCTATGGATCAAGTCCCAGAACGAACGGTCAATAAGGGTGGATCCCACCTATTATCATGGATTACCGAACCAATCGCTAAAATGAGTACTGTCATATCCCGCAACAAGGGTAACGCGAAGAACTTCTGAAGCAAGACCATCTGAAGATTTGAAGTCAAGAACGTGATAAGAGCAGATCTTGATATTCTTTTCCCTTCTTCTAACAGCAACAGTGGCCTGACCGTAGCACCTTTATGAGGAAACAGATCTAACGGGGTAACCAACTTATATTCCGCAACCACAACCATACAGAGGTTATAGACGTAACCTTAGGTAAGAACAGCGACTCTCTTATGGTAGATGACTAGGGCGTATTCACGTAGTGTTCTTTCTTGGACCACTACAAGATAATGTTTAAAGTAAGATGGAAACGGGAAGATAAAACCCTCTTTAGGAAACCAAGAAGAACGAACTGGGTTAAGTTCTCGAAGTATGTCAGAAAGCTGCTCATGAGCTGCCTTTTGCGAAAATTTCGGCAACACCAGAAAAGATAATCTTTATAGCTGTAATCAGTGATGATCTGGAAAACACTATTATTATTATTATTATTATTATTATTATTATTATTATTATTATTATTATTATTATTATTATTATTATTATTATTATTATTATTATTATTATTATTACTTTTATTTTTATTATTATTAAGTATTTATAAGTATTAGGTTGGGGAAAAAGTAATCCATTATTTTGTTGTGTGTCACCTTTGGTATGCTCTACTTTGCAAACTATTGGTCACACTGATTATCTTGGGCTTTTTAGAAAGCTGGGATTCCCCTTTAAAACGGAGTGTAGTAAATTTTTTAAAGGTTCTTTTCTATTGTGAGAGAAATTTGGTTAGGCATGGAGATCAACAAAGAAAAAACTCGCTATTTTGCAATTTCTTTTTAAAAAGGCGAAAATACAAGCAAAGCGACTGAAATTGTGAATGATGTTTATGGCCCCGATACTGTATCGACCAGTGATGCACAATTTTGGTTTCGAAAATTCCGTTCCGGAATTTTCAACGTTAAAGATGCACCAGACCCTTCGTCGAAAATTCTGATAAGTTCGTGGAACTTTAGCAGACAGACATGTCAGCAGCCGCGGCATCGCCCAAGAGCTTAACCACAAAACAGTTTTTAGCCATTTACAAAAATCTGGATTCAGTAAGAAGCTAGACGTATGTGTGCCTCACGAGTCATCCAAAAAAAACGTACTGGACCGAATTTTCATCTGCGAATCCTTGTCCAAACGTAAGGAAATCGACCCATTTCTTAGGCGGATGGAGACTGGTGCTGACAAATGGGGCTCGTACGACAATGCTGTTAAAAACAAGCGGTATCCAAACCAGGACTAATTGCCAGGAAGGCTTTGCTGTGCGTTTAGTGGGATTGAAAGGGAATCATCTACCAAGAGCTGCTTCCATATGGACAAACACTCAAATCAGACCTCTAAAATCAACAATTAGACCTTTTGAACAAGGCAATTGACAAAAAACGACCAGAATTGTCCAATAGAAAAGGAATCATCAGGACAACGTTAGAACACACACATCTATAATGATGCACAACAAACTTAAGGAGCTTGGATGGGAAGTTTTAATGCATCCACCGTATAGTCCGGATCTAGCACCAAGCGACTATCATCTTTTTTTGTCCTCACAAAATTTTCTTGAAGATATAAAAATTAATTCAATAGAGAACTGCGAAACTAGGTTGGTCGAGTTTTTTAACAGCAAGGACCGGAGCTTTTTTGAGCGGGGAATTTTAAAGTTGTCCTCAAAATGGCAACAAGTCATTGAACAAAACGGAAAATATTTGAAATAAATCGGGCAGTCCAAACCGTAATAAATGAATTTTGAAAATATTATATAAATAATGGATTTCTTTGCCCCAATCTAATATTTATACGAACAAATAGATCAAAAAGATCAATCGAGTCCTTTTTTATGGAAAAGAGTAAATAGTAGTGGAAAGCGAATAGCGGTTTAAGGCCAGCAGTCGTGAAAAGCACTGCAAATACGTTTTAGCGCTAAGATCTCTTCTGGTTACATACATATATGGAAGTATAGAAATAATCAATGTGCCCGGATTAAGCCATCTCTTTTAATTCGACTTGGAAATATGTTTTAACAACTTTAAAGTTGTTTTATCAATTTGGGAGCGCGATAAGGGGCGTGGCAAATATATAGAACAAACTTGATCTCAACAAGATATAGAGAAACCCTTATACCAAGTTTCGTGTCTCTAGCTTTTATGGCCTCTGCGATTTGGTTGACAGACGGACGGAAGAACAGTGGAACATGGCTGCAGGTTACGCATATTTTTAAACCCTATACTTTAAAAATATAAAGGGTTCTATTAAGTTTACAGACTACCTGGTAGACCCCATAAAGTTTATATAAATAGTCCGTCTGTCTGTCCCTTTTTGTGTCACTTAGATCTCAGAGGCTATAAGAGCTAGAGACACCAAATTTGGCGTCGTACGTCATCTATTGAAATTTTTGGTACGCAACATTGAAGAACAATCTTTGATGAACGCATTGCACTCACAAATTTTTTTATTTGGTGACTTTGACCAATTTCACCATCTTGCTTTTTATCACGTTTTCTTGTTTCCCATAAGTACAGGGTCTCATAGCTTAATCCACTGTAGCTTACTGCATTTTTTTAAACAAAGTTAATAGACCCATTTGTATTTTTTTAAGTATAAGGTCTAATAATTCGTAACATTTTGATTAGAATTAGTATACATTTATAAATTGTACCACGTTACTATCGAATTATAAACTTAAAAGTTATTCCAGATAATATACATGTGTTGGTACTATGCTAAAGATTATAGTAGCTGTACTAGCACTATCTAGTATGTATTGGCCTTGAATAATCATGAAAAGCAATATCGAAAATATCTTATTATTATATTACATATAATAAACGCGGCATATTTTTGACAATTTGATCCATTAAAAGGTTTGATATCAATATTCACACTTACTTTTCAATTGCTTGAAACCTAATCCCTTTCTCTTTTTATGGGCCATAAATTAATATTGTAAACGTTAAGTCTCTCATTTTAACTGTTTTATATAAATAGTTATGGCCAGATTAAGAATAATTAGAAAACTTTTAAAACTGTTTTTAATTTGCATTAAAGTATTACTTTTGCCAGGTGCAGAAAAAAAAGTTGCTCAATATATTCTTTTCTTATATTTGTATGCACTTCTAATGCGCAACTCGAATTTATTCCACCACCAGAGGAGAGCTTTAATGAAAACTTTCAAAGAGAAGCTTTTTAGAAGCGTCAAGGTACATGAACCAACCCTGCGCAAAAGCCATACATACATACACAAAACATTATACCTCCCTCGCATTATTTTAATTTTTGAAATCATAAGAAAATGACAATTCCAGTTTAATTAACTAAAATATACAAAAATTAAAGCTAGTCAAAAATGACAAATCCAGTGTCAAAGCTTATAAGCTTAACAAAAATGACAAATTCAGGATAAAAATTTAAAACTAACATTAATTATATATTATAAAACTCAAATTCTTACTTTTCTATTATCATTATTTGAAGATTCTGCTATGCTATATACAATAGGTTACAAACTGAAATGAAACGTTCTGCTGACGCTGATGTAGCAGGAATATAATTTAACGTTAAAAAATTATAATCTTTAGAAACATTATGAAGTGTTTCAAACCTCTATTTTAGTTAATTGATTCATAAAATGTAATTCCAAATTGTCAGTTTCCTTTTTATTACGACTCTCATTAACTGCCTCATATTCATATTGCCTCCGCACATTGCGCTTTTATTGCTATCATTGTCGCTTGAAGACTCTTAATAAGATTGCTCGTAGTTCTTATTATTCCCTTGCAGAGAGTTTTATAATATTGTTTTGAAGCTTGTAACGCAGTGAAGAAGGCCTCACAGACCCCATAAAGTATATATATTCTTGCTCAGGGCGACCAGCTGAGTCGATATAGCCATGCCCGTCGTCTGTCTCTCTGTCTATCTGTCTGTTTTTATGAAAACTAGGATCTGAGTTTTGAAGCTGTCTTGATGAAACTTTGTACAGGTCCGTCTTTTTGCTTTATGCAAAACTATATCACTATATGATATAGCTGCCATAGAAACGATCGGTTCGGAATCAACAATTAATATGAGTAAAATCGGATAACAATATCATATAGCTTTCATATGACCGATCGGTTCAAAATCAACATTTAGTATGAAAAACTTGTTTGTTTCTTAAGATATGTTAACCAAACTCACACATTGTGTATTTGGCACAGTTTCAAACAGCCTAACCAATTTCAGTGCAAATCGGATTACTATATCATATAGCTGTCATATAAACGATCGGTTCGAAATCAACATCTAACAAACTTTGTAAATAATCGGACGGCTTATGCAGAGTTCTGCAAGGGTATCCAAACTTTGGCGCGCCTAAGTTAGCTTGCGTTATATTTTTCACTTAAAACGCCGGAGCGACTCCTGGATCTGTACCTCAGGACAAAGATGGCACCCCAAGCATTTAGCGGAGCTCAACACGCCTATCTCTAAGTTAGATCAGTTGAGACCGCTTTGCAAGGGGTGGTGAGAACAATCGAGGGTAGTCTGCAAAGTAAGGAGATGCATAGGCATTTCTCGACATAGAGGGTACCTTCAACAACGTCAGGATCGAGTCAATAACGGCAGCACTTGTCAAAATTAACTCACATCCGAAGATCCCTCATTGGCTTAGGCACATGCTTGGCTGCAGAATGATTACCGCCCAACTCTGCGCCTCTACAATTAGAAGAAATTAGGGGCACTCCGCAGGGAGGAGTCATATCTCCCCTGTTGTGGAATATTGTCCTCAATGACCTTTTGCCAGAATAAAAGGATCAAGGGTGCAGAGTCATAGCCTATGCGGATGAGCTGGTCTTATTAATAACTGGCAAGTTTTGCCTGCAATTAGTGATCTCATGAACAACGCACAACAAAGCTCTCCTATCGACTTCAATACTGGTGCACTGTGTTCCTGGCGAAGATATATGCTGTTTGACAAACGATCAAATTGACTTACTTCTTGAAGAAAAGCTCAAGGAACATATCAATCTACATCGAAAGATTGATTCTAGTATGCTTAAATCTTCTACGCTTAGCCTATGTTACAGTCGTGTATGTATACAGTGTTATGTATGTGTGTATTGCTGCAGAGGATCCTATGTTATTTTGCAGTGGATCTTATATATTTGCATCGAGCTAATATGTATGAATAACATAGGCAGTAATTATAACTATTTAAATATCTAAATCTTAATTATTGCTACAATTCGGCCATTCTGATCGGTGTGCTCTTGAACTCCTTAATAGTTAGTTTAGTTTAGTGCTATTTATTATTATTTATTTGCTAATATATAAACATATTTTAGTTTAAATTAGTCTATTTTTCTAACTGTTTCCTATCCAAGCTTTCGTATTAGCAACAGCCCAGGTTCCCTTATACGGAATTCTTGATTGTTGAAGTCCTTCAACATCTTATATAATACATCTATCGTTCTGTAAGACCTTTGATTCTCTACTATATATGGTCCATTATATTTAGGTATTAACTTTTAAGATATTCCTATATGAGTGTCAAAGTTTTTTTTATCAATGTGGCGCTTGGCGCTTTGCATCTGCAGCTTGTTTACTGTAGTCCTGATCTAACTTTTCCCAAATCCCTCGTAGTCTGTATCTTCTGTCGCTCATTTAAGATTTCTTGTAGGGTGTCTGAAATGTTCAGTTTCTGTTCTACTCCAAATAACATATTGCTGGGGTTTTGATTTATGCCCCTTTGAACTAAGTTATTAAGTGCAAGTTCAACCGTTTCTACTGCCACATCTCAATGTAATTCTCAATCTGGGTCCACTAGTTATGCGATCATCGGTCCTATACAACTATTTAATCTTTTAACTTGACTATTTGGTTGTGTTGAGCCTGTAGATATTTTTAGGTGTCTAACGTCCTTTTGGGCTAGAAAATCTTCAAATTCTTATGACGTAAAACAGCTTCCTCTGTCTGAAATTAAACACTAGGTTCTCCTATAAGCACGAAAATAGTCACTAAGAGCCTTAATTGCTTCTTTTGTGAAGGCATCTATAATTACTAATATGTGTTTGTTAGATCGCCATTTGTCTATCGGTCCAAAATTTTTTTTTTGTTTTAACATTTAAATAATATCTATTTGCAATCTGTCCTAATTGGACAATCAACAAATTGAATTAAGTACATTGACATTTAAATAACATTTAGGATATTGATATTAAGTTTCATTTAGAGACAATTTATGACAATTTGATCGGGGAAGGGTGGGTAGTAGTGGGGAGGGGGGGGGGTGTGAGGGAGGGGCAGAGATGTTCAGCTTCAGCGGTGAGGGAGGTCCAGTGGGTGGAACCTTTCAGCCGTCGGGTGGTGGTGCTGTTGTCTAGCAAGTTCGGTGTGATTTTTAGGTTAGCGTTTGATAGGACCCTCAGTGCTTTGCTTTGGAATTTTTGAATCTCCCTGAGATTTGTGTTGCAAGCGGTGCCCCAGATGGGGATTCCATAGGTCCACATTGGCTTTGTAGATTTGGAGTTTAACCCTTAGCCTGAGTGTGGATCTCTTCCCCATGAGCCATAGGAACTTCTACAGCCTCCCGCTCATCTGCGCCCTTTTGTTTTTCGGGTGTGGCTTTCAAGTAAGCCTCCCGTCCATGATGATGCCCAAGTACTTGGCGGTGATGCTATCAGGGATTGATGAGTCGTCTAGGGTGACTGGGGGGCAGTCTCCTCTTCTCAATGCAAAAGTGCAGTGGGAGGATTTGTCAGGGTTCACCATGATGTTCCATCTCCTTAGTCAGCCGTTGCAGGGTAACAGAGGCGGTTTGAGGACAGGTGTCGCTAGCCAAGAAGGCCGTGTCGTCCGCGTATGTAGCAGCTAGTAGCCTCGGGTCAGGTATCAGGGCGGCGGTGTACAGTGTGTACAATACTGGACCCACTCGCTTCCTTGCGGGACTCCGGCTCGGACTTCCATAACAGCTGACCTCTCGTCTCCACACCTGACGAAGAATCTTCTGTGCTCCAGATAAGACTTCAACAGAAGGTAATATGGGGCGGGCAGAGCAGTCTTAAGTTTGTATAGGAGTCCAGCGTGCCATACTCTGTCGAAGGCTTGCTTTATGTCCAGAAATACTGAGGAGCAGTACATCTTCTCCTGGAATGCTTCCAGAATTTTGTCAACGATCCTATGGCATTGGTCTGGCGTGCCATGAGATTCTCTGAAGCCAAACTGGTGATCGGGGATCAAACCAGCCTCGTCCAGTATTGGGCGGACTCTACGCAAAAGTAGTCCCTCAACTACTTTGGAGAGTACCGCCAATAAACTAATCGGCCTGTACGAGGCTAGATTGGCTGCAGGTTTCCCAGGTTTTGGGATCAGTATGACCTCGGCACATTTCCACTGGGTGGGAAAGTGTCCTAACTGGAAACATTTGTTTGTTATGTTTAGGAGGAGCTGAACTCCATTCGACGGGAGTGCTTTAATAGCTGGCACATCAATACCGTCGTAGCCTGGGGATTTGGATGCCTTGAGTCTGCTGATTTCGCCAATTAGTTCGTCTGACTCGACCGCGGGGATGGGGAGGGACATCTGGCAAGGCACGTCCAGGAAGTCGGCTGTCTCGTTTGCCTCTCGTTGGGTGCATCTAGCGAAGGGGGAGAAGGCTTCGTGGAGGTGTTCTGCAAAGGCTTTAACTCTCTCGCTGTCGGAGCGGCACCAAGCACTATTAGCGTTCCGGGCAGGTTCTTTGCGTTCAGAGGGCCTTTTCAAGGATTTGGTTATCCGCCACAGATTGTGTTGAGGGTTGTCCAGTTCCACCTCGGCGAGAAACTGATCCAGGGATTGTCTGCGAAGGTTAGACAAGAGCTCCTTTAGTTCTTTAGCTGCTTTATTGAAGTCTGTTTTGTCCCTGGGTTGCAGGAAGCCGTACTCGGCGTAGTCGCCTTTTCTCAGTAACCAAAGCAGCAACTTCTGGAGACCAGAGGTGGACATCTCGTGGGGAGTCCATTGATGGTCCGGCTGGGCGGAGTTGCGTACGAGACGACATTGTGTATTTGCACGTTGAGATGTTCGATCACGTCGTCCAGATCTTCACCTGACTCAATCTCCACCGTTAGGTCAAGATTGTTCTGCAGCCAGTGTTGATACCGCTCGACGTTGGTATTTTTCTAGAACAATCTGCCCCTAGCAGTGTTGGTGCTGGCTGGGATATTGACCAAAAGCCTGACTGCGCAGTGGTCGGAGCACAGATCAATCTCATTGCTAACTGAGACCCTATGCCGCTTGATCCCTTTGGAGAGGGTAATGTCCAAGACGTCATGTACCTTGTTAAGGTCTGTAGGCCAGTAGGTGGGTTCACCAGTGGAGTGGCAGTCGATTCGTGTTCTGGAGATGGCCTGTACAGGGCAGTGCCCTTGGGGTTATTAAGGCGAGATCCCCACCAGGTGTGTTTCGGTCCAAAATGATCAACATGTATGTAGGAATTACAAATGAAATATGTTTATTTTAAGGATTATTACAAGTTATTCGTTGCTTAACAATATTAATGAATGTTTATTAAATTAAATTGACCGCTTCTTGGGCTAAACTAGTGATGTAAGTCCAAACTGAATATCGATTTAAAAATCGGAAATTTCGATATCGATCGATCGATTTTTCATTCAAATTTTTAAAAATCGAATATAGAAGAATTTGGTTCATAACACTTGTATATATTTATAAATACATTTAAAAGCAATTTTTAAGCATAAATAAAATATTTTCTTTATTTTTGTGACCGAACTTTTCAGAATAAAACAAACATGATAGTATATTTCAAAGTTGAAATTTATTAGCAAAGAGATCGTTTAATTTGTATTGTATATTATACATACACGAATTGTCTAAATTATTTAATAATTATACAAACAAACAATTAACAATTATTCAAAAATAAAAAGGAAGTCTCTTCAATCTTCGGCATTATTAAAATAGTATGCTTCAGATGCGTATATGACATTAATTAATCCAATTAAAAATCATGTATCTTTGGTTGAAGGGAACAGAAGGAAAGACAATGATCAGATTATATGTTTGGTCTGTTTTTACTTACATACAGTTTTTTCAGTCGCCACAGTATTATAATCTAACTATGCTATTTATATGTATATTTAATAAATGTTAATAAAATTGTAGTTCATACTTACTTTTTGGCATATTTGTTCACTTTAACTTTTAGCGCGATATAAAATTTTGACGCAGCGTTCGCTAAAGACGTGCAAAATATACAATGTTTTACGAAAATCGATTTCTTTAAATCGATTGATCGCCTAAAAATAGATCGAGCTAAAACACTCTAAAACTGATCAATCAATGTTTTCATGTTTTTTTACATCACTAGGCTAAACACATTAGAACGACTTTACTTCAAAAATCAATGTTGCTGCTTGCAACTCTCAGCGTCGACTGACTCTCATATCTCGCTCATCTCCCTATAAAACTAATACGGATGCAAATGAAAAAGGATCAAAAGAGAATTGGAAAATCAACTCGGCTGATGCAATCGGCGATGTTGTTGCGTAAAGGGTACATGCTAACTCTATTCTATTCATAATCTTACATATGTATATAGCCTGAAATGGTGCTTCTTCTTTTGGAATATTATGTAAAAATCCTTCTTCTTTTCCGTGCTTTGCTTCGCGAACCAATAGCTTTTTGATATCACCTCTACCATTTTGTCTATTCCGGCGTGTCCTATAATAGATGGTTCTCCATGTTTTAAGGTACATAAAACAAGAGGGATTCGCAATCTATACTCGTAGTTCTGCAACTATAACACCCAACGAGCTACTCTGGGGTTTAGTTATTTTTTATTCAAAGTCATGGTTAGAGCGCTAAAATCTGTGACAATTTTAAATGCATACCTTGAAGGTATATTCTAAAGCGTAGTTAATAGATTATGGCTAGCATTTCCAACTCAAAGCTATGGTACTTTGCCTCTCTGCCTGCTGTCCGTTTGGAAAAATAGAAGACGGGGTAAAGCTTACCGTCAGTCTTGCTCTGCATAAGTATCGACCCGAAACCTAGTGCACTTGCATCACAATGAATTTCGGTTGGATCAAACGAATTATAGAGAGCCAATATTGGGGCTTCTAGTAAGTTGATTTTTAATTCCTCGAAACATACTAGCGCTACGGCTCCAATCGTAAATTTTCTGTCTTTCCTATTAAGTCATAAAAGGGTTTGACTTTCACCGAAAAATCTTTAACAAATCGCCTGAAATACGAGCACAGTCCCAAAAAACTTTTTACCGTTTTTCAGATCCATCTTTGAGAATATTTTTTTTTCTGAAAATTTGTCTACGAGATTATTTATGAGTGGAGTCGGGTAGTCATCTTTCAACATTCCTTCGTTAAGCGTTCAATAGTCTTCGCCAGATTTCTTTTTATACTAAAACTAAGGTGACACGTAATCTGATTCGCTTGCCCTTAAGTAGCCCTTCTCTAAATATTCATCTTATAATTTCTGCACCTGCACCTTATACGCTAAACGCCTGGGTGGGCAATGGAAGGGTTTTTCGTGCTCAAAGTTAGTTTCATTTCCCACTTTATTTCAGTTATTCTGTTTGCCTTCATATAAAAATTTTCAAATATATTTTTAAGTCTACCGGTAACCTTTTTATCATGCCCGTTATCTATAGTGATGCTATATTATTCCTTTGAAAATGGATATTCAATTGGTAACATACTAAAGCTATCCTTTGTATCCTCCAGGTTTTTTGTGCTAAAAATAGTGCGACATTCTAAACTTTCTTTTTCTAAGTCCTGAGTACTCGTTGCCGGCCGCTGATTCGCTAAAGACTCATCTGATAGACGAAAAGAGACAACGTCATCTTTACCATAACATTAAACAGCTAATAAGAAACTGTGAAGCGCTGCATGTGTGCTTGTCGTCGTAAATTTACATCAGGAATTCCCTCAATTATTCCATCCGCCAACTCGTCGTTTTCGATATAAACGTGTGATGCTAGTAGAACTTTGTCAACTAACTCTTCGGTATACTTCCACAACCGGACTTCAAAATTTGCGGCGAAGCAGAACCTTTTTTTCTTTGCAACAAAATGTGGCTTCTAAAGCATCCAACAGATCTTCGACCGACATTTCCATGTGTATATTATTGGAATGCCACCACTTTAAGGCTCTGTCTTTAAATTTCGCCATTAGCAACAACCGCAACATGTTGTCATTTAAGTTGTAAACATTTGCCACTGCTTTGAGTTGTGAAATCCACATGCTGACGTCATTCTTGCTGCCAGTTATTTTGCCATGGTATTTCATTTCTCGGAGCATGCCTAGCAACTTGATGCTGTCTTTTTCGTTTGCTTTATTCTCATCGCTCTCTCCTTTTGTTTTTCCTTTTTCGCGTATGAGCAGTTAATTTTGCAATTTCATCACTTGTAGCTGCTGCTTTAGCTTCTCTTTGTCGTTCTCCTTCTCGTTGTCCGTTATTTCTTTTTCCGTTGTCTTCTCGTGCGCTTTTCAGCGTCTGTTTCGTTTGCTTTCAACAAAACGACGCACAGTGGGGAAATTAGGGCGTGTCATATTGCAAAATTCATTTTTTCGATGCCAGCAATCATAAAAGTAATTTATGCATCCTATAGAGAAAGATTAAGAATCCAAAAGGATTTTAAAATCAGGTAAAAATTGTGGGCGGTACAACCTCTCAAAGTTGACCTATTTTCAAGATCGTGTACAAAATGGACATTTGTACTAAAACTACCTACTTTGAAAGCAAATTGCAGACAAATAAAAAAAACTTATTTTGCACAAAAATAGTCATTTTATTAATGTTTAAAAGCGTTGAATACGCCAAGCAAAAGGTAGTCCACTTTGACCACCGAGCATAGAGCACCCTGTAGGGCTAGCCCTGTATGGGTATTCATTTTAAAGCTAAAGACCTCTTCTATAAAAGGCTTTTTAAATTTTGGAAATATCTAAAGTGGTTCAAAAGATATGTATAATTTCCCCACTGTGCGACGCTCCTCATCATCTTCGATTTCTGCTAATGCAAAATTTTTTGGGTTTGCTCGATCGACGCTCTTCTCCTCTAGATCATCCTCTGGCGGATCAATTTCGCAATTGTGCAATTGAGTAATCATCTGCACCGCTTAGATCGATAGTTAAGATAGCTGACTATGTGTTTTTTTTTCTGTAGCCACTTGGATAATTATCACACTTCTGAAAATTGTAGGCTTTATTTTAATCGTGAAAAGCCGGCGGATTGCCATTTACAGTTTGATTCTAGTATTCGTAAATCTACTACGCTTAGCCTATGTTATAGTCGTGTATGGATACAGTGGATGTTATGTATGTGTGTTTTGCTGCAGAGGATCCTATGTTATTTCACAGTGGATCTTATTTATTTGCATCGAGCTATTATGTATGTATAACAGCGAGATGCAAATATGAAGTAATTATAATTATTTAAATATCACCATCAACACGTACTTTGCGACTACCCCGCACTTGCTAGAAGAAGATCCAGATTCCTCGGGAAACCTTTCTTTGAAAAACTGGGCGGTCTCTCGGGAGCGCGTTTGGAATACCTAGCACTCTTTCTGGACTCCATAAAGCGGTTCCATGGGCGTGCTCAGTCCACAGAAACTGCCTAACGAATTCACACAAGAAACCCTGTATTTCATATATCCCATCAACCCTCCCATTCATCCCTCCTAATTCAATAGAATTTACCAGACACCACAATAGGCCCTAGTGGCCTCTGGGTGCTCTCGGCTTCCGCCGAGCCGTCTAAACTAACCTATGGTTAACGCTTTGACTCAAAAAGTACAGGGCCTCCTACTGTCGAGCTTGCTCCACCGTAGCTTACTGAACTTTTTTAAATTTGCTATTTTTATTTTGATTTTTTTATTTTCACTAGCAAAAATAGCTGATGCTTTTTGCATCCTAGGGGAACACTCCTGTTGTTGTTGCAGACTGTGGTCAATGCAGCAGCCAAGGTAAAACAAAACCCTCCACGTGGAGGGTAAATATACTCTGGACAATTGCTGGGGCTCTTCTGTACACGCTGGGCTGGATGCCAGAGCAAGCTAGAGATCCTCTAGACCATCTGTGTATCATTTGTGCAATCAGAAGTCCACTTGCACAAGCGGCGACTTTTCCGGCCACGCTAGGGCTCGGCTTTAGCCAGTTGAGAACTTCCTCTCTTACTTGTCCGTGAACTGCCAATAAATCTGACCATAATAGCGCAGATTATGGATAGGCGGTGTGTGTCAAAGGCTTCGCCAAATGAAAGTAACGAGGCTGGGAAAACATATAAAATGTGGTGTCAAAAAAACACAAAATAATTAAAGGGCTCTATTAAAGAAAGGACTTCCACGTTTGTGGCTACTGTAGATCAGCAATGCCACGCGTGATTTGTAAAGAGTTCGATCCCAAAAAATATGCAAATACGTGCAACAGTGGCTAAAACAGAAAGACTTGAAGTTGGGCATATGAGCACCTTCAGGGTAACCTCGAAAGTTCGAAAAAAAATAATATTTCGAAAACGCTTTCATGAAAAAGTTTTTAAGCTCCATTTTTATGTTTAGTGGGCCAAAGTCCAAAAGAAAATTATAGCGCAAGCTAACTTTGGCGCACCATAGTTTGGATACCCTTGCCCTGCAGAAGCCGTCAGATTTTTTACAAAATTATGCTTTCGAACCGATCGTTTTTTGGCAGCTGTATGATATATTGTCCGATAATAACCAAATTTGGTTAGGCTGTTTGAAACTATACCAAATACAGAATCTGTGAGTTTGGTTAAGATATCTTAAGAAACAAAAAAGTTTTTCATACTAAATGTTGATTCCGAACCGATCGCTCCTATGGCAGCTATTTGATATAGTGATCAGATTGGCACCAAATTTGGTCAGGCTGTTTGAAACTATACCAACCACACAATCTGCGGTTTTGTGGTTCATATATCTTTAGAAACAAAAAGTTTTTCATACGAAATGTTGATTCCGAACCAGTGGTTCCTCTGGCAGCTATATTATATAGTGATCCGATCCGGTCGGTTCCGACATATGTACAGCGTGAGCAAAAAGACGGACCTGTACCAAGCCCGTCTATATACTTTATGGGGTCTGTGAGGTCTCCTTCAATGCGTTACAAACTTCGTGATAACTTCAAGGTCATTTTAAAATTGTCACAGATTGTAGCGCTCTAACCATGACTTTGAATAAAAAAGAACTAAACCCCAGAGTAGCTCGTTGGGTGTTAGAGTTGCAGAACTACGAGTATAGATAGCGAATCACTCTTGTTTTGTGTACCTTAAACTAGTGGATCCAGATCGAGGATTACATTGAGATGTGGCAGTAAAAACGGTTGAACTTGCACATGATAACATAGTTCAAAGGAGCATAAATCAAAATCCCAGCAATATGTTATTTGGAGTAGAACAGAAAGGGAACATTTTAGACACCCTACACGAAATCTTAAATGAACTACAGGAGATACAGACTACGAGGGATTTGGAAAACGTTAGATCAGATGCAATAACTTGTCAAAACAAATTACAGGACTACAGTAAACAAGCTGCAGATGCAAAGCGCCAAGCGCCACAATGATAAAAAAAACTTTGACACTCATATGGGAATATCTAAAAAGTTAATACCTAAATATAATGGACCATATATAGTAGAGAATCAAAGGTCTTACAGAACGATAGATGTATTATATAAGATGTTGAAGGACTTCAACAATCAAGAATTCCGTATAAGGGAACCTGGGCTGTTGCTAATACGAAACCTTGGATAGGAAACAGTTAGAAAATAGCAGAAATTAGCAAACAAGTAAAAATTATAATACCCTCTGCAAGGGTATATAAATACTTTGATTCATTTTCGGAAAAACGCCAGATTTGACTGGAAAAGAATGAATTTGGTTAAATTAGTACTTCATACTTAACGTTATTTTCATCTTTTAATTCGATGTTTGATCTTGACAAGGATGTAACATTTAGTACGAAATCGGTGAGTTTGGTCTCTTAATTTAAAAACCAAAAAAAAGGTTTATACTATTCAATTTTGATCTTTGACCCTCACTTGGTATCCAGGTGCAGTTTTGCATCGCCTTCCAAATGCGCGATAAATATAATTCAGCTATGCATGTTGTGTGAAAAATTAAGCCCCGTAGCCTCTTCCCATTCCATCGCAGTGATAAGTGAGAAATCAGTGAACAGTCAGTCAGGAAAAAGAGTTAAATATATGTATATAGATTGAAAAAAAAACAAAAAGGATGTTTTCAATAAGCATGTATTATTATTTGAAAGACGCAAATAAACAATTGAAAATAATATATATTTATAAATATGTATGGGTCGAAAAAAGGCTATTAATGTGTGTTGAATAAAAGATTAACATGTCGTAAATCGAAACGTGAGAACAAATTTTTTAGAAATATGTTTATGTCGTTGACTGTTTAAAAGTCGGAGTAGGGCAGACTATTTGATGGGACGAATAGGTCTCTTGAACTTTGTCCAAAGCCAGAACCGTTATTCCATCCACGGGCGCAGTTATTGAAACTTTTGGCAGACACCGCGCTTTGCGTCGAATGCTGACAACCTACCAATTTCTTTGGAATCGATGAAATAGGCCAACCTTGTAAATTACCAGAAGTCGGACGATTTCCGATTTCTGCAGATCCGAACGTGGGTGTTACATTACGCACGCATCTATATCCCGGGTGTTTGTTAATGGCTAGGTAACGTTGACTTGATGGACCTAAATTCCTTTGATCGAACTCCTCAAATTTTGACAACTTTTCAAAAGGCAATGGCGATGGATTAAAATTGACTTGTGGTGACGCTTGCATTGAGGTTGTTGGCACCTTTTGGTAACTAAGTGGGGCATTAAGTTGTTGCTTAGGTGTCTGCGATGAGTGTAAACCTGACAAGGTATTTGCAACAGGAAAAGTAGCTCCAGTGGGATAGTCCTTCGAAAAATCAATCTTTGTTTGATCTTGATAATTGTGTGTAAATTGTTGATTTCTAACTTGAGCTGGAGGTGGTGCGTAGCTAGCCAGAGAGATCTCCTTGGGTACATAAAGGCCTATTGAGAAAATAAGTAAACAGGAGAAAATGTTGTTTTATAAACCATCAAAATAACAAAAATCATAATTACAAACACAAATAATAATACAATGTCGGAATAATAGTGATTAATTGAATTCTATGTTTGATTATAATTGCACATTATAAATGCACTCTTTGTTGGTTTAATTTCATATGTACTTTATTCGTATAGTTTTCCATGGATATACACATAACAGGGCTGCGAACTCGGTTTAGCTTGGGCTATCATATCACTTTGGACGACAATCCAGATTATATGTATAAACAACAGGGGTGCGTAGCGCCTACGCACACGACGCACATTTGTTTTTGTATTACACATAGCATATGGGAAGTGTGTGAGCTTCCACACTGGTTAGGCTATTTTGCACATTGCAAATTACACAAACAATTTTTGCCTTTTTGCTTTCGCCCAATATTCTTTACTATTGCTTTTTGCCAAACAACAACAATTTTGAACTGCACGCTTTGCGCGCTCGTTCGCGCCTTGTAAAACAACAACAATTCTTCACTGTTCGCTTTTCCGCGGACCTTCGAGTTTTGCCGTCACTAATCCAAATGTATTTTGTTGTTGTCCTTTCGTTTGCAGTACACTGAAAAGTTTTTTCCACAATTTGTTAATATGTGTGATAAACTGGCAAGTGTTTTCTTCGCCTGCTTTTTAATTTCATTTTAAGTTTTTTTCGATAGTGATTTGCAGATGCTGGAGATAACGTTTCATATTATATTTTGGTGGTTTGCAGCCTTGTTATTAACATACACTTATGAGAGATTGACAACAAACGACAACATACAGTGCAGACAAGTACATAAAAATACGCGTAAAATGTATGTAGTAGAATTAAAGACACGAAGGTAACACGTAAGGGGTTTGCAATCATGCCTTTGGTAGTAGATGTTGTATTTATCTGATTTATTGCACTCTCCAACACTGGAGAATTTACAATTTTGGAATTGCTTTCATTTAGTAGATCTTCGCCAGTTATAACAGATTTACAATTTTTGTTTTCTTCATGGTCTCTTAATGATTGTTTCTCAAATGTGTAAATTAATTCCCGAACATTAACTGCATCAATATTTTCAGACGTTGTTTTCTTCGTTGATGTTTCTTGTTCACAGTGTTCTTGAATCAGATTTGTTGAAGTCATTTTATTAAAATTTAAATTTTCGGAACTATTTAGACTGTTTGTAGACATGACGTGTTGACTATAAGGCGTTGCAGTTTGTTTGATCTCAAGGCCAAGACCAAGATCGATAGTCAATCTTTGCTGAAAATGCTCCAATTGTTCTAGTCTTTGCTGAACTTCTGTATTGAAATTAAGAATTGCTTGATTTTTCAAAAAATTATCAGTTTGATTATCAAATATATTCTTGTCTTGATAATCCAAAATATTATTTTCATTTGGCTCTTTACAACAGCTATTTTTACCATCTGTATTATAACTTTCATATTCTTGATGATAATACTCTGAAATATTAAATAAATATTTTTATAAAATGCCTTTCACCAAACCAAACTAAAAGTTAATTAAAAGTGGAACTACTTAAAGTGAGCACCAATTGGCAAATAAAAATAAATTAAGTCAGAGATCTGCATAACTATATTTAAAATGAATTCAATTTATTAGTGTCTTACCTCTAGGCAACTCAACATTTCGACCTCCCCAACCTTGTGCCACACTTGGCTTATAAGCAAGTTCTCTTTGAGGGTTGCATGGGTAAATTGGTTGATTGTGGAAGCTTGTATCCATGTTCTAGTTTAAAATATAACATGTAAGATTGAGGTTCAAAAATTAGTTAGTTCTCATAAAAAATGGTAAAGCTCATAATTTAAATAATATTTTATTAGATGTGGGCCTGTACTTAAGCATTATGTTAATATACAATCTAATCGAGTTGAATATTCATTTTTAAAAGCTATCCTCCTACGCGTTTCGGCTATTTTATTGCCTTCACCAGGGAGTCTGGAACCATTAATACATACATATACATCTCTATTTCGACTCGGCTGTTGATGGTGACCAAGAACCCATTTGTAATTTTTTAATGAACAAGGCCTAAAATTGGCAATGTAGAATAGAAATGACCACAATGAATATATTGTTAAGATAGAAATATGTATGTAATTTGTACCTGTGAGTAATAAAGCTGCAATGTTTGATTTAAGTATATGTATATGTTTGTAATAATGTTTCCAAACTCCCTAAAGAACGCAATAAAATTGCCAAAACGCCAAAGAGGATAGCTTTTAATTATGAATAAAATAAATAATTATTAAAACGAACTAATTCGGCCCATTCAACTCGATTAGATATATATATATTCACATTTCTATTTTTGGTATTATACAAGTTTAATGTATCTTTTATTTTTTTTTAGATACAAAATAAAATTAGAATTATTTTAATTCACAAAATGAATATGTTTCTAAAATAATTTGTGTAATAGAAATCGAAAATATCTTCTTTAATCGATTTTTAAATCTTACTCAGAACAAACTTACATTTTTATACGGCTCCTGTGCAACGTTGCTCGTTGGTGTTCCATAGTTCGTTGACGATCGTGAATGCGTCTGAGCCGATCCTTGGAGATCGTTTACATCTTGATTGAAGAGCACGGGTGATGTTACAGAGGCAATCGGCGTTTGGCTGCCATACCTCGTGTCTTGCACAAATGCTGAACTTGCCGAACCGGTCTGAAGGGCAGCTTCCCAGGGCGATTTAACCACCTGAACCCCTGGCTTTGAGTATTTCTCAATCAATTGATCCTGATGTATATTCAGTTGAACGCGATGCTTACCAGCATCAGAATATGCTGGTAAAATACTTGGAGACGTCGCCGGCTTAGCTTGATATTGTTGGTAATCTGGAATACCAGATGGACTGTGAGTACCGGCATTAGTCTCATCGACTACCCAATTTTCAGCCTTTCGACGACGTTTTGCAAAGAGCTCAGCTCCTTTTAAGTCGATTGTTGTTGTTGATTATAGCGCATTTAAAGCAGGCCGAGGCGAAGGCGATAGCGGTGACAAGCAAAGCAATTTTGTGAATGTTGACCACATTAGAAAAAGAACAAAAAAACTGTTAGCTAATCATATAGATATTATGATTAATCAATATACAAATACTTTTTATTTAAAAGTACCTGCATAAATACATGTCAAATAAATATAAAAATGTTCTCATACGAGTATATCTGTGAAATTGATTCCCGTTTTCTCATGCTCTCATCAACGACATGATTATATTATCTACTTTTGTTTATATCATTTAATGATTGGTACCAAATGTAACAAATAACACCATTTAATAAATAGTACATTTCGGTGAAGAATAGAGTAATTATTTAAATGTTGCCCGAGCTTGAAAAGTAAATTGTTAATTAATCCGATATTCTAATTAATCAATCCGAACACTTGGTTTATTGTCTTAAAAAAGGACTTACTAAAGTTTAATTTTTGACCCATAGTTCCTATAAGCTAAGAAAATCATGATGATGTAGGGGTCCGATCCGGCAGGTTTTGCCATAAGTATATTACTGGGTGGAGTGAAACGAACCTGTTTCACGTTTCATGACTACAAATAGCTTAATAAAGGACAGACAGACTGATATCGAGTTAGCTCGTCGTGTTGATCAATAAAATATATAATTTATACGGTTTGTATCTCCTCCTTTAATGCGTTACACATGTCTCCACAAAATAAAAATACCTCTAAATTAATTCCAATTTATTTATTCCAAACCCTTTTTCCATTATGAACTTGAATATAATTACTTAAATTACATAGAATTACCTCGGCCCTTATGCAGTTGCAGCGCAGTTATTAGCTCAGCACAATTGTCAGGGGATAAAAGCCCTGTTTCAATATTGATGGATTCTTTTAATGAGTTATAGTCACGCATCTGTCCTCGTGGATTCATAATTAGCTTTAATGGCATTTTGTCCAGTTTGGTTAATTCCTGCTTCAAGTTTGCTTCCTCATTTTCTTTACATAATGATATAGTTTCAACTATGTCATCTCCTATTCAGATAATATCACATAAGTGGATTTTATTATTTATATGAGAATATGCAAATAAATCATGCAATCATGCAAATAATATCCACTTATTGTAAATACAAAACTATGAAGACGGAAATGAGTAAATTTTAAATTTATCTAGACTGTGAGGCTATCGGCAAGGAAACAGTGGCTGTAAATTTTTAACTAAAATTTACAAATAAGTATTACTTTTAAGAAAATAATAAAAATTTTAAAAATAATTTTTTCGTCATAAATTTTATTTAATAAACATCTCTAAAATTTATGTGGACTATGAAAAATGCGGCTTACGCAAATTGTTTTTGTAATTAAATAAAAATTAACTTTATCTTCCACGATTATAAGGGTTATCGACAATCCTATAGGGTCAAATTTGCTAAATTCAGTAGTGTTTATTACATTTGCACAATGATAGATTTGAACTAATTATTAAAGTAAAAATTATGGTATAATTATCTTTCCTACAAGTTAGTAATTACTTGTTCCTTGCGTTAATAAATACAGCTAAGATTAAAAGATATAGTATAAGCTTATAAACATTCTTACAAAATATTCTTAAACTAAATGTTAAAAAATGCAGTAAGTTACGGTGGAGTAAGCTTGACAGTAGGAGACCCTGTACTTTTTGAGTGCAAAGCGTTCACCATATATTGTTTCAATTAAAAAAAATTTCATAGACGGCCCCACTACGAAGATATCAGTTCATAAACACAAGAGGCGCTAGCGTCTCTTCTTTCTTTTGCCCGTAACATTGTTAGTTTATCATCCGATTCAAATGAAATTTTCAGGTTAGATTCGGACCATAGTGTATGTATGGCTATATCGACTCGGCTGTTGATGCTGATCAAGAATATATATACTTTATGGGGTCTGCCACGCCTCTTCCCTCTCCAAACGTAATAGACCCTTTTGTACTTTTTTAAAGTACAGGGTCTAAAAAGACAACATAAGGGGCATAAGATTGCATACCCTTGGAGAAACCTACATTTGTTTTTCATGAAGTAAATTTTTTAACTATGGCAAATATATAATATAGCAGTCTATATTAAACATATAATTTTTAGGTTTGATGAGATATCTTAAGAAATTAAAAAAGGTTCATGCCTAAGCTTGATTTTTAACGGATAGTTCCTAGGCAGATACATTATATACTGATCCAGTCCCACATACTAACGTACTGCGTGCAGAAAAAAGACGGATCTGTACGCAGTTTCATCAAGATAGCTTTAAAGCTGAGAGACTAGTTTGCGAAGAAAAAGATAGACAAACAGACGGACACATATATATATTATAAATCGAGTCAGCATGTTGTCCTGATCAAGAATATTTGTTATGGGGTGATATTTACTATGAGTCTTTGGCGACTTTTATTTAAAGATGCAAAAATAATTGTAATGACAGATAAATTATTAAAATCAAAATTTGTTATTGTACTAGATAAATATATTTTTAAATCAATAATAACAAATGTTTGTAACTTTTATTCTTAGAAGTGTCAAATATAAGTACAGAAGCTGTTTGCAGAGTTACTGAAACTACAAACATTTTGGTATATTTGAACCACAAATAAACTAAGCTTTTAGAATGATATTTTTTGTTAAAATTTTGAGCAATAACAATTATTTCCGGTCCCTGGTTAATTTAAAGAAAACATTTTTAAGATTTTTAGACCTTTTTTGCTTTTGGAAACCGTAATCATTTCGGAATTTGAAGCCGAAACTAAGGAGAACCCGTTAAACAAAATCCAAAACCCAACTATAATCGGAACTGAACCCTTTATTTGCTTACGTTTAAATCTCTGCATTAGAAAAAACCTTTTAAGATTTTTAGTTCTTTCTGATTTGCATTCAAAACTGAAAGCATACTTGATACACTTGAAAAAAAGTCTTTAACGCTAAGGATATCTGAGATCCTGGTAATTCTGTTGCTCGATTTTTACACTAATTTTTAAATATTTACATATATTTTATAATTTCGGATGTACTCCTTAGTCAATTTGGACCATTTCGAAAGGACACTGAATTTACCAATAAAAAAAAATTATAAAAGAACGTATAAAAATTATTTGTTCCCTTTGAGCCTTTAAAATTACCAGCATAGTTATGTCGCTTACGTTACCGAGAATCGAAGCGTTTACTCAATTTTAAAAAACTTATTAGTTAATATCACTGTGCAACAATTTTTAGTGTTTTTTCTAGTCCTCGGCCAAATTTTTATTTTTATGATATATGTTTATGGACCCAACAATTAAATATATCGAATTTAAAAAATTTTCCTGGGTGTAGATTTTTATTTTTTATTTTTCAAATTTGACCGTTTTTTTCTTAATATTTTCATGAGCTCCTCTTACAATTCGAATTACTTTCGAGAACGGCACACCGATCTTATAAAATTTTACAGATTCCGACAAATTATGAATGTATTTATCTGCTCATCATTGATACGTTGTTTTTAATTTAAATCATTAGCTTAACAAATTTATATTTTTAGATTAAGAAAATTATGATTTTTGCTGTTTATTTTCACGATTTTTTAACCTTAAATTTTAAAACATTAGGTCCTTTTTATTTAAATGATAGATGGCTAGAAACATTAATTAGGTGTGAAACTGTACTAAACGCATAATCTATGAGTTTCGTTAAAACATCTTTAGAAACAAAAAAGTTGTTCATACAAAGGAATAATTTTTAACCGATCGACTTAACCTTTTTCGAATTAAATTTGGTCAGAATGTGCGGAACACTTTTAAACACATAATCTATGAATTTCGTTTAAAAATCTTCATGAAATTTTTGGGATAGGTTCCGACCATAGTGTATATTATATGTACAAAAAATCAAGGCGCTAGTCTGTTACGCACATTTGCACAAACGTAATAGACCCTTTAGTACTTTTTTAAAGAACAGGGTCTAAAAAAAACACCATATGTTTATGATGTTATGATAACATAATTTGTATATTCTACAGTGTATATGCAAACCTATAGATCTATTACCTTGGCCAGAACTTTCGTGAACCCATTTGACTGATCGCTTTTTTCGATTGTCATACATTGATTGACCCTTAGATTTTTGATTGCTTATGTCACTCAATGAATGCGATATACGGCGGGCAAGCTCAACCTGGTCCTCCACAGTGGGATGCAATGTTGGAGAGTAAAATGCTGATGAGGCATATAGCTTTCCTATATTGTCAACAAAGTTTAAGTAAATTGAATTACTTTCCGAAATAGTATAATAAATTTTATTAAAAGGCGATACGTAATCCTCTACCAGGTCCAACCGAATATAGAGTGTTAGCCCGTAAAGCAATTTGCAATAAAGTTCATGCAAACAATATAAACATACAAAAACAAAGCTATGAGTAAGCCAATGAACAGGTTATAATAAGGATGATAATGATAAGGAACATCCCATAGCAAGAAATTTATAAGGCATTTAGACATTGGGTAACCGTAAGGAATTTAAATAACAAAAACCATCTCTAAGACTCTCTAATTTACGTATCACCTTTTTTCATTAATTGAAACATTACTTACGATTCTTGGGTAATATTTGGGGAGCATCTGTAGCTGGAGTAAATATTTTCCGCAAATCAACAGTCCTCGATAGATTTGAAGATTCCTATTTTAATTACAATACACATATTCATATGCATTTCTCTAAGCTTAAAACTTTAATTGTATCTTTTGATGTAATGTGTGTATAAGTATATGGATATGGACCTTCCTGACAAAAGGGCTACGTACATTATTCCTTTGCCACAATTTTGTACTCAACTCTAGCAAAATTTGTTTTTTGCCCTCATCGTAGCAGTCACTAGGTCGGAAACCTCGTTTCCGTTCAATTGTGCAATTCTTTTGTTGTTGTATGTATGACATATCTAAATCTCTTGAACTCCAAATGGATTTTGGTATGTTCTTTAAACTTTTTTTTCTTTGCATTTTGACAAGTATTAAAAATCAAACTTTTTATATGTATTTAAATGTACATATATAAATTTTGGACTAATATGCGCAAATCATAAAATCTGCTTTATTTTCGATACTAGCTGTTGGTTCAAATAAAATCGTTCCAAACAGATTCATTTACATATGCACAGACAAATTGCAAGAGTATTGCTGCGTATATAACTCAGATACACACTCAGAAACATACAAAAAAAAAATATATACGTGAATACATATATGTGTATATTAAGAGCTCTCTCTTTTAGGCTAATTATAGCGACTTTCTGAGAGTACAAAATGAATCGCTTATGTATAAATATACATATATAAATATAGTTATATGTAAGCAAGACCACTGATTAAACAAAGAAAAAATTATGCAAATCTTTATAAGTACACATATGTATGTATATGTGTACTTACATTATTTAGTATAGTATACCAACATACACATGGGATTTTCCAGAGATAGCAAAAATTTTTTGAAAACTAAAATCTTTTGAAATTTTTAATTTATTATACATTTTATTCATGTTCTTTATTTAAGCAATTTACACATAAATTAATTTTTTACGATGAGAAACCAACTCAATGTTGCACAAATTAAGTTTTTCTATATTTTTGTCCAATTTACTTTTACTTTTGCAAAATCTCTCTTGCAGCAGCAAAAATCTGATCAAAATGCAAAGAAAAGCTTCAATCTTCATATTGTAAAGTATATTCTGCAAAATCTTTCTTGCATCAACAAAAACCTAATCAAAATAAAAAAAAAATTGGATCTTCAAAAATCGGCTAGTAAGTTTCCAAATAAATTCAGCTACACTCATTTTTTACACATAGATCAAAATACACTTAATCATAGTGTCAAGTGCGACAGTGATTAAAATTAAGCTTTTTTACATGCAAAATAAATTGATTAAATTAAATAAAACCCGAATCGGACCCCGACCCGAAATTTTAGAATTTGATTTAAAAAGAGATTATAAAATATGGATCAAGTAAAAAGGTCAGCAAGAAATATAGCGCAAGCTAGCTTTGGCTCGCCAATGTTTGGATACTCTTTCAATGCCCTGTATAAGTCGTCAGATTTTTTACAAAATGTTGATTTCGAATATAGTAGTCCGATTTGCACCAAATTTGGTCAGCCTGTTTGAAACTATACCAAATACACAATCTGTGAGTTTAGTTAAGATATCTTCAGAAACAAGAGTTTTTCATACTAAATGTTGATTTTGAACCGATCGTTCCTATGGCAGCTATACGATATGGTTGTCCGATTTGAATTAAATTTGGTAAGGATGTGTGTAACTGTATCAAACAAACAGTATGTGAATTTGGTTCAGATATCTTGATATACAAAACCAATCGTTTCTATGGCAGTTATATGATATAGTGATCCGATCCGGCCGTTTCCGAGATATGTACTGCGTGCAGAGAGTCTGTACCAAGTTTCATCAAGATAGCTTCAAAACTGAGAGACTAGTTTGCATAGAAACAAACATTCATTTATTTTAATTTTCTACCGCGTTTTTAATTACTGGTATATTATATACAACAAATACAATTTAATACAACTCTAACTTTTAATAAATGAGCTTTGTAGAAGAAGCCTGCATACAACGCTAACTGTGTAAAAAGTGTAGGTAAATACTCAATCACATTTAATATATTTCCAGAAACTTACACCCACAGGCAGTAAAGTTGTATTGGTAAAATATACATTCCATCTTAAATAGGACTGTTATGTTCTTGATTTAACCGTTTTATATATAATAAATTATAACACGACAATATTAAAACTGCTTCACTACACACAATTAAAATATTGTTACTTACCTTCACATTGTAGAAATCATCTTCTTGCTGATTATAAACGCTTGCATATTTATCAGAAACTTTTGGAACAATTCCCTCTATATTCTGATTACACTTTTGGTCATCTAATTGCTGGATGTGTTGTGATCTTAGCTCATTCTCCTTTAATTGATTTTCTGCAATTAGTTTTTGAGCTAAAATCTGTTGCTGATGAATCTGGTTGGCGAGTTGCTTTTGTTTCTGGATTAGTTGAAGCTCTTGTTCCTTAAGTTGTGCAATTTTTTCCTGAGCTTTTATATTAATATCAATATCAGATATTATGTTCTCGATTTGGTTATTAATATCCTCCTGAAAAATATGGGATTACACACATTTAAATTATACTTCTCTCAAATTTTCTCCAGATAGTAGCAATACTTACTTTTGAAACAACTTTCTCCTCCACGATAACTTCAGTGTTGTTAATATTTGCAGATTCTGAAGGGTTGGGTTGCGAACTTTTGGCATCTTCTTTCTATTAAACAATATATAGTAATATAATATATATACACTGATATCTATTAATACAAATATAAAAAAAAAACATATTTTATGGACACAATAACTTATTAACTATATAAATAAAAATGGTAATCTGAATTAAAAGTACATTTATTAATATTTTACTAGAATGTTCTGTCCAGTTTTTAGAATTTGCATTTAATATATGGAATAAGCGCATTATATGTATAAGTAAATATTAATAATGTTTATACTTTTTCTGTCTTATATTCTTTCTCCTCCTCCTCTTCCTCCTCTTCAGACGGATTTTCACTGTCTTCAGATTCTTCTGTATAATTTTCTGATGTACTCACGTTCTGTTCTACAGAATTTTTATATACATTTTCATTATCAGCTGTATCTTTAGGTGTAACTGGTTCGTCCGGTTCTACTTTTTTGCTCTCATTTACTTGGATCGTTTTGGCATCAACTACCGTGATGATGTTAGGCTTTGTGTCTGTTTCTCTCTCGTCGTTTTCCTTTTTGGCATCATCTACCGTTATGATGTTAGACTTTGTGTCTGTCTCGTCATTCTCCTTTTTGGTAAAAACTACTGTCGTTGTAGTAGTTTCGGTTTCGGTTTGAAAATTTTCATCGTCAGTGTCCTTTTTAGTAACAATAACCGTAGTAGTTGTTTTCGATTCTGTATCTGAAGTTGACTCGCCATCTTCTTCAACTTTAACATCCTCAACAATCTCTTCTTTTTTTCCAGGTGCTATTAAATCAGTTGCTTTTTCATTATTTGTCTCCTCGCCTTGATGCTTAATTTCATTAGAATTTTCTTGCTCAAGTGCTGCTGGCGGAACCGTTTCTGTGGAATTTTCCACACATTTTGAATTTTCGGTTTCATTAACTTTTGTCTTTACATAATAAAAGATAAAAATAAAAGTCAAAAATAATTGTGTAATAAAAACAATACATTTTTAGCTTTAACGCCTAATTAATGTCTTATTATGCATTTGTTGTTATGCAATTGGCAAGCATTAATGGTAACATCTTCGGCAGCTTGCAGCATATATAATCAATTAACTAAATTAACTAAATAGCAGACAGCATGGTCACGTTATAATATTAATTTCTTTAATTAATTTACAAAATACAATACAAATATTTTCCAAAAATACAAAATTATGAAATGTATCGGAAACGAAAGGAAATATATATATGTATATATATACATATGTATATATTATATGTATATATGTATATATTACGGATAACTACATCATCTAGCGATCTGTCTTTTTAAAAATAGTGTCCAAAAGGAGCAATCCAAATAAAAATCTATCTTTGACAAGCAGGATAAATAAAATAAAAACACCAACAGTCATTTTATAGAGGCTCTCGATCTAAATCACTAAAATTTTCTGAAATATTCTGTGAGCTTTGGGTTGTTTTGGTGTTATGCTGTCACACTAACATTCCGCTACCAAGGCTCAGAAATATTGGATAGTTTTCTCTAGCGAAATATTAGTACTATTCCTGCAACTCGTTTAATTTTGATGTGCTTAAAATTTAATTATATTTAAGCAAATTATAATCACTGATTTATTTTATACACTGATTTTATTTTGCTACAAAGCTTTAAATGCGAGATACTTACAACGTTCTACGTATTAAAAAATCAACAAACTAAAAACATACATACACCAAATGTAGTGAAATTTTCTTCGTGATGAACAGTTACACAGATAACACTGTGCAACAGCCAAAACTCTCCTGCCCAAAAATCACATTTTCTAACATATATGCCGAAAATCGAATTTAAAAAATTTTTCTGGGCGTAGTTTTTTTCTAATTTTTAAAGCTTAGCGATTTTTTGCTAGCGATTTATTTTGTACTCTTACATTTTACATCATACTTCGAGAACGGCGCAAGCGAACTTAAACTTTACAGACTCCGAAAGATAATGAAAGTATTTACTAATCATTGATACATTGTTTTTCATTTAAATCTTTAAATTATGAAAATTATGATTCTTTTGTTACTTTTTTAAACGATTTTTTGACTTTAAAATTCAAGGAAAGCAAAAAAATTTAGTTTCTTGTTGTTTTAAAAGTTAAAAGGCTAGAGGCATTATATGGCAACTCCATATAAAAATCTGTAGCTAAAACCAAACAGAATTCTGCTGAGACTTTTTGATGATGCGATCCCCAGCAAAAGTCGCCAGCTAAAAGCACAAGCGTCTTTCAACATTGTTTTTAAGCTGGCATTACACTGTCGCTTAAGCTTAGTACCCAGCAAAGTTGTGGCAGGGGAGAAAAAATATGTCTCATAGTTTGCTGGCAGGCAGCTAAAAGTAGAGATGATAAAATTCAATAACAAACATCAGTTGTGGTTCATAGTATGCCGATCTTGTTTCTGTTGTTCAGGCGCCTTTTTGAAATTTCTCCCGTTACCACAATTTTTCGATTTCGATAATGCACTTATCAGTTTTAGCTGACCAGCAGCGAAAATTTGAGCACCATAGCACCATATATATTTTTCTCTCAGCTGCTAAACGACAGCATAATGCCATGCTGTTTTCTGGCTACTTTTGCTAGGAATCGCACCAGCAAAAACCACAATAGAAAATTCTGCTTGTGTTTATCTACTGTTTTTTATATGGAGAAAAAACTTTTGTAAAGATTAGGTTATTAAACACAATACTTACCACAACCTCCGAATCCATTATTTGTTGTGTTCAATTACGTTCTTTAAGATAAAAAAGTTTTTATTTATTTTTAATTATTAGGTTTTTATTTTAATTTAATTTTTAATTAAAAATAATAATTGTTAGTTTATGAATTGGTGCCAAATACAAATAATTAACTAATTTAAAAATTATACACTAAACTATAAACTACATTTAATACAGCTGCCCAATTATCTAGTCCTAAATAATTCTTATTTCTATACAAAATGCAATTCTAATGCATTAATGTTAAGTGAACTTTTAACTTGTTTTACTAGGTTTGACCAGAATTTTTTGTTTAAAATAATAATGTTTTAGCTGCTCTACCTTTTAAATAAGTTCCCCTGTTACTTGCCACGATTAGGAGATTATTTTAGAATTTTTTAGGTATTCAAGATAGCACGGATTGAGATATCATGTAATAGGTGCATAGTGAACGGGTAAACGTAAATTCAATTTATACCCGCAATCGGACTTTAAATAATAAAACTTTATATAACATAGGGAATAAACATTTTCGCTGTTCTAAAGTTTTCGCTGCAATTGGACTTTGGAAAAAAAATTAGATTTGACTGGAAAGTCAGATTTAGCGAGATAAAACAAAACTGTGAATTTGGTTGAAATAGTTTGGAAAAAAACAATGCGCTTTATATAAAACTTAAATTGCTCAAATTGTTTCTATGGCAGATATATGATATAGTCATCCGATCTTGAATGTGACAAATAGTAAAAAAATACATAATCTATGAGTTTGGTTGAGATAGCTGAAAAAGCAACAAACCTCTTCATAAAAAATGTGAATTTGTATCTGATTGTTACTATGACAGCAGATGTAGTCATCCGATCTTGTCTTAATTTTTTCAGAATGTAACAATGAGTAAGAAATACATAATCTGTGAGTTTGGTTGGGATGGCTCAAAAATCAAACAATTTTTTGTATACTAAGCTGTTTTGCCCTTTGACCCCCCATTTTAACCCCTTCCAGTGGGAATTTGAAAACCCCCGTCTTATTGCACTATTATAAATTTGTCTCAGCTATGTTGCCTATGACAGCTATATGGTATAGTAGTCTGATTTTAAAACCAAATTTGGTCAGCCTGTTTGAAACTATAGCAAACACAAAATGTGTAAATTTGGTTGCGAGATATTGACTAACAAAAAATTATTTCATATTAAGTGTTAATTTCGAGCCGATCGTTCCTATGGCAGCTATATGATATAGAAGTCCGATTTGCATCAAATTTGGTCTATTTGAAGCTATACCAAACAATACTATCTGTGAATTTGGTTGAGATTTCTTAAAAAACAAAAAGTTTTTCATACACTAGGTTGATTTCAAACCGATCTTTCATATGACAGCTAAATATAGTAATCCGCTCCGGCCGGTTCCGACATATGTACTGCGTGCAGCAAAGGGACGGACCTGTACCAAGTTTCATCAAGATAGCTTCAAAACTGAGAGACTAGTTTGCATAGTAACTAACGGACAGACAGACGGACATGGCTATATCGACTCAGCCTGATCAAGAATATATGTATATACTTTATGGGGTCTGTGAGGCCTTCTTCAATGCGTTACAAACTTCGTGACAAAATTATAATACCCTGTGCAAGAGTATAAAAAGGTTAAATATTATTTAGTTCCTAACATAAATACATATACAATATTTTTAGTTATTTTAGCGCTTAAAAAATAATTCGCATCATCAGATTTTTCTATTGTTTTTTGGCCTACCCGTTTTCGACTTCTCTTCTCCAAGCAACCAAATTTTTAGTGATAATTAAGAAATATACATTTCATTCAATAAATGGGCAATACAACGGTCTCCGTGGCCTAACATCTAAAGAAAAAAAATGAATAAAAACTTTAATTTGGGGCTTATTGTTCTTAATAATTAAGCCCTAAATCGAAAATTGTATTTCAATTAATCGACTTATTTTGACGAGTACGACTAGACCATGGCGCAAAGGAAACCGTAGAATCTCCAAGAAATTAATTAGTTGAAAAATTGTTTGTTGAATAACTTCAGAGTTCATTGTGCGATCGAAATAAAATTTTTCAGGGCAGATGCGGTTCATATACATATACAGTGGTTCTTGGAGCGAAGTTAGGTTCCTATTGCGCCACAGATCATGGCACAGAGACTCAGGGTTGCATCTAGGAAGCTTACATGCCCAAATGCACTCCTGACACTCTGTGCCAAGCTCTGTGGCACGCCTCCATATGCTTGGTACGCATTTACTGACAAACCCCGTACTAATGGTTGCTAAAAATCAATATTGCTTAAAAATCTAATATCAATAGTTTTTCTTTATCAGCACTTGGCATATAGACATACATACTCTTTTCGTTTTCAACGAACGCAGGATATAAATACATACTATATACAAACATTGTATATATGTTTAACGTACATATCGCGCATTTACTTGAAGACTGCCAAAAGTCAAAAGCGTAATATCAAGAAAAAAACCCATTTAATATTGAATAGTAGCTGTTGAAACTGATTATTTTTAAATATGTAATGTAATTCTTAACTACTTATCTATCTATAACTACTTACATATTTATGTATTTTAAATGTATTTTAAATGTAAGATAAATAACGTACATGAAATAGATAATAAGCGTTAAAAATACACATCGTATTTAAAACGGATCTTATTGCATAATATCCATAGTAGAGATTTTTCACTTTTCGTGTATTTATATTTTAAAGTATAGTTTAAATTTACTTACCAACTTAAAAAAATAATTTAGTTTTAAAATAAACAGGCAAGTACAATGCTGCACAGTCAAATTAAAGTTAATGTCCCAAACTTGGGTAAGAAACAATACAACGAAAAAGCCGTCCGGACTAGAATAATGACCTCGAATGAATAAAATATATGTGAATCTTCATATACTATGTGTGTTCGTATGTATGTATATGCCTTTCGATTTAAATTTTAAAGAATATGAGTGCACATCAAATACAGCATCCACACTGTCCACATTCTATTTATTTACTACAATACCAATACTCCGCACAGTCACAAAATCGAATTTGATGCAAATACATAAATAAATATGTATGTACACTTATACTTGTATATGTTTATACGATATTTTCAAATATATACAGTTTCGTTTAAAAATTAAAACACATTTCAATAGGGCATATATATATGTATGTACATATACCATACATGTGCATGGGTACACATGTATGTACTATGTTCTAGTAACGGTTGCCACACTTGGTACAATCGTACCAGAACGGCAATACTACGGTTTCCGTGGCAGCAATATCTGATGATGGATCAAATAAGACCTAAAAATTAAAATAAGCTTTGTATTATTTTAATATCTTTAGCCATCCTACAGGATTACAACGCAGAAGTATAAAATACCACCTGCTTCCGAATTGGCCTCTTTCAGGGCCCCAATAAATGAAAAATGCACTGCTAAACACCTGTTGTCTCACTCTAACACACTGCACACCCTTAATCGAAAAAGTTTTTATAATTTTCGACTTATGATGACGATCAGATCTTGGCGCCCATAAGCCATAGAGCCCTGAGCTACAAATAATACATTTATTTTTATTTAATGTAACATAAATATTGAATTATTATTAAGTACACATAGATCATTTTCAATAACGGATCGTTTTTGCCGAAAGTCTGGTACAAAATATTTTCATCATGTGGCAACCGTAGCTCTAACGAAAGTTCAATAGTGGGATTCCATGAACAGTTTTTGGTTAGTCTTATGCCCTCTCCTCACTGCACATACATTCAGCACTTTCGGCCGAATACGGAATATCAGCGCACACATTTCCCATGGAATCTGCTCATGGGAGAATATGAGAAAAAGTTGAATCAAGCACAGTCCCAGCACTGAAAAATCGTAAAAAAAAACTGGCAATCTTATATACAGTAGCTAAACGCAAGCAGAATTTTCTGCTGTGACTTTTCGATGGTGCGATCCCCAACTGAACCCATAAGGAAAAATTCCGCAGAAAAATTTACTAATTTGCCGTACCCCTACTCAGAGGATTGCACTACGAGTTCGTGTAAAAGTCTCATTCGCTTTCACATTAGAGTGATCGGGATAATTCGGTGGGAAATTCTGAATAATCTACAGCATGTTCCGCTACGAGCTCAAACGTTTCCTGAGCTCGTCATAGACACATTCTGCAGGAAATTTAGTTTCCATTTCTGCTGTAGGGAAATTCTAGTTGGGAATTCTTGTAAATTCCATTTGGAATTCTGGCTGGCATTTCTCCCTCGCTAGAGATCTGGCTGCTACAGAAATAAAAGCGTATTACATACATATATTTTTTATTCAACTTTATTCCTTAATTTTATTTAACAAACATTTTGTTACAATAGCTTAAATAAATAAATATTAAATAAATTAATACTGAAAAGATTTAAAAAAAAATCGGAATACAATTATACATTAGGTTATTATTTTGAATACTTTTCATTATTATTTATATATACTTACTTACATTCTATGATGTCCAGCATGTATTTTACGTATTTGAATTACCCTACATGTTGGCCAATTTTAGATTATTAACCTGTCTAAAACAACTACACAAGGAAATGCAAGAAAAACTAAAGCTTACCATTTTATAAATGCGTTGTTCATCCAGCACGCGTTCAATACGAGACAAAAGAGACTTTAATAAAAATACACAAAAACTGGGCTGCCAACATAACAAAATGTAGCCGATCGCGTACTCTATTCTCTAAGCTAAGAGTACCGCAAACGTATAGACAACCCTAACAACGAAGAAGATTTCCTAGTTGAGTAATATCCTGAGCGCGCAGTATGTAACTCAGCATTACGTTTGAGCTCGTAGCGGAAGCTACTGTAGGATATTCAGACCTCTGAACAAGAATTGCAATCTGAGTAATATGCTGAGCGCTTAATATGTAACTCAGAAAAACGATTGAGCTCGTGGCGGAAGATGCTGTAGGATATTCGCACCCTGAATCGAGAGATTCTGACTACAGAACGCGCTGCTGACAGCTTGCAGCCTGAGGGATCGATCCCTGCTTTGTGTAAAATTTTGGTACTGCGGCCGTAGCGACCTTGGCCTGTACGTGTCCTCGGGATCGACTGGGAAGTGGCCAGAAAAATTAAGGGAACTGAAGTCAAATCGAAAAGGCGCTTGAACAACAAAAACAAGATCGACAGACTATGAACCACAACTGAAACTTGCTATTATATTTTATATTTCCATTTATCTTCATTTAAGAAATTCATAAAATACTTAAAATCCCCCTCTCCCATTTCTTACCATTCAATACACTGATAAACCCTCGTTTACAAAATTTATCAATGCGCCTATTTTCTTTTTTGAATTAACAAACTGTTGGAGCAACAGAGTTACCATGCAACTTTTGTTTATTTTATGTGTTGGGTTGGCAACTTTGCTTTTAGCTGCCAACCAGCTAAACATGAGGCATTTATTTTTAGCTCCTGCTACAACTTTGCTGGGTACTAGTCTTTAAACCAAAATGCAACTTCTGTTCGATAGGACTATTCATTTCTTATTCGATTCCTGGTTATTATTGTATTACTAAAATAGGGATAGGCACGCGCCGGTCCTCGGAACCCTTGGGCTTTTTACAAAATTTTCGGGTTCACACAGTGTTTGATTTGGCGATGTTACCTGCATGTTATTCATAGTGATGCTAGACGCCAAATTTTTTTTTAATTTCAGTGGTAAAAAGACACATATTTTTCATATGACGCGATAAGCAATTGTATATCAAGAAACTTTCTGCTTTCGTAAACTACATTTTTCGGTTCGGACTTAAAAAAAATGATATTATTTAGTTTTTTACATTAACCATATTTTGGGATCAGGTCGGGCCGGGCCCGAAATATGAGGCCCGCGCCCATCTCTATGCTAGAAAACACATAAACATAATAATTAAAACTGCTTTCAACAATATGTCGAATGGGTAAAGATTTAATTTAATATATTATATTTGTTATATGTTTTTACAATTATTTTTAGAAGGCAACAAATTATCTGTTGGAAAAATCTTAGATTTGTACAGGTCTAAACTCCTATATGTACACATTTCCAAGCACTTAAAATTTAAGTCCGTTCTATCTTCAAAAAGTGAAAACAATTGCCAGTACATGGCATTGTTTCTTCTCTGTTATTCTCAGAAAATCATTTATTTTTTATATATTGTTTTTGTCTCGCGATTTTCTTGTTCTTGACGGCTGCTCAAAAATGAAGAATGCAAATACAGTACAGTGAGGACAGAAAGTTTTAATTTTTCTGAAAGTTATCGATTTCTTACATAATGTGAGGACCGGGCATACATCAGTTGGTTGAGCGCCCGTTTTTGTGAAACTCTTCGCGAAATAAAAAACCTTATGTTAACGACACCTTTGGTACTTGCTTAGGTACTAAGCTGACATAACCATCGCATAAGAAACAAGTTGTATAGTGTGGGCTAGCGACGCAAAACTTTCCCTCCCTCCTCACCATTAAGCTGTAAGACAAGTGATGTACGTCACCTTATTTTCGCAATTGGAGCACATGCATCCACGTGTAGAAACGCCGTAGAAATGAATTGAATACATATCAAATTAGATTCTGTGTGACCAGATTTCCCGTATTTTTTTGGTTACTCTGCAATTATTGTATAAGGCAGTTGAAAACTGCTGATCATTAAACCTAAGACTGATCTTAACTTTATTATGGAACAATATATTTTTCTACATATTAACAACCAGATGTCACACATCAGATCAAATCTAAATTTGTCTGGTGACAACCGATTACAACACATTGATTCATAATTAACTTATGTTAATGCAAAGGCCACATCTAAATTAATTATTTTTATGTTTTCTCCTAACTAAAACAAATTTAAAATATTTACTTATGTTTCTTTGGGTCTCTGAGATGATCTAGTAATCGATTGTTTGCATCATCTGTAATAATATATACTGTATTAATATATCGATATATCGTATTTTTCGATGTACTCCAACATCCCTAAACAGAATTGTTAAAACATAAAATGTAAGAAAAAAAATCGAAAAGGGGGAAAAATGGGGGCGACGATGGTAAAAAATGGAAATTTGTTGGATGCTTTGCCATCACAGGTATTTAAAAATAATATTTAACAGTCTTAAACTTCTGTGCATACCTATAATAATGTAATAATTGTAGGGAACTCTACACGTAGTAATGCTAGGCTTGGATTCAGCTGGCAAAACAACAGCGCTTTATAGACTTAAGTTTGATCAGTATTTGAACACTGTGCCCACAATTGGATTTAATTGTGAAAAGGTAGGTTATTATAAAATAGAAAAATAGGATACAAACTTTTTATTTATTTTTAGGTTCAGGGTACATTGGGAAAAGCAAAGGGTGTTCACTTTCTAGTTTGGGACGTGGGAGGACAAGAAAAACTTCGGCCTTTATGGCGAAGCTATACTCGGTAAGTAAACAGCTGCTCTACATATTATTTTTCCGTCTCATTGAGAGGAGCTTGTGTAAATATATTTTGGCTATATCTTTTAACATTTTTATTTGTAAATCAAAATCTGTTTTATCGCAATGCCCTTTTTTTGCAATAAAACGCTTTTGAATTTTCTGTTGGTTGATCCGTTTATAGTGCCAACAGCGTCAGCAAGATTTTAATGGTCCATCTTAATGAACCATTTCTTAATTTACTTGACGTGACGCCCATCAGTATAAGTTCTTTTCGGATCATGTTCGTCTTCTCTTCGTCAGCATTGAAAGTCGATTTCGCTGTTATTATTATTGTTATAGTGCTCCCGAATAAAGATTTTGTACCTACATCTGTCATAGACAATCCAACATTTTTGAGAATCCTGTCAAATTCAGTATACATATGTACATTAGGGTGCATTGGGTATGGGCCCGAAAATTCTACGGCTAATTTTAAGATGTTTTCATCAAGAGACCATAGTTCCAAAATCAATTCCTAGTCCGCACTTTCTAAGTTGCAATTCCTCTTCTGTTTTATACCCTGTAGGGTATATTAAGTCTGTTTAAAAATAATGTAACATTGAAGACCAATCTTTAGTAAACAGGTTGCACTCAAAAATTTGTATACCGTATGGGTATATTTTCTCTTTTCTGAGGAGAGTTAATCTAAAGGAGGCCTCACAGACCCCATAAAGTAAAAATATTCTTGATCAGGGTGACGAGCTGAGTAGATATAACCATGTCCGTCTGTCTGTCCTTATGTTTGTCTGTCTGACTGCTTCTATGTAAACTAGTCTCTCAGTTATGAATCTATCTTGATGAAACTTGGTACTGGTCCGTCTATTTGCTGCACGTAGTACATATGTCGGAACCGGCCGGATCGAATCACTATATCATATAGCTGCCATAGCAACCATCGGTTCGGAATCATCATTTAGTATGAAAAACTTTTTTGTTTCCTAAGATATCTTAACCAGTTTTCATTAGTATTAGGTGGTGAAAGAATAAATCCATTATTGTTACATTATTTTTAATATAAGAATGTCTAAAATGTACAAAAAAAGATGATAATCGCTTTATGCCAAATCCGGACTGTTCGGAGGATTCAGTAAAACTTCTTAACCGAGCTTCCGAGCTCATTACTATTGTTCTATTATTGTGTAACGTTGTCTTGATGTAAAACAACACCTTTCAATTGGTCAATTGCGTTCTTCAGAAGGTTTAATTGTTGACTATAGATTTCAGAGTTGAGTGCTGGCGCATATGGTAGCAGCTCACTTCAAATTCCACACAATGAACAGCAAAGCCTTTCTGGCTGGTAGTCCGACATTAAATGCTGGATCGTTTTCTTACACCATCGTCGTATGTGACCCATTTTTAAGAACTATTCAAATTCCGTTTGAAAATTGGGTCGATTTCATTACGTTTGACCAATCCCTTTTATGTCCTAAAGTAACTTTAGATTGTTAAAGATTTTTATTTACGCTATAATATGGTATTATCGGCTGTAGGGTGCTCTAAAGCAGATGTTGGGGAGGTTTGTAGAAAGAGTTGATTTTAGCATTGTGTTATGGATAGGCATGCTAATAGGTGGGTTAAGTGTGATTCAGTCTGATTCGAATCAGATTAGTTGTCCCTAGTCGTAAGATAGGCAACTGATGACTTTGTTTAAGGAGCTGCTAGGAATGCAAAATACTGAGAATTATATGCATATTCTGAACTTCGTTGGTATAGAAATTGTAATTGTTTAAGTTTTTATTGCATAAAGCGAGAAGAGGGAGTCAGACCTGTTTATAAATCTGCACCGATTGGCTATAGGTAATCGTATGTGCTGTAAGTGGGTAGAATGCCAAGTTTTAGAACTGTGTTGCTTGTAGTTATTTGGAGGTCATAATAATCTTATGTCAGTAAATCAGTCACTTCAATGAGTTTTATAAATATACTCGCTTTGCTTGCCAACCCTGGCTCGCTACTCTCGCTGAAATCTCTGGGGAAAATGTGGAGTAAAAATGAGGTGCACTTTTCACAGTTAAAGGTGGACCTTGGCGATCGAACCGAGTAGGGAGTAAAAAAACATTGGACCTTTTTTTCAATGTCACTATAAAGTGATACATAACTATGTTTCAAATAAAATTATTCACTGAATAAAGTGACACATAAGAAATTTAAATTTTTCAATCTACACATAAACTTATGTGTCACTTTGAGTTGTGAATGGCAAATATGGACAAAAAAGTGGCAGGATTTTGAACAAAACAGCTAATTAATGATGACGGGTGGCAACATCAAATAATTTAACTGAAATTCTCAAATTTTCATCAAAGAGTAAGCGTTCACCTTGCAAAAATTTTACTGCGGACGAAGAAGTGGAGCTTATTGCTCTAGTAAGAGTCAGCCAGCATGTGCTGGAAAATAAAAAGTCTGATGCAGAGGAGTTTTCGAGTAGATCTGGCAGCAAACGCATGCACACTCAGCTGTTTTCATTTATGTGCCACATAGTGCTTATATGTCAGATCAAGTAGTCTTTAGCAGTTATGTGTCACATAGCGTTATTGCGTTATTGAAAAATCGAAATTTGCCTTATATGTTAGTTTATCCGAAGCATAAGGCTTATTGGGAGATTGAAAAATCGGCCCTTAGCATAATAGTAATTTATATAATACTAAGGGTATTTTCCCCCTACTCGATTCTCTCGCCAACACCCTGCTTGCCGCCCTCGAAAGATTCACTTATCTACAGGCTGTATCTCTTGGGCGAACACCCATTGTCAGGCATCTTTAGTCCGCTTAATAGAAGCAAAATTTATCTGAAAACCCTACCAATGTCTTGGGAAAAGTGACCATCCAAGTGGGTTGTCCGTTTATTGAAGGGATAGTTATCAATATACTCATAAATACGCATAACTGGTTTTCTTTTTTTAGCGTTAAATGCAGATTTTGTGGTTGTCTCTTAAATAACATGTATGCAGTTTTGTTATTTTCGATAAGCCCAATCTGAAAATGACTATAATTTCCCAGGTATTTGAACTTCAGTCAAATTTGTCGCACTGTATAATAAATCACCAAATAAGGATTTTACATTGAAGGTGTCACATCACTGTAATGGTTGTTTTTTGGGCGCTTTTTCTGGATTTTTTTAAGCAGAGGGAATTTTGGGATGGAGTTAACAACATTCCCATATATATTGACTTACATATATTGACGTTCGTGTATCTCTGCGTATTCGCGATTTAAAGATATGGTTAAAATTTCAAGCGAAAATTTTGTAAAATTGTTCGAGTTATGCCTCGTGTCGATTAAAAGAGGCTCCCGCAAAAATTCCAAATAATGGTCAAAGATTATCTTTTCCCGCACAATTATTTTTTTTAACAGTTTCTAAAATAGTTAAATTGTTTTTTAAGCCAAAGTGTTGATTTTTTTTTAATTCTACCATGGCGAAACCCTTGAGTCGACACCTCAAAATCGTGCAACGTTTTTAAACAATGAGAAATCAGAACTTTCTTAAAAAAGCCGAGCCCAAATTTTTATACATAAGTACTATATTTAATTAAATCTTAATTTTCGGTTGTTATTTAGATGTACGGATGGAATTTTATTCGTAGTCGATTCTGTTGACACTGAACGCATGGAAGAAGCCAAAATGGAGCTAATGCGTACAGCCAAGTGTCCAGACAATCAGGTGAGCTTTAAGAATGTCAAAGATTATATCGATGGTATATATTTTAAAATATTTTTAAGGGTGTGCCTGTGCTTATTTTAGCCAATAAACAAGATCTACCGAATGCACGCTGTCCTAAGGAGCTTGAAAAGCTTTTAGCACTACACGAGCTACAAAATCCGATATCGAATATATCAACATCCACGTTAACCTCATCCACTGGAAACATTGTCGGTCATAGTAGTATAGCAGACCAAAGTCACACAGATCACGGCACATGCTCAGTAAAACAAATAAAATCACCACATCAGCATTGGATACCTGATATGGGAAAAACACAAAATGAAGGCAAAAATGTTGAATCTTCTGTGAAATGTGTTGTACCTCAAAATGCACACGACGAATCTAAAAGTAAGGCTCCAAGTTTGCCAGCTTTAGCATCACCAGGAACAATAAACAGCTCTCAATTTGCAATAAGCCAAAACAAGTTGAATCCTTCCACGTCAATGCATCTGAAAGGCTGGTATATACAGCCTGCGTGTGCTATAACTGGAGAAGGTCTTCAAGAAGGATTGGATGCTTTATACGACATGATCTTAAAACGTCGCAAAATAAACAAGTCACATAAAAAGAATAAACGGTAATATTTTCATTTTACACAAGGATTAGAAATTAATGTCTGCTTAGCACAATTAAAATATTGTACGTGCACTTCAAATAAATATCGCCTATGTACAAATGCACGTAATTAAATGCGTTTTAACAATTGAGCAATATTTCAGAATTAAACTTTTTTCATCCAATATTTAAATTATGTACAATACCATAAAGCAGCCGTCACACGGTCCGCTTTTTTGTGTTACTTTTTGCTAAAAAGCCAATGCTAATATTTAAGATCTTTGGTTATAAAGAGATGCTAGCCGAAGTAAGTAAAACACGTTCTAGTGACGCTTTTTGCGCCGCAAGCTGTCGCGACTACTAGACTCATACCTTTTTTGATTAAAATTGTACAGAGGGTGACCAAATTATGTGAGAACATAAAGCTATGGGATTTTCGTGTAAGCACGATGTGAATTTTGTAAATGGCAACATTTTTCGTAAGTAGATAAAAAATTGACACACATTAACAAACCGTTTGGCGACTGTTATTTTTTATTTGCATTCATTTGAAAAATATAAATTAATTGAAAAGGTTATTTATCTGACAAGGCAAAGGTACGTTTTACAAAAGCCTGGGGTGAGATAGGTCACCATGTTCGAGATAAAATAAAACTACATACCCGTTTAAAAATGTAAGTGTGCGGCAAGCGTCATATGTACTACGTGTGTAGCGACGCCTCAATCACCTTTCTGTTTTGTCATTTGCCTTATTTATCACACCCCTACCCATTGAATACAAAATAATCACTGGTTAGTGATCACACTCTATATACATTGAACAAAAGTATTTATCCTCTTTTAGGTTATTTCAATTGGACATTACTAAATTACACCAAAGTCTGTTTTTACACGGTCTTTTTTTACACGGTTTTGATATAACACGGTTTGAAAATTGAATATTTTTAATTTTTTACACGATTTTATTCCATTAAGCACGATTTGAAATTTTATGTACTTAAAATTTTTTTGTCAAATTTAATTTTTGCGAAGTATGTTCAATGTCTTTTTTACACGTTTTTTTTACACGGCTTCTTCTGGAACCAATCTACCGTGTAAAAACAGACTTAGGTGTATATGAACAAGCTCAAAACATTCGACAGTCATCTCGATAGAAAAGCTTTTTAAAAACACCTCGTAAATCTGTGCAATGACAAAGTTTGAAGTCGAATTTAATTTGGCACAGATATTTTAATATATTTTTGAAAGTCGGGATACAAAAATAATTTATTTTTCGAAAATTCATATGTAAGTACTCACACATAAATGTATACTTTTACATTCATAACTATATATATTCTTAAAAGTCCGCACATTTGCTCGTTGGCATATGTAAAAGATTCCAGTTTTAATTAAAGTAGTTATAATGAACGCCCAAATTTGGTAAAGTTACATTAGTCGGGACGTATGTCGAACTAGGAGCGCACTTTAAGCAATCACGTTTCAATGCTGGCTTTTGTTTAGACTTGGACCCTTGGCAGTGCATAGCGAATCGCAGTTCTTCGGCCATTTCAGAACACAGAGACTGATTGTCGGTATGTAAGTTTTTCTTGGAATTCCAACAAAATTCGAAAATGGCAACAACTACAGCAAGCGCAAGGCCACAAAGAAGTACAACAAATACACCACCTAAAATGAATTATTATGGTATTAAAAATATAGCGCAAGCTAACTTTGGCACGCCAAAGTTTGGATACCCGTGCAGAGCCCTGATATTGAACCGATCGTTCATATGGTAGCTATATGATATACATAGTTGTGCGATTTGGACCAAATTTGGTCAGCCTGCTTATAACTATGTCAAAACAACTATGTGTGACTTTGGTTAAGATATCTTAAGAAACAAAGTTTTTTCTTACTGAACCCTGATTTTGAGTCGATCGTTCCTATGGCAGCTATATGACATAGTTGTCTGATTTGAAACAAATTTTGTAAGGATCTGTATTAAACATACAATCTGTGAGTTTGGTTAAGATATCTAAAGAAACAAAAAAGTTTTTCATATTAAATGTTGAGTCAGAACCGATCGTTCCTATGACAGCTATATGATATAGTGATCCGATCCGGCCGGTTCCGACATATGTACTGCGTTCAGCAAAAAGACGGACCTGTACCAAATTTCATCAAGATAGCTTCAAAACTGAGAGACTACTTTGCATAGAAACAGACAAACAGACGGATATCAACTATGAGATCTGTCAATATCATAACAAAATTAAAATATCCTCTGCAAGGAAAAAAACAGAATTCATAAATGAATTACCAATATTTTCAACACCCAGGGCATTGGCTTTAGATTCTTTGCTTTTATCATCCCTGTTGCATACATCCCCAGTATTTTTCCACCATTTGTCATAAAGTATCTGAATTATTCCTTTCTCTTGCAGCTCTAATATAGCTAACGAAATTTTATCTCTCCAAGGTGATCCTTTAGGTGTTGCGATACCATAACCCTTAGAGTCTAACAATCCTCCAATCTGTGTTAAATTGCAGTCCCGCTGAACAGCGTAGTCTAACATTGTCGATTCCATAAGAAAAGCATAGTTGCCTTCCATAACGCGCTTGATTCCATCTTCATACGTTTTTACAAATACAGATGACTTTCTGTTCTCCATATATCGCCACATTTTTTGATATATACCAATTTTTGAGTCCTATAAAATATGTCTGATGCTATATTGATTATTCAAGTTAAACCTCAATCTTTATTTACCCGAAAAAATGTCATTGTTGACCCTCCCTCCAAAGTCCCGTATGATATTTCAGTTTGATCTGCCAAATCCGACGCACTTTCTATTGGAGTAATCATGCGTTCTACAGTCAAAAAGGCAGCCAAATTTGCAGTATATGAAGATATAATAATAAGACAAAAGAAGAACCAACAGCCGCCAACAATTCGTGTAGATGTCGCCTGCAAAAAAGAACGAATTTAACAATCCATAATATTTAATATATTTTTATTTGTATATATGTCATCCTAATGCTACAAGTACATAAAGACTTATAATTTATTGCATTGATTTACTTATTTTCAGATTAACCTGACTTAGAGTTATAAAATATAAAAAGAGAAAATGATAAAAAAGTGATATATATATATATAATATATATATATATATATATATATATATATATATATATATATATATATATATATATATATATATATATATGTATATATATATATATATATATAAAAATTAATTATATATATATATATAATATATGTATATTAAATAAATAAATTATGAAAACGTAGAGCTGATAGGCTTTTACAAACATCTATAATAATTTTTTAAATCATTAAAACTACGAATTTTCCTTTTTTTTTATTTATTTAGTTATATTTCTGATACAAAGCTTTTGATAGATATGTAATATATTGTAGAATACATAATAAATAAGGATATCTGATATTACCCTTGGATATAAGTCTGCGCCTTGTTGCATAAGAGCGCCAATTGCAAACCAAAAGCTATTTTTTAAAGTAAAGTCATTTTGGACGCTTACTAACTCCACAGTATCGTCAGATTCATTTCCATCATTAGCATTATCTTTATTAGTATTTTTGTGTTCGTCATTATCATTTTCAATAGATTGATTTATATAATTTTCGTCACAAAGAACATCATAATTATTGCCTGCTTTACAGCTAGTATATGTAATTAAATCGTGACTGTTATTACGCAAGCTTGTAAGCTCCAATTGATCGTCAATATAATTAGCTTTTCGAATTTTATGCAACATATGGTCACATGCCATGGAACAAGCTGGCTTTGAGTGAACCCATTCGACTGGGGATAGTCGTGCTACTATCCAAATGCATATCGATACAAGAATGTAGCCAAACGCTATGTAGAACCATATTTCAATAGCAAGTGGGTTCATAAATGAGAAAAACTTCGTTTGGGCTCGATCTGATATCTGAAATTTAATATAACTCATTTTTATATCTTACAATCCCCTTAAGATTTCTAATAATTTTGTATATTTAAATATCATACAAATTTATTTCTAATTAATGTACTAGAGCCCTAACTACAGGACTCATAACAACTTAATATTCAGTATATTTGTAATATGTGGACTTACATACATACCTTTGGGTTCAGTCCAGATCCTTGTCGTAAAAAAGTCCCCGTGATAAACCAAAAACTGTTTGATATTGAAAACTGATTTTCAACTATATCAGTTTCCTTATAGCACGGATGAGGGTTTTTCCATTCATATGGTGAAAATCGAGCCATCACAAATAATGCGAAGGATACTAAGATATAAGCAGCTAGCACATAAAGCCATATCTCGATTGCCAATGGGTTCATAAAGGAAAACAGCCGTGTGGGTTGACTTGTCGGTACCTAAACAATTTAGCAATATCCAAATGAATCCAAATTTTTTGAAAGCAATTTTTTCATTAATAACAGCTACATACATACATCTAACTAATAATGCATGCATAACATATAAAAACTAAGTGGCTAAATGAATTCTATGGATTATGCATTTTGTTCTTTTATGTAAAAAGCTCCTTGATAAATTTATAATGGTTTTGACTCTCTGTCCCTGTGAGCGTGTCGATCTCAGAGCATATAAAATATAGAGACTTGAAATTTTGTTCCTGTAGTATTTTCGATTTCAGATTAAGATGTTTAATTAATTATGAATGTCTCTTCGCCTCACCACTTTCTGTTACATACAATTACACTTTATAATAATAATTATATAATTATAACCGTTACAACATTATCAAGGGCGCAGGAAATATTAAATAAATAGAAACTGTACCTTAAAAAGAATGCCAATTCCCAGGTTCATAAATGGTTTAGTAAAGTCAATAACACTTTCCCGAGCATAGTTAATTGTCATTGAGGCGACAGCTAAATCAGCGCGCTGAAAAATTAATAGTGGAATTTTTGAGATAAAGCAAGCTTTCATTGGCGCGCCAAAGAATGTATACCCTAGCAGAGACCGGGACGCAAAATTTCGACTTATGACAGGTTTATGATGTAGTAGTCCGATTTCATTAAAATGTGGTCAGGCTGAATAAAACTGTCATAAACACAAATTTTGGACGAAATTTTGCAAATTTCGTTACAAAACTAGAATACCCTCTGCAAGGGTATAAAAACATTGTTTAATTCATTAGAGGTAATGGGCATTTCCACAGCAATTTAAGTATATCTACAGACATTTTTGCACGAGTTATATAATAATAAAGATTTATATGGAAAGCACTACTCAATAAAATCTTACCGTAATTTGGCAAATTTTGTAAAAAAAAAAAATGAAGTTAGCAACAGTGGAGCAAGCTGGACAGTAGGAAACCTTGGTTTTTTTTAATTGCAAAGCATTCACTATTGATTGTTCTGTCACGTTGCGTACCAGCAATTTCAATAGATGTCGCGACTACGAAGATATCAGTGGATAAACACAGGTCGCTTGAGTCTCTTCTTCTTCCTTTTGCACGCAACAGTTCAATAACTTCGGCGTTTATAATCCGATTTGAATGAAATGAATAAGGACAGGTGTGCCAAAACAGACGGACATATTCAATTTATTGACTCGGCTGCTGATACTGATCAAGAATATATATATACTTTATGGGGTCTACCACGCCTCATTCTGCCTGTTACGCACATTTGCACAAATGTAATAGAACCATTTATACTTTTTAAAAGTACAGTAAAAGTACCTTTGCAAGCTAACTTTGACGATCCAAAGTTTGGGCACCTGCATAGCTCTGCATAAGCCGTCCAATTTTTTACAAAATTTGTTAGATGTAGATTTCGAACCGATCAGTCATATGACAGCCATATGATATAGTAATCCGATTTGTATCAAATTTGGTCAGACGTTACAAGCTTCGTGACAAAATTATAATACCCTCTGCAAGGGTATAAAAATCAACTTGAAAGAAATAAGTTGCAGCAACATGGAAAGCACAAGACTTTAATTTACAATTTATATAATAAATAATAATTTTTACTTCCTATTTTCAGTTATATTAAACGAATAAAAAAAATAATAATTAAATATCAATTTTTATGTAAACGTTACAAAATAAAACTTTTTTCCATTCTTATTAAATATATAAGAGTTATTTTGATTTTTATTAATAAAGTTGCAAAGTAAGAATAAATAGGTAATTTTTAGACCCTGTACTTTAAAAAATTACAAAAGGGTCAAATGTGCGAAACTGGCAAAAGAAGTCGTGGCAGACCCCATAAAGTATATATATTCTTGATCAGCATCAATAGCCGAGTCTATATAGCCATGTCCGTCTGTCCCGATCAAAAATATTAATAATTTATGGGGTCTGCCACGACTCCTTGAATGCATTACACATTTCGTGACAAAATTCGTATACAAAATAATACCCAAGGTATAATGCAAGGGTATAAAAATGTCCAAATGTATGTATATACATACCCTTTCCATCAACTCTTGTACAATTCCATTCCAGGAATTTGTTTCTGGTATGTACACGCCATACATGTTGTCGGGGACTAATTCAATTTTATATTGAAAGCCAACTTGTTGCGCTATTGCTTTAAGTAAGTCTATGCAGAAACCCTCAAATCTTGCATTTCCAGTAAGATTTGCATCCTCTTTAACCATGACATAGGGACGCTCCTAAATACAGACAATTTCTATTTAGGTATGTAAATTATTTGTATAAAGTTAAAACAACATGGAAGATAAAAAATATATACATTTAACAAATTATTAAGCAAACCTCTCTAGTCATTACTACCAATGTAATGTTTGCAATATTTGAGTCATAAAATGCAGTTGGATCCGAAATGTTTACTCCTACGTCCGGTTGCCAATAGCCGACCTTCTGTATCATTTCATGTTTTAATTTAAGTATGTCAATTTTAAATTTGTTTCGCCGACCTTCCATAAAATTAACTTTCCCTGTCAGACCATCAACTGCTGCCTGGGAAAATATATTAGGATGTATCTATTTACTTCTGTATTCTTTAATTTTCATACCGAGTTAATATAATTATATAGTGATAGTCCGTCACTCCACGCCTTGTCGGAGTTGCAGGAAAGGTTCTTAAACGTTAATGTGTGACTTTTATCCAACTGTTTCAGACCATATGCAAAGGCGTATACGGAGTCGAACATTAGTGCGGACTCTGTCTACAAGTAGCATTTTTAATTTTGTGACACAAACACATGATTAGGAAGTCATACCTGAATATATGGCATCCCATTAATCAAATCTAATCCACTGTGCTGAAGCTTTTGCATTTGATCTATAACCTCCTGGTAACGCTTGCTTTCAACATCAACTAAGCGGAAAGCTGTTATGTTAACGCTGTTGTACCTGAAATCCTCTAGGTCATATGTCTCCAAATCCTAAATGAATTAAAATATTAACTATTTACGTATTTATAATATTATTAAACACATAAAGATGTGTTTACCCACATCATAATGTAGCCTCTGATACTTACAAATGTTGTAAACATATAATGATATCTATGGTCGTTCATTTGCAACTGTAAAATCTAAAAGAAAAGTATTTAAAATGTTATTAAATAAGATTTTTTTACCAATAATAAATAATAATAATACAAATTCCTTGGAAATATATGCATGAGTATATCTATGTATGTATTGATCCATTTCATATTTTAATTAATAAGAAAAATAATCCAAAAGTCTTTTAACTAATCACATAATATTTTAAGTTAGAAGTATTAACTTAAAACATATGAACACAATTTAATACTCGTACATACATGATTTGACACATTTTATATATACAATAAAATAATATATTCTTAAAATAATTATAATTATATAGATATCATTCGTACTGATCGAAAAAAAGTTTTTATATTAGTTGGGTTTGTGTCAACTATTATTTTGTGAATTTCCTTTTGACGAATCGCACGTAAGACTTGACGATATGTCTCCGGATTTGCTTGTCTTATGTACATTTCGGTTCTCATTTCTGTAGAGGAATGAATTAGATCCTGCTGCTTAAAGAGTCCTTGAATAGAAATCAGCACTTAACAAAGAGCGGAATTACATTTTAATATTGATTTTAATATTTACCGTAATCCTCTTCATAAATAATTGCAACTTTTGTCCAGTTTAAGTACATCATTAGATCGCGATAAGCTAAATTCATAATGTTCTGGGACGGATACAAATTGATGGAAAATTCTTTGACGTTCATCTCTAAATCAATTCGAACTTCAATATGGGGTATGTCAAAGGCCTGGCAAATTGATTGCACATGGGCTGCAAGCAAAGGATCTGTTGGTCCAAAGATTGCCTGAACTCCAGCCTCCAATTGTCGGCAGACTTTCTTAGTAGTTCTGAATGAATCGTCACGCGGCACATGCTCAATATCATAGACAAGTTGTGTATTAGGGAGAAGAGATTTTTCCTTATTGATACGATAAATAGCATATTTAAATGCCGATTCAATGCTACCTTCACGTTCATCTTCCGTGAATATAGCGCCTTGGTCATGAAAGGAAACAAAATAACTATATCAAACACACGCATTTTTATAATAAAATAAAAATGAGGAACACTGCTTCCCACTGCAGTGGGAGTTGGAGCAAGGCCCCCTAGATTTATTTCATAATATAATCACAAAAAATACTAAAAAGTGGATGTACCTAATGTTAAAAGCTTAGGTTTAAAGTTTTGTGTCTTATCCTTGCGCAGTTTATTTTTAGTCGGTAATAATAGATGACTTTACTTTAAGTGCTGCTGACCCTACGAGAACAGTCAAAATTCTTAAAGTCGCTCAGATCAAGGTGTTCAAAAATATTCTGAATCTTAAGAATGTTACTTTATGTTACTGTTCAAATAAAAATCCCAAGCTTATGTGTTTCAGTGTTTGGTCGTAGACCATCCTGGGGCACTCTTCCAATCCGTGATAAGGTAGAATTCGTATAGAATGCTTCAGACATTTCAAAATAGTCATTTTACGACTATTTGCTTAACAAACAAATAATTTGTATCAGCTATGTTATATAAAAATGTCAGCTCTTTCCAGAAGGACAATGAGATTTGTATGGATAAAAGTGAAAACAGTGGTACGTGTACTCAGCTCTACAATCCTACATAGTATTCGACATAATTAATCACATAAAAATCAAAAGTATAAGCTTTTACCAGGTAAGTTTTTTACGTAAATTATATAGCGAACGTCTGACCAATAACATATTCCAGCGTTTTACACATAAAATAAAATAACTTACCAACTCGAATAACTGGAGGCAGCGCATTGGCAACTAGAACCGTTGATAATAAAACAAAATTGACTATATAAAAAATCCCGGACGATGCTCTTAAGCCGTTAGAATCCTTTTTTAAGAAGTTGGTTCGCTTGATTTGCTGTTGTTGTTTGCAGTAAAACCAGGAATTGACCACATTATATAAACAATTACTAATATATCGGTGTGACATCATTTGTAAAAGTGTTCGCAGAGTTCTTAAATTTTTATCTGTTTTGGCATAAACTCATATCGACTGTTTTTACTTAACTACTTAAAACTCTTCAATTATAATTTTTTTTAATCTTTAATATCTATTTGGTCAATCTATCAATATTATGATATTAATTAATTTATGAATTTAAAAGTCCGAACTTTTTCTATGCAGCCACAAAACTGTAAATTGTGTCACATATTTTATTAAAGCAACTTTTCTTTTGGCTTCGAGCTTTTCATTTGCATTTATCTAACGCATGCGTCATAAGATGCAGTGGAAAGCTTTAATAACGGCAAATCAATGAACACAATGATAACATAGGGTTATCTTTGGCGCTCTAGGCTGTAAAAAACTGTTTCAAACAGACAATCTGTGAGCTTGATTAAGAAACAAAAAGTTTTTTTATACTAAATGTTGATTTCGAACCAATCGTTCCTATGACAACTATATGGTTTAGTCATCCGATTTGGCTGGTTTCGACATGTGTACTGCGTGCTGTTAACAGACGGACCTACACCAAGTTTCAACAAGATAGCTTGAAAACTGAGATACTAGTTTGCATAGAAACATACAGGCAGACTGACATGGCCACATCCAGTCAGCTCGGCGTTCTGATCAAAAATATATATTTACTTTATGTGGTCTGACCCGTCTCCTTCAATGCGTTACAAACTTCGTAGCAAAATTATAATAAACTCTGCAAGGATATAATGAGTAACTTTTGAAGTAATAATTTTCTCAAAGGGCTTGGGCGTAGCAAGATGCAACAGATAAAGTAAATAGTCTATGTGACGTAGCTATATTCTTAAACAAACTTGATCAATGCAAGATATAAATTAACGTACATGCCAAGTTTAGAGACACCAAGAAGCTCTTATAGCTTCTGAGATCTAATAACTCATTAAGAACAGACGGGCACGGCAATATCGACTCGGCTGTTAGTGCTGATCAAGATTATATATACTTTATGGGACTTCCACGCCCCCTTCTACATCCTATTAGCCGTCGTATTTTTATAAAAAACTGAATGAGGTAATAAAGACGATTTACGTTTAGAATTTTCAAAACTATAGTTGTAAAATTGCAAGTTAAGTGTGTTAAAATAACGTGGAAAATCGACACCATTCCTATATGTTATATTTTTTTTAAATACCGCGATTAGAAATTATTAAAGCTTGATAGCTCTAGGGTAACCAATGGGGGCTTGTTGAACCTCATAAAGTGCCTTCGAGGAACGCATTCGAGAAAAAAGGCTTTAAAAGTGTTGTAAAAACGACTCTGAGAAAATTGTAAGTTATTGCTCGCAAAATCAATAGGGACCAGTCATGATAAATCGACTTATCTAAACAACGCGGCTAAGACGCTGCTTTAGGAAAAACAGTTTGCTTAAGAAACGGTAGATCAAGAATTATTTCTAACGTAGGGGGAAAATAATATTCGGGAAGCTCAAGCGGATCTTTTCTACTAACTTCACTAACAGAAAGATCACAAGACGGTTGTAACAATTTCGAAAGTAAAAGATCTATTTACATTTACATGAGAACTAGTAGGAACAACTAGATTATCCACAGTAGACCAAGATATATCAGTTAACTAGACCAATACACACAAATAATCTTTATCCGAAAGTTGACACGATATTGATCGTATATTAGAAAAGTGTTCAAAATAAACAGAAAGATCCTATTGCGGTGGGATATAGGAGCAGGTTATATCAACAGAAGTTTGATAAACAGTAAACTTAATAGCACAAACTCAATATAAGGCAAACAAATAACTAATTCCAACGGAAAATCGGGATCAACTGCGAATAATGCACCGCCATCCACTCGTGACAAACGGTCTCATCTGTAAGCGGTGTACTTGTTAGTAAATTATGATAAATCAGATATTTCAGGCTTTAACCAATTTGGTTTCAAATATTTATTTGAGTTATATTTAACATGAGAACCATCGCGTATGCTTTCTTTTTCTTAAGTGATTTAATTTAATTTTAATTTAATACTTTTTTAATATTTATTGCATTGTTTTGGATTTTTAAGCTTTTTTGGAAACCAAAATTAAACCTCCAGCCATTATTTCGTCAGTGATTTATCAAGTTATGAATAATAAATCATACATTTTTAAATCTGGGGTGCCTAGGCAACTTGTGTTTTTGTTTTACGCATGACTATTAGGCCGGAGCGAAAAAAACTTTTTTTATACCCTGAGGGGGTATATTAAGTTGGTTAAAAAACAAAAGTATGTAACAGGCAGAAGGAGGCGTGGCAGACCCCATAAAGTATATATATTCTTGATCAAGGCGACAAGCTGAGTCGATATAGCCATGTCCGTCTGTCCGTCTGTCTGTCCGTCTGTCTGTCCGTCCGTATGAACAACAAGATCTCAGAGATGGTAAGACCTAGGAACACCAAATTTGGTACGAAGACTTCTTATACTTGCACGCAGATCAAGCTTATTTTAAATTTTGGATGCCACGCCCCCTTCGCCCACAAAGTGAAAAAAAATGATAGCACTGGCAATTAACAAGCTAGAGATTTCGGCAGGAAAAAATACTTGAGTGCATAAGGATGCGTTGTAAAAATTTGATCAAGATCGGATAATAAACACGGAAGATATCCGCAATTATTTAATTCTTTAATTCAATGTGTTGTTGTTGCTGTGTTAGAGTGAGTTTTTGCCTTTTCTCCCTCACTCTTCCAAGTAGAGTGTTAGAGCTGCCACCTTGATAGACGGGACATCATGGTGCGAGTCCCAGTAAAAGCATGCTTAAATTCTAAATTTTTTTTTTTAATTTTTGTTATACATTTAGAATTGATTTTTATGTTTTTATTTAGTTATTTTGAAAATAACGTGCTCACTGTTGCTTAGACTTTTAAATACAAAACAGACAGCACAAATACGAAACACAAATATAATTAATATAAAATTTGAGTGACCTTCTCTACTACCTCAGGGCATTCTACTGTGGGGATCTCCCGGCTGAATGATATATTTTACATAACGTTTATGGGGTCTGTCAGGGTATAATAACAAAGCAAAGCACACTTCGGTTCATTGGAGCGGCAAAATTGATTTAAATATAATAATAAAAAATAAAAATGCTTAATGCATTTAAATTATTATTATTTCTTTTTAAATGCGTACTTGTATATTTAATTTAATCAAACAATTTTTTTTAACATTTACCAATTATTTAAGTGTACAAGACTTGTACTATAAGTTGACATGAAACCAAAATTTTCCTTTCATATGTTTGTGCTTTGGGCACACCTAATTTTTATATATATTTTAAATATTATATAAATATATAATATAAATATATATATATATATATATATATATATATATATATATATATATATATATGATCAGGGCGACAAGCTGAATCGATATAGCCATGTCCGTCTGTCTGTCCGTCTCTTTCTGAAGCTATCTTGATTAAACTTGGTAAAGGTTGTGTATGTGGTATAGTTTCATACATCCTTACCAAATTTGGTTTTAATCGGATTACTATATCATATTGCTGTCATACGAACGATCGGTTCGAAATCAACATCTAACAAATTTTGTAAAAAATCAAATATATTCTGCTATGCGAATGAATCAATATTTTAATGTCATTTGTCTGACATGAAAGCTATTAGGTATTTGACAAAGAGTGCTCAGTCACCAGTCTGTTTAAACAATATCGACTAGCAGAACTGACTGTAAAATTATTCACCCTTTAAAACAATAAAGCACACTAAAATCAATCAATAGAGCGGTCACCCCATATGTATAAAAAATTAAGGGAGACAATTTACATGTGCATACGTATTAATAAATAACAGGTAACACATTTATTATAATTAATTATTACGACCACGAGATACCCTAAGCTCAGTTCTCCAGTCGCAAACTTAGCTATCTAAAAATACTTTTTGGCGCGAGTACAACTTCCTCTTTTCCGATTTTTTGTAAGAAATAAAATAAAATTAAATAATAAATAGTAAAAAACCAAAGTTGGAATGAGAATTCAATTGTGCTAAGGCAAAAAGCAATTTAAATATTCCAGTTTTTGTTTCGTGGCTTCCATGTTTTTAATTTTGGTTTTCTTGAAATCAATAATCCATTCTCTTGTATTACCAAAATTTAATAACTTTCTGTTGTTGCATAGACTGCCTGCAGTCAAATGGCTACAGGGTAGAAAATAACCATAGTAGGTTATTGGTTCAAGTTCATGTCATTAACTGACCACCAACACAGTAGGACATATCCACTCTTAGTTGACAGTCAGCCTAAAAGAAAACGAAAACGGCAAAACAAAAATGGGTGAAAACGTAAAAGTTATTGTACGCTGTCGACCCATGGATATAAAGGAAATATGCAAAAAGTGCGATGTATGTGTCATGTATATTATAATTAGTAATAACTAGAAATAATAATTAAAAATAACTATAATAGAACCATAAAGTCTACTATTGACCAGGGATTCAAACCGAAACGAATAATGGTTTGAGTTACGGTTACGGGGCAAATATTTAGGCGGCGCCAACTTCCCTCTCTTTTTTCACCACCAAACAGTGTTATTTTTATGCAAGAAAAAAGGACAATATTCTTTTGAAAACAGAATGAAAATGACAATTCCAGTGTCATTAATATTAACTTAAATTTATTAATTAACTACAAGAGCATCTAATATCAAAAATAACAAGTCCTGTGTCAGCGCAAGCTAACTTTAGCGCGCCAAAATTTGGATACCCTTGCAGAGTAATCCGACTTGCACTAAATTTGGTCAGGCTGCTTAAAACTATACCAAATAGACAATCTGTGAGTTTGGTTAAGATATCTTAAGAAACAAAAAAGTTTTTCATACTAACTGTTGATTCCGATCCGATCGTTCCTATGGCAGCTATATGATATAGCTGTCCGATTTGAACCAAATTTGGTCAAGATGCAGAAAACTGTATCAAACACACAATGTGTGAGTTTAGTTAAGATATCTTAAACAACAAAAAAGATTTTCATAGTGAATGTTGATTCCGAACCGATCGTTCCTATGGCAGCTATATGATATAGTGATCCGATCCGGCCGGTTTCGACATATGTACTGCGTACAGCAAAAAGACGGACCTGTACTAAGTTTCATTAACATAACTTCAAAACTGAGAGACTAGTTTGTATAGAAACAGACAGACGGACAGACAGACCGACATGGCTATATCGACTCAGCTCGTCGCCCTGATCAAGAATATATATACTTTATGGGGTCTGTAAGGCCTCCTTCAATGCGTTACAAACTTCGTAACAAAATTATAATACGCTCTGCAAGGGTATAAAAATGGATTAATCTACGGTTGAGCAAGCTCGACAGTGAGAGACCCTGTACTTTCTAAGTGCAAAGCGTTCTCTATAGATTGTTTCAATTTCAAAGAACTTTCATAAATGGCGCCATTACAAAGATAGCAGTTGATTTTTCCAGTAACATTGTTAGTTGGATAACTTCCGCGTTTATCATACTATTAGGGTAAAATTTGCAGGATAGCCTCGGACCATAGTTTGTACATACTATACTTAACAAAAATTAAGGCGCTCACATCAAAGGTGCTCTTGTAATTCGATTTCGAAATTTTGTATTTTAGCTTCCGGAGGCGGAAGAGGGCGTGGCAAAAAAATATAACAATCTCGTTCAAAGATATAGATGAACGTAGATGCCAAATTTAATGTCTCTAACTCTTATAGTCTCTGAGATGTAAGAACTTAAAATAGGAACAGACGGACATACGGAAATGGCTATATCGCCTCGGCTGTTGTTGCTGATCAATATACAGTTGCGGCCAAAAAAATAGTAGTACGTGTAATGCTATTTACTATGTTTTATGGTCTTGCAGCTGAATCTGGGCTGATAATCTGAGTTTTGTGGACGCCTTACGTATTGTCAAGATCACCGACCACAAAACAAAATAATTTTGGACTTATGCGAAAACAAAATGATTCCTTGACATCTCAAGGGATCAATTCACATGTTTGGTGGCATACATTAACCGAATTGAACATGTATTTTTTTAGTAACTGAAATTTTACCGGGCTTTTTGCTGATAAATTATATTCTCGCAAATACCTACAAATGATTTTCACATTTTGTTTCATACCTAAGTCATTTTTTATAAGAGTGACACGAGCAAACGTGTCGCGCTTCTCATACCTCTCAGCTTTTTTCACTAATCTTTTGGACATGGTAAGAGTTGTTTCACCTTAAAATTTTTTGGAAAGTACTTTTATTACTACATTATACGGATCATTTCACGTATTTCTAAATTCACGTAATAAGACAAATCGAGCTGCCAGCCTTCAGAAAAATGTTAAAAATGTAACGTACGCTTGTAAACAGTTGTTTAAAGAAGAGTGTAAATTATATAATGGAAGCTGCAAATTTATTTCATCTGGATCGGTAAAGGCGGAATGCGAAATTAATTTCCAATGAAATGAAGAGGAGGCACAGCCGCGTAATGGACCTAATACAGGCAAAGCAAAATTTAATGGTGGAATATCTGACGATGCTGATGTAGTTTTACCCAGCTGAGGCTGCTATATTAAGTCCAAAGCCAAGATTGCGGAGATTTAAGAGGAGGCCCAGAAGCACGGCACATTGGACACTGGTGGAATACCGCAAAAACGAAAATTTGTTATGTGAAAACCTGAGAATGTCAAAGAAATGGTTTTTTGAGTTATGTCACCTTCTGCGTCCACATATTCCAAAGCAATCACACTTTTTAATAATTCCTGTGCCTTTGGAAAAGCAGATAGCAATCTGCATATATAAGCTGACAACCTGCGCAGAGTACCGGGTAAAAGGGGATGTGTTTGGAGTCCATACATATTTTCATATGTTGTTGCGTTTTGTTTTTCCATCCAGCTTCAGATGTTGTCCGCAAGAAGTCTTAGTAGTTCATTCACTTTACTCTCAATTTATAACGCTCTTTTATTCTGTAATTCCATTTTTCTATTTAATTAATTAAATGTGCTTTTACTTTTCTCTTTATGTCTGACGCAGCTGATTTATTGTTTTTAGAGTTGCCACATTTAAAAAAACGAAAGGTTGGCTGCGCCTAATTACACGCATTTTAGCTGAATTCATAGTCAACTTTCGTCTGTATCTTAAATATTTGTAATAGTGTTTATACACGAATTTTTCAAAGAAATACGTGAAATGCTTTCACGGTTTTCTCTCCGTATAAACAAGGTATATAACGGTTCTGATCATCGTTAGTGAACCTTTTATTAAATTTTACACTTTCGTAAATTGTTTTCTTACATAAATCAAATTCTTAATATGGGCAATATTTGTATAAGAGCAATGCTTGCCACGCCCTATTGTAACTACTCGAAACAAATAGAACTTTATAAAATCTTTTGTGAATAATTTAACTATGTTAATTAATACCCAATCAAGCGACTTTCTTACTTAAACTCTTTTATTTCCCACTTTTAAAAAAGTTTATTGCACCCACTAATATTATTTTGACCGCAGAAGATTTGGCGGGGATCACGAAATTGGGGAGAAACTTAAAAATGGAAATAGCTACAAGGCCCTAACGGTACATTTCCATAGAAGTTTTTCCAACACTATATTCTGACAAAATCAGACAACAAAATCTTTCAAATACATGCGAAATATTAAGGCATACAGTTTTCGTCTTGGGGAACTACTATTAATTTGGCGGTGCTGTATAAATTTATGGGGTCTGTTACGCCTCCTTCAGCTTAAATTAATTTCGAGCCGATCGTTCATATGACAGCTATATGATATAGTAATCCGACTTGCACCAAATTTGGTAAGGATGTATGGAACTATACCAAATACACAATGTGTGAGTTTGGTTAGGATATCTTAAGAAGAAAATATATCATTCAGTCGGGAGAGCCCGACAGTAGAATACCCTGAGGTAGTAGAGAACGCCACTCAAATTTTCTAATAACTAGTAACACAGCGCACGCTTTCATGCATATGTATATACATATGTATATGTAAATGCTTCAACAAATGAGGACGTAAGAGAGAGCGTAAATTCACAGCAACAACAACACATTCAATTACAGAATTAAATAATTGCGGATATCTTCCGTGTTTATTATCCGATCTTGTTCAAATTTTCACGATGCATCCATTTCAGTACAAGTATTGTTCCTGCCGAAGCTCAAATCTCTAGCTTGTTAATTGCCAGTGCTAAACTTTTTTCACTTTCTGGGCGAAGGGGGCGTGGTTTCCAAAATTTAAAATAAACTTGATCTGCGTGCAAGTATAAGAAGTCTTCATTCCAAATTTGGTGTTCCTAGGTCTTACCATCTCTGAGATCTTGTTACTTACACGGACAGACGGACATGGCTATATCGACTCAGCTTGTCGCCCTGATCAAGAATATATATACTTTATGGGGTCTGCCACGCCTCCTTCTGCCTGTTACATACTTTTTTTTTGAACAAACTTAATATACCCCCTCAGGGTATAAAAAAGTTTTTCATACTAAATATTGATTCCGAACCGATATGATATAGTGATCCGATCCAGCCGGTTCGTCAATATAGCTTCAAAAATGAGAGACTAGTTTGCATAGAAACAGACAGACGGACAGACAGACAGACGGACATGGCTATATCGCCTCAACTCGTCGCCCTGATCCAGAATATACATACTTTCTTTCTTTCTTGCGCCTGTGTGTGTTGTCCCCCGACACCTGCACACCCCATTAGACAGGACGCTGCGTTTATAGTTTGGTTTCGGTTAACGGTTTCGTAAAATTTTGTTATATCGGTTTCGGTAATGGTTAAACATTTCCCCTAAGTTTCTGTTAAAAAATACCGGTATGATTTCGGTTTCCAAAAATAGCCTAAAGATCCAAAACAATGCAATATATATTAAACAAAAAATTTTATTTAAATTAAATTTAATGATCACTTAGAAAAAGGGACACGAAAGCATACATGTTGTACCCATGTAAATTATACTCAAGTAAATTTTTAAAATCTAATCCATATTTAAAAATAATAATAATAATAAAATAAGAATTTAAGCGTGCTGTTACTGGCACTCGAGCCACGATCCGTCTGCCTACGTGGCACCTCTACGACTTGATAACTTGAAAGAGAGAGGGAGATAGGACAAAAACTCAATCTAACACAGCGTGGACTTACATGCATATGTACATATGCATGTGTAAATGCTTAAACAAGTGAGAAATGGAAAGAGGGCGAAGACTCACAACCACAAAAACACATTGAATTAAAGAATTAAATAATTGCGTATATATTCCGTGTTTATCATCCGATCTTGATCAAATTTTCACGATGCATCCATATTCATTCAAGTATTGTTCGTGCCGAAGCACAAGTCTTACCAGTTCTATGTAATTGTGGGCGAAGGGGGCGTGGCTATGTCGACTCAGCTTGTCGCCCTGATCAAAAATGTATACATACTGTTACATACTTTATTTTTTTGAACAAACTTAATATAAAAAAAGTAATACAAAAATGCATTGAATTTTAGTCGCTGGAAAAAACCGAAACGATCCGTTTTTCATGAATCGGTTTCTGAACGGCTATTTCGTTTTTAAAAATATTTCGGAATAATATAGAAGGATCTTTTCGGTTACTGTTTCACCTACGGCTACAAATTTCAATTGGTTAGTATCGGCTAACGGTTTTGACTGCGGTTTGAATCCCTGCTATCGACATATCGACTTTTTGATCTAATGCGTTTATAATTTTTATAGAAAATTGTTGAGATTAGTGATTATGTTGTGTCTGTGCTTAACCCTTTGGCACGCAGCGCGCCGAGAAAATCGTTCAGATTTGATAGTGTGTATGATGGACTCTCAAGGACCGAAACGATATATAACGATATGTGTTACTCCTTGGTGGAAAGCACACTGGAGGGATACAATGGAACAATTTTTGCCTATGGCCAGACTGGTTGTGGCAAAACGCATACAATGCAGGTAAAGTAAAAGTATTTATTTTTTAATTGTGTAATTAATAATAATAGGCTATTATAAAAGGGTGACAGCAATTTAGAAGATACGTCAAGCAACGGCATTATACCCAGATGCTTTGATCATATTTTTGAAACAATCTCAATAGCTAGCAGCACCAGATACTTGGCTCTAGTAAGTTATTTAGAAATTTACAATGAGAATATACGAGATCTTTTAAATGGATCTGAATCAACAAGTAGTACAATAAACCATCAACTAAAGGATGTACCAGGTGTAGGAGTTACAGTACCTTCAATAACAACTCAACCTGTTATAAATGCACAGGAGTGCTATAACTGGTTAAATATGGGTAATAAAAATCGTGTCACAGCTGCCACATTAATGAATGAAAAAAGCTCACGATCGCATACAATATTTACAATAAGCTTAGAACAAATTCAAGGATCGGCGCAAGACAACTCTTCTGAATTTAATAATACAAGTACTTCGGCGGTACCGTTAGTTGGCGGCATACGTAGAGGCAAATTGAATCTGGTCGACTTGGCTGGCTCTGAAAGGCAGTCCAAGACAGGGGCTTTTGGGGAACGACTTAAAGAGGCAACAAAGATCAACTTATCACTTTCAGCCTTGGGTAATGTTATATCAGCTCTAGTTGATGGTAAAACAAAGCATGTACCATACAGGGACTCAAAGCTAACGCGACTACTTCAGGTTGGTAAAATTGCATTGTAGAGTCAAGTTCTGTTTCCATAAAGAAATAATTTCACATATTTTATTTTACAAAATTTATTTTACCTTCTTAGTCTCTTTTTTCTTGTTAGTCAATTAAAACTAAAGACCTATTTACACTTTAAAATTCGTCTATTCAAAGCTAGCTCTCACTTTTCGTTACGCTTCGCAACATTTTGCCATACGTTCTGTTAAACTATTGAAGAACTATAAATACGATACCATAACGAACGTGACAAAAACCACTATTCAAAGAATAACATTATTTTAATGAGCGCTTTTTATTGAGTCCCAGGCTCACACAAAACATAAAAGCGTAATCGGCAAAAAGCGTATTCATTGTTTTGTTGTTTAAAGCTTAGTACCCAGTACTGAAAAATCGTGTACGCTGACTGGCAACTCCATATAAAAATAACAGTAACTAAAAGCAAACTAACCTTTCTGCTGTGACATTTACCTGGTCCGATCCCCAGCTAAAGTTGTCAACTCAAAGCTCGAGTGCTTTCAGCACTGTGTTTAGCTGACATTACGCTGTCATTTATATTTGGCGCTCTAATTTCCGCAGTTGTTGAGCTAAAAATGACAAGTCGAAATAAAAAATGGAACGAACTGGAGTCAAACCAAAAAGGCGCTTGAACAACAAAATGATTGGCAGACTATAAAGCACAACTGAAACTTATTATTTAATTTTATATTTCCATATATCTTCATTCAAGAAATTCCCCTCTCCCATTTCCTACCATTCAATACACTGAGAAACCCTCAATTACGTTATTTTTAAAGTGTTGTTTCCTCTTTTTAATTATCAAACGGCTGCAGCAACAGAGTTACCATGCAACTTTGAGATATTATAGGTGTTGTGCTGGCAATTTTGCTTATGGCTGCCTACTATCATAATATTTGGCACTTTTTTTGTCTCTGCTAAATCTTTGCTGAGAATTTGAAGAATTCATAGTCAACTTTCGTGTGTTGCTCTAATACATTTAATAGTGTTTACACACAAATTTTTTAAGCAAATTCGTAAAATGTTTTCTCGCTTTTCGCTCTGTATAAACAGGGAATCCTATACGATTATTGAATGCGATTATATTATATGATTATTGTATACATTAATCGTATAGGACAGTCTTATAGAATTATCGCATAAAAGTTGTTCATACTAAATGCTGATTTCGAAGCAATCATTCCAATGTCAGCTGTATTATCCGACCGTGCCGGCTTCGACATACATACTACGCGCAGCAATAAGACGGACCTGTACCAAGTTTCATCATAATAGCTTCAAAACTGAGAGACTAGTCTTCATAGAAACAGACAGACAGACGGACATGGCTAGACCTATATAGTTTATGCGGTCAGTGAGGCCTCCTTCAATGCGCTGCACATTTAGTGACTTTATTATAATACCTTCTGTGGATTTTCGCTAGGCGGGATTTTTCGGTTGTGTGAGTGTTTCTATTGTGTTTGCCTCATCTATACTCAGCTGATTGCTTGTGTACTTACATTGCCACTACCAACAAAAATATAATCCAGTGAGGTTTGAACAAAGATCGAAGGCAGAATACACATCTATCTTTATTTTTCATGTTGTAAAGCATATGGTTAAAAAAAAATATATTTTTTTAAAATTGGTAATTACCTTGCACATACAAGAGTGCACCCCTCGTTTATATTCCCTAAAAACAAATTCAAAAGGTTAATTTCCGTAAACAGCTAGTCTTGCGCAAATAAATTAATTTTTTTTTATCTTTCGCGGTCTTTACTTAATCATCTGTTTATTGCATACACAGGAATTTAGGTACGGTCTACCTTTTACAATTTAAAAGCGATTGTCAGTCCTTCTCTGATTCAAGCATCAAAATTGTTAAAGAATCAATAATTTTTGTTCTCTGGTGATTAGTTTGTGTTTGACAGCTGCTCGAAACTGAAGAATAGAATGTGCGGACAGGAAATTGAATTATTCTAAAAGTTACCGGGCATAGGTGCACTGCGAAAAAAACGAAAGAAGTGACGTTTTCATTTTACTTTAGTGTAAATAGGCCTTTACTACATAAATTTTTTTTTACTAAAAACAAATTTCAATTCTAGGAGATTCTGCGACTGCCGTGGTGCCACGATTACCTGACCGATTCTATTAGAACTGATCAAAATGCAATATTATGTTTTCTAATTAGAGCTTAGGTTCCAAGGTATCGGGTCTTCTACAAAGAAAAATTTTTAGTGTTTATTATATGTACCAAAAATTAAGGCGCTAGCTTAAGGGTGCTCTTGTAATTAGACTTTGAAATTTTGTTTTTCAATTTTCAGGGGCAGAGGAGGTGTCGCAATATTCTAAAACAAACATGATCATTGCAAAATATAGATGAGCCTACATACCAAGTTTGGAGTCTATAGCTCTTATAGTCTCTGAGATGTAGGTGATCCAAAAAGGGACAGATGTAGGTATATCTACTTGGCAGTTGTTGCTGAGTAAAAATATACATACCTTATAGGGTTTGCCTGCTACGCACATTTTTTTTGACGAACTTAATAGACCTTTCTGTTTTTTTTAAATGCAGGGTCTGAAAAACAAAGTTCAGTCGGGAGAGCCCGACCAGTTTTGCACTTTCTCTCTCAACTCTATGGATCAAAGTGGCCGAATTTTACACTGGCACATGGGCCTGTCTAACCCTTTTGTAACTACATACGTACTAGTTAAATTCATTAAAGCTGTTATCGAACTAGTCTTAAACTAAATTATTATTTTCTTCCTATAGCTATTTGTCACTGACTCCCAACTAGCCCGTTTTGTAACCAAATCTTTATAATTTGGATTAAATTTTACCGGTTAAATTTCGATTAGTAACAATAATAACTAATTTTCTTTAAAACATTACAAATTTTACGCAAAACCTAAAAAAAAAATTTTGTATTGCGATTTGTATGTTTCCCAGAATTATTTGTGATCTTTCGATCTCAAATAATCACAAGAAACACGTATTTGCAAACATATAAAAGTTAATAGCTTCTAATCTACTGAACCGATCTTAGTTCTGTATGAATGAAAGTTGTAAAGGCTTTACTTACCTTTAGTTTGAGTGCTTGCTTGGCCATATCGGTTTATTAGAAATGGACATATATCTAAAATTGTTGGAGCAACTTCAAAAATTCAGAAAAAAAATAATATTTCGAAAACGCTCCCATGAGAAAATTTTTAAGTGCCATATTCTTGTTTAGTGGGCCAAAGTCCATAAGAAAAAAATGCTTTGATTCACTTTGCAAAAATAATTTTGGATTTTGTAAACTAGTGTTATTATATATAAATATATAAAATATTGGAAATAATAGTATTGACTATAAAGTTCACTGTTGAAAACTTTTTGATTAATTAATGATTACGATTATAAAAAATCAAAATAATCTAAAATTATTACAATTATTTAAAAATAATCAGAAATATACACAAATAATAATTTTGATAATATTTTTTTTAGCTACATATAACAGTAATATATGTATATTGTATAGCATAAGTATGTACTGCTAGTCTATTCCGAGTGCAGAGGTTTGTATAGCAACGACCCCACTCTTCATTTTCGTGCATTTCTGATTTTGTCAATTAGTACAATTAAGTTCTTAAACTAGCTAGTATCTGAACAACTAGTTTTATGACTAGTTATAAGGCAACTAGTAAAAAACAAAATAATTCTAGTTAAAGAGCTACGTTAATTTCACTGACTGCTAACGGACTAGAATTGAGTGAGTTGAACCCACTTGAACTGGATTGCTTGCAAACGGTCTAGATTTATGTTATATATCTTGCACTCTCGTCAACTGTCTCTAAAAGACTGTTAAAAGATTGGATGGAATGAGATAAGACTCTAAGTGCATGGGGATTAGATTTAGGTGGCATGAGCACAAAATGAATTCAATTTCAGTGAGATTTCTGTGATTTTGTCCGTCTGTGCAGAAAATATATTTTAGTATACATGAAAAAGGTTTTATTGCAGCCCACTGAACAGAGTTCTTAGCAAGTTTTCTGTTTAGTTTGTTATAAAAAAAGGTAAAATAATGAAATAATAAGGAAATACATTTTAATTTAACAATTATTTGAGAAAAACTAGCTAATAATAATATTTAACTAATTTTTAGATTGGTAATTGAAATAGAAATCTCTTCTTTTATTTTGCTTTTTAGTAACTATATTGACTGTACATTTTATATTGCAATACTTAAATTAAGTAATTTGCAATTTTATAATTCATACTAGGGGCTGGCTCCCTGCTCGCTTCGCTCGCGAGGCACGCTGAAATCTCAGAGAGAAATGAGGAGTGAAATAGGACACACTTCTCAAAAGTACTATATACAGCCAGACAATTTGTCATTTTATATAAAAAAGCGTAAGTTAAATTTTTCCCTGGAATTGGACTTAAGACAATAGTACTTTATATAATATAGTAAATACATATTTTCGCTGCTCGCTGTTTTAAAGTTTTGTTGCAATTGGATTATAGCAGCAAGAGGGAGTAACAGTGCCATATACTGCAAATTAATTTTGAAAGTCGCTAGATCAATGAATCACAACCCCTAGCAGCCCGCATCAAGAGCCACTGTTCCTATGGAAGCTATATGATATAGTCATCCGATCTTGAACAAATTTTCTCAGGATGCAACAGTAAGTAAGCAATAATCTGTGAGCTTACACTATTTAACACGAGTTCGGTGTTCTCACTTCAACGGTCTGTATCTTCTTTTCTACCCTGCGGAAGCCAACGATCCTAGTCTTGTTTTGTTAGTGATATAGGTAACTATGTTTTCTGAAAACATTAGATAATGATTGGATTTGAAGTCATTTGATAAGTCGGGTGAAATACGCCAAAGCAAAATGTAAACAAAAAAGAAATGTTACAGGTCTGCACTGAGCTTATATTTTTAAAAAAATTTTTTATTAAAAATTTTTAGTAACGGGTCCACAGACCTTCGATTTTTTAAGCTTGCGTATGCGACTTGGCATACTCTGGGTGTACCGTAGCACGAATTCAGGGGGGATACCGTACCACACATCCCTTGTCCTCTCCCACAGTTCCATCAATCCAATTGGAGGGGTCGCGTATTTAACCAGCTGTGATTTGACATGACTCCATAAATTTTCCATGGGGTTCATGTCGGGAAATCCAATTTTCTACCAAGTGGGACGTGTGCTTTGGGTCATTGTCTTGCTGAAAAGTGCATTTTTCAGCAGCAAGACCCAAATTCCCGATCGGTGCTGGCAAATTCTGTTGCAGAATGGTCAAGAATTGCTCCTTTCGCAATATTCCGTCGATTAATACCAAAGGACCAACTCCATTTTTATATATGCAACCAAAATCATAATAGAGCCGCCACCATGCTTTACCATTTGCCTCACACTACATGGCGACTGGATTGTGAGGTCTCTAGTCCAATGCCAGGAGCGTCCATCTGACTCAAAACGATTTATTTTGGTGTTATCTGACCATATAACCTAAAAAACAAAATTATTTTGTAATTGTTAATGCCTTTATATAAAGGCTTTGACTATTCATTATATATTCACTATACTATATGGGGTCTACCACGTCTCCTTCTGATTGTTACATTCATTTAATATTCCTACCCTCCACTACAGATATCCAGTTCAGTAACAGTGACAAAGTCTATGTTTAAGCCCCGACATATCGAAAACTAGGATCTAATTTAAATTTGTGTTTGTGCGTATTATTTTCACTAGTTCTATTAGAATCAGTTATCAGATCTTGGCGCCACAGAAACCGTAGTACTGCCAAAATTGACTTTTTGTCTAAGCATTAACAATTCCTATATGCTACGGTTACTATGTTATTAATAGGATTCCTTGGGTGGCAATACAAAAACAATTATGATATCATGCATCTCACCAGCTGATAGCAACTACGATGAAACAATATCCACTTTACGATATGCGAGTCGTGCTAAAAATATATCAAATATACCAAAAATAAATGAAGACCCAAAAGACGCTCAGCTTCGGCAATATCAAAAAGAAATATTTGAGTTAAGAAAAATGCTAGATGAGAGTCAGCAAAATGAGAATGTTATTCTTCACAAATTTGCCGAAGACAATGATAAACAAAGAAAGTTATGGCTGAAGGAGGAAAAAGCAAAGATGCGTCAACAGATGTTTAAAGAAATTAATGAAAACAATAAGCAGACAAGTCAAAATAATAGCAAACATCTGATTGAGTCAAGTTCTGAACGACCGGGGACTGAAAACGAAAAGGAATATATTCAACTCAATGCACGCAAACGTATTGATCTTATAAAACAAGCTCTCATCGGTGGCGAAAGAGTTGATGACATGCAATTGAAGGAACGTCACAGACTACGTAAATTAGAAGCACAACAGCATTTGAGTGCTATTGCCCGGGCTCTAAGCCGAGTTGAGAGTGAGGATCGTGACCTGTTACAAGATCATTACGCTAATATTCAGCAGGAGATGGGAATAAAAAATGAACGAATTAAGATGCTTAACCAAAAAACTAAAATGCTCGAAAGAGAGATAGATGATCTGAACTCAGAATTTCAGTTAGATCGAGAGGATTATCTAGATGAAATTCGACAACTTGGTCGACACTTAAAATTCTATCAACTTCTTTTCAGCAAAGCCCGTCCTATTCTTCAAAAAAATGGAAAAAATTGGTAAATATATTATAAAATGTTTATATATGTTCTATACTTTTCTAGACCTCTATTATAAGCTATTTCTACGAGCCCTGATTCGGCGTCATTCGCCAAAATTTTAGCTTGATCGTTCGATAAGAATAGAATCTCTATTTAAATTTATTTAATTTATATGGTAAACACAATACCAACTTTATTTTAACCGAAGTAGCTCTTGATTACAAATTGGACAGCGGTTTTATTTTGGGCGAATCAGAAATCGCCGAATAAAGTGCCAAATTTTGGTGAAAGGCCAAAATTCAGACAAACTCGAATGACATCGAATAAAGCTAATTATAGTTATTTTGAAAATAGCCTAAAATATAGAGCAAGCTAATTTTAAAAAATTTAGATACCCTTGAAGTGCCCTATATAAGCCGTCAGTTTTTTTATAGAATCTGTTAGATGTTGATTTGAAACCGATCGTTCCTATGTCAGTTATATAATGTAGTAGACTAAATTTGGTCAGGCTGTTGTTATACTTGATATATCTAAAGCAGGGGTGCCCAAATTCTGCTTTCTGCAGTGTACTCACATCATACATCTGTAAATAAAAGCACAAGCACATGAAAGTAACATTTTGGTTTCATGTCAACTTGTACACTGGAAAAATGATTATCAAATCGTTTCCATATTGGTAAATGTTAATCAAACAAATTTTTTTATTACATTAAATATACAAGTATGCACCTAAAAAGAAATAATAATTTTTATTTAAAATGCATAAAGCATTTATATTTTGTCTAATGCTTTTAACTATATTCTCAATTTTGCAGCTCTAATACATAGGCACTGTTATTTAAAGCAATTGCTTTGTTGTTTAATTAACGTTTGTGTGCGTCCCATATGAAAAGTGTAAGTCTATACGCCTAGCATAGTCAAGCGTAAAACAAAAACAAAAGTTTACTAAGTGTATAGGGCCTGGGCACCCCTGATCTAAAGTATATTTTTATTATATGTTTTGTAACAAATCTGTCGATTTATACCGATTTATACGGCTATCCAAACTTTGGTGCACTTACAAAAACAACGCACGAAAAACTTGTCAAAAGATAATCAGCAAGACTTGGTATATGTACATGTTTCGCACAGGAAAATATAAGTTTGCATAGTAAACAAGACTATATCATGCTACTGTCGCAGAAATGATAGGTCATACACACTTTGTTCGGAATGCAAATACCATGGGCGAAACGAAAAAAGACAAAGCCATCCCAAATTTCATTGCAAATCATTGTTGTTGTTGTTTCCTATACATTATTTTGGATCGATATTTCTTTTTTTTTGGCCTTTTTTGGTCTGCATAATATAATCTCTATCGTCAAGATGAGAGATCGAGCCTTAGCATTAAATCGTGCTCCTGGTTAAGTATTAACGTATTAAAGCAGGGGTAAAAGAAGCAGGAAGTGTGTGAATATTTTCCCGATTAGCATCAGTTTACTTATATAATCTTATCGCATTAGGAACCCTGATGAAATTTTTGAGAAATCCTATTGGAATGACGACTCAAAATCATGGAAGTTACCAAACACAATAGAAAACTCTTTCAAATTACCTCCCGCCAATCTTAGATCAGCTTTTCAAGAAACGCGTTTCATAGAAAAAAAGGCCTTGGATGGTAATATAGAAGATGAAAAAGCAATGAGTTCTACTGACTCGGAGGATAATGATGTAAGTATATCTTTTAACGATACAATCAGGTATTCAAACCGAAATGAATAAAGGTTTTTATGATTTCTTTCAAAAGAAAATAATACCTAAAAATCCTATCCAAGGTTAATTGGTATGCACAAGCAAGGCAATAAATGTTTGAAAACAATTTAATTTTAATTCAATAAAATGGTTACCTACCCAGTGTCGCCAATGAACGCCATTCTGCTGATCAACAACATATATAATTTTTGGGGCTTGCACAATATAATAGACCTATTTGTACTTTTTAAATTACTCTGTACAAGCCTAAAAACAACTTTAACAATAATGACAAAATAAAAAATATCATCTTCAATGGAGTTCAACTAGACATGTCTGTCTCTCTGGGAACTTGGAAACATAGAGTTAGTTTGATTCAACTGCCACTTTATTAATAGTTTATCAAAATTCTTTGAAAATGTATATTGTAGCTCAGAAGTAACGCATCCCCAGATACGTACAAGGTCAATATACTACAAAATTACTTTCGGCCAAATCGCAAAAACACCGAACAATGCCTACAAAGGAACAAGAGATCCAAGAGATTCGTGGCAGGTAAACAATCAAATTGTTTCTATTCACAAATTAACATACGGGTTTTATTGTAGATTTTATACTACGAAAAAATACTCCTCTACCCATAAATGAGTTGCAACCGAATACGCTTATCAAAAATTCGGCTTTCAACTTTGATTACGGAAGAGTGGACAATCCATTGGACAGGTCTTGGATCAATGTCACAACCATAGATAAAAATAACACCAGTCGCAACAATAGTACTCAAAAACTAAGCACACTTAATGGCTAATAAATAAAATTCATCGACAGATATCCTAATCATCAACAATTAATGTAATTGCTTATGGGAATATGTGTATTATTACAATCAGCTTATACCTAATTTTGTAATATCTATGTCTTAATTCTATGGACGAAAATGTCAGATTAAATTAATCCTTTATTTTTGGTATACATAGTATGGCACTATGGCCGAACCTGACCTGAATATTTCACTCCAATCGGATGGTAAACGCAGAAGTTATTCAACTAGCAATGCAACAATGCAAAAGGAAGAAGAAGAGACGCTATCGACCTCTATGTTTATCAACTGATATATTCGTGGTGACGCCATATATTAAAATTTCTGGTACCCAACATTGAAGAAAAATCGTTTGTAAACGCGTTGCACTCAAACATTTTTTAATTGGTGACTTTCACCATTAAGCTTTTTACCACTTTATGCTCTTTCCCGGCTCTTTACAGGGTCTCCAACCGTCGAGCTTTCACCATTGTTCTTACTACATTTTTAGACCCTGTACTTTAAAATGGGTCTATTACGTTTGTGCAAATGTGCGTAACAGGCAGATCTCATAAAGTATATATGTATATTCTTGATCAGCTTCAACAGCCGAGTCGATATAGCCATGTCCGTCTGTCTATCTGTCCCTTTTTTGAGTAACTAGATCTCAGAGACTATGAGAGCTAGAGACACCAAATTTGGCATGTATGTACATCTATATCTTGTATTGAACAAGTTTGTTTTAGATTTTTGCCACGCCCCCTCAAATTAATATACAAAATTTCCAAGTCGAATTACAAGAGCACCTTTGATGCTAGCGCCTTGATTTTAATTTTATCCGATGATAAACGCGGACGTTATTCAACTAACAATGTTACGGGCAAAATCAACTAATATCTTCGTAGTGGCGCCATCTTTGGGAATTTTTTGAAACTTAAACAATCTGTAATGATCGCTTTGCACTCAAAAAGTACAGGGGGTCCTAATGTCGAGCTTGCTCCACCGTAGGTTAATGCACTTTTTATTTTATTTTTTTAAAATATTTTTATTTTTATGTAACAAACCAAGACATCTTCGACAGGCTTTTAGTCAGCTCTGACCCTCTCTAGCAAACGAAAAATACATAAAAGAAAATTGAATCGCTTCTAAAACAAGCCTTGGTCTTAAGCATTAAGCAGTTGCTCATTCAGTTGTCAGCGAAACCAGCGACGGTGATTATGCGAATTATACTAGCTCTAAAAATAACAGCAACGATGAAAGCTCTGATGATTAACTTCAACCTCTATAGAAAATAACAAAGAAAATTGTAAATAATGTACATACAGGGGAGTTCCACAAAGCTCTAGATCTTTTATCGACAATTGCTTTTGAAAATAAAAACTGTTCTTAATGTTGGTGTTCCTAAACTGTCAGAGATTTTAATTTGTCAGTTTTTTTGAAGTAAGAAACTCTATTGCTGTTCTTTTATTTCGAGTTGCTACAAAATTATTTATAATTGATAAATTTTATAACAGGTAAAAATTTATGTTAAATGTATTCCACGCGTTTATAATACATTTTAAAAAAATTAAAATTAATTCAATAAATTTAAAGTTTTAAATTTAATTTTAACAATTTTTTGGACATTTGAAAGCACTATTTGCTTGCTTTAAGGAAACCAAAAAAATTGCTTTTGAGTTTCTTTTACGTTGCTAGATTTTTGTAGAGGATACCTGATAGTGTGTTATATTTGCTCTAGTAAGTCAAAAGTATTTAAGTCAGCTTAATAAATTACTGTAAAATGACACAAAAAATAATTTTATTTATTTTTATGTTTGAAATTTAACTTTGGTAACGTATAGCACCCTCTGTACACCACAACCTGTCTGTCATTTTAAAGACAAAGCACTTTACTGTTAGAAAATTTTTAAATTTTGAGAATATATGGATTAGTTCACAAGGTACGACTTTTTAATTGAAAAAAAAACAGATTTTTTAACAATAATAATTTATAGAAAAAAAATTAAAATAAAATAAAATTACACGACGCGTAATCTAAAAATTATTTTTCTTAGCTCATATGAATGACAGAAAAATATAAGGCAGTATGTATTAAGCCTGAGTGTATTAATCTACAGTTTTGAGAAAAATACCCCACGAGGCCCTAATGCTTCTAGCTATCTAACTTTTAAAACAAAAGGGACCTTATATTTTTTTAATTTTTCTTGAATTTTAGTTAATTTATTTTTTATTTAAATATGTGTATTTGTTAAACGACTGATTTAATTTAATAACAATATATTATAATTAGTAGACAAATTGATTATTTTTCGTCGACTGCAAAGTTTTTTAAGATCGGTTGTGCCGTTCTCGAGAAATGATTTAAAATGTAAGAGCACCTCATTCAAGACTCGGAGTGGAGTTGATTTTTGATAGGGATGATTCGATCATACTCAAACACAATCGTTGCAGTTCTCATATGTGGACCGGTATAAGACAATTACACAAGATAATGCAAGAAACTTACCATTTTATAAATGAGTTTTTACCCAACACGTGTTCAAATACCACTGCAGTGCAAAAGACACCTTGATAAAAATACACTTAAAATGTTGCCAACCCATACAAAATGTAGCCGATCGAGTAGATCGCTAGACCAACCGGCGGTTATGAAATTTCAACTCGGGAGCTAGACACTGCTGTCTAACAACAACACGGTTAACAGGTCTACCAAGTGTTTCTACCTACTCTCATGTGCATGTAAAAAATAAAAATAAAGAATGCAGTACTATATCAAATAGCTGCCAAAGAAATGATCGGTTTGAAATTAACATTAAGTTTAAAAACCTTTTTTGTTTCTTAATAGATCTTAACCAAACTCACGCATTGTGTTTGCCTAAATTTGGTTCAAATCGGACTACTATATCATAAATCTGCCATATGAACTATCGGTTTGAAATCACATGGCACATCAAAATTTTATAATATATATTTTTGTGCATATCTGATAATTTGAGCAATTGATCAGAACTTATAAATAACCTGTTGAAAACATCCTCATTTTGTTTAGCCTGCCCGATTTTTCTAGAAAATTGCTCATGATTTTATTACAAATCTATGTGTGCTTTTGATGAGTGTTGTCCTATTGGAAGAAAAGCTTACTCTATAATTTTGAATACCAACATTTTTGTTAAGGCCTAGTGCCCAGCTGACTGGCAACTCCAAATAAAAAAAAATAATAGAAGATAAAAGAAAACAGAATTTTCTGCTGTGACTTTTCGCTGGTGCGATATCCAGCAAAAGTTGCCAGCTAAAAGCACTAGCGTTTTTCAAAACTGTTTTTAGCTGGCATTACGCTCTAGATTAGCACCTGATGAGAAAAATATATGAGGTGCTCTAATTTTAGCTGCTGGGGGGCGTGGTATCCAAAATTTGAAATAAACTTGATCTGCGTGCAAATATAAAAAGTCTTCACACCAAATTTGGTGCTTCTAGGTCTTACCATCTCAGAGATCCTTTCGATCATACGGACGGACAGACGGACATGGCTATATCGACTCAGCTTGTCGCCTTGGTCAAGAATATATATTCTTTATGGGGTATGTCACGCCTCCTTCTGCTGTTACACACTTTTTTTTAACAAACTTAATATACCCCCAGGGTATAAAAATGAAGGAAACTGGAGCAACATCAAAAAGGCGTTTGAATAACAAAAACAAGATCGAGAGACTGTGAACTACAACTGAAACTTAGTTTTTTCATATATCTTCATTTATTTATTTATAAAATACATATAATCCCTATTTCTCTTTTCCTATCATTCAATATACTGATAAACCCTCACTTACGCTATTTTTATTGTGCTGTTTCCGCTGCAGCAACAGAGTTACCATGTAAATTTGGTTTATTTTATGTGTTCTCTTGGCAGCTCTGCCTTTAGCTGCCTACCTGCAAAATATTAGGCATTATTTTCGCTCCTCCATAACTTTGCTGGGTACTAGGCTTCACCCTATAATATTCTACTATATTTATGTATGTATGTAAATTTACAAATTGAGAAAAAGGTGAGTTTTCATTTGCTCTACAACATATACTTGGGCCCTAATTCAAATTTCTTAGAAAGAAATGACCTTTGCTAATTATACAAAATATTTATAGAACATGCACGGATACAAGCAACACATAGTACAGCTCCGTATAATAGAATCCATAGAAAAATTGGTATAAAAAAATGCAGCTTCGGTGGAGGAAGCTCGACAGTAGAAGACCCTGTACTTTTTAAGTGCAAATCGTTCACTATAGATTGTTACAATTTCAACAATTTTCAATAGATGGCGTCACTACGAAGATGTCAGTTGATTAACACAGAGTGCGCTAGCGTCTCTTCTTCCATTTGCCCGTAATATTGTTAGTTAAATAACTTTCGCGTATATTATCCGACTCGAATGAAATTCAGGATAGGTTCGGATCATAGTGTATATTATGTGTACCAAAAATCAAGTCGCTGGCATTAAAGCTGCTCTTGTAATTCGCCTTCGAGCTCAAATTCGTTCAACGCAAGATATAGATAAACGTACATTCGGTATCTCTAACTCTAATAGTTTCTGAGATCTAGGAACTCAACAAAGGGGTAGACGGACATGGCTATATCGAATCGGCTGTTGATGCTGATCAAGAATCTAAAAAAGAGGAGGGGTGCGATATTGTTGCGACTTTCAAAACAAATTAGCAGCACTGGTACTCGCTTTTGCTGCTATAATCCAATTGAGTAAACTTTCAAACAACGAGCAGCCAAATCTCTAACTCTTAAAACTATTTGTGCTGACTGACTGACTCAATTATTCACTGAGACATCACGCTGTAGCCCAAACGGGTAATGCTGTCGAGCGGAAATATTCACACGACACAGCTGATAATTTAATTATTTCCAATGGAAGGTGTCAAAATTTCTTAGTATGAATTATTGTTTTTTATACCCTGAGGGGGTATATTAAGTTTGTTAAAAAAAAAAGTATGTAACAGGCAGAAGGAGTCGTGGCAGACCCCATAAAGTAAATATATTCTTGATCAGGGCGACAAGCTGAGTCGATATAGCCATGTCCGTCTGGCCGTCTGTCTGTCCGTCTGTCCGTGTGAACAACGAGATCTCAGAGATGGTAAGACCTATTTCAAATTTTGGATGCCACGCCCCCTTCGCCCATTTTGGTAATTATCAAGCTAGAGACATGAGCTTCGGCAGGAACAATACTTAAGTTCATAAGGATGCATTGTGAAAATTTGATCAAGATCGGATAATAAATACGGAAGATATCCGCAATTATTTTATTCTTTAATTTAATGTGTTGTTGCTGTTGTGTTGTGAGTTTTCGCCCTCTCTCTTTCTCTCTTTCAAATTATCAAGTGATAGAGCTGTCACGTTATTAAACGGGGTACCTGGGTTCGAATCCCGGTAAAAGCATGCTTAAATTCTTTAATTTTTTTTTAATATTTTTTATACATTTAGAATTGTTTTTTTATGTTTTTATTTAGTTATTTTGAAATAACGTGCTCATTGTTGCTTAGACTTTTAAGCACAAATACAAAACACAAATATAATTAATATAAAATTTGAGTGCCCTTCTCTACTACCTCAGGGTATTCTACTGTCGGGATCTCCCGACTGAATGATATATTTTTTTAGATTGTAGCTGCTAACAATCCGATTAGCGAAAACCAAATGGCGTTTAGAGAAGGATATTCAACAGGCTACAATATATTCGTACTGACGTCAATTGCAAAAGACTATCGTCTAGACAATTAAAAGGTTGTGCTTATTTTTTATTGACTTTAAAGCGGCTTTTGACACTATTAATTTCGTCGATCTATCTATAGTATATATAAAACTCTTTATCCTGACTGACTGAATCACTGAAACAACACGCTTCAAGTCAAACGGTTGAATATATCAAATGTTCATAGCTGAGATTTAATTGTTGTGCAATAAGACCGCGTTTTTCGATATTTCAACTAAGAGGGGTCAATTTGGGGTCAAAGGTCAAAATTAATTAGTATTATCCTATTTTTTGAGCTTTCTGTATCAAACTCACAGATTATGTATTTTGTACAAATTGTTACATTCTGAAAAAATTTGGCCAATATCTGATGACTATATCATAAATCTGCCATGGGATCGGATGCACGTTTACCTTTAATATGAAAAGCTTTGTTTTTTTCCAAACTATATAAACGAATTTTAAAGATTGGTTTTATCTCGACGAATCTCGACCAAATTGGGTTTTCCGTCAAATCTCACTTCTTCTGTCAAATCTGACTTTATTCTTAAGAGTACAATTGCAGCGAAAATTTCAGAGAGCGTAGCGAGCAGGGGGCAAGCCTTCTAAAATTGTATAAAGTACTATTTTTTAAGTCTTATTGCAGGGAAAATACGCGCAGGAGGTTATTCGTTTCCGTTTCTATAAAAAAATTACATAGCCTACAGCTGTGACAAGAGTTCCCTATTGCTACCCTACATTACTTCCCGAGATTTCAGGGAGTGTAGCGAGCCTGGAAAGTCCCCTAGTAGTAGATTTAAACGAGAAAATTAATATCTTCGGAGTTCCACAGTTTGAGTTTGATTGCATTTGATTCTTAAAAGTGCATAAATCTCATTTGAGTCAAGCTCTTTTTCTGTATAATGCTGAAATTGTAAGGAGAACCTATAAAGAGATTAAATAGGAGAGGGATTCAATTATATAAAAAAAAGTATTGCATTCAAATCATTAAAGATTTATACGCTTTTCATTTTAATGACGTTATTATTTAGAAAATAAGTCTCTCTTTAATTCCTTATATATAATATATGTAATATATATATATTTATATGTATATATATACTTTTTGTATCTACTTGCTTATACTAGTTGTCTTAATACACACTTAACCACTAATTGAGAAGCTAATATATAAAATCATTTTAGTCGGCATACATTACAAAGGAGGCATGGTTAACTGACATAGTATCACGCAATTCGACTTTAATTGAATTTGTTGAACTTTCCTCACTGAGAGGTTCGTTTGTGTTGGGACAAGTTGCAAAGCGTGGATTACTTGTGTTTCGTCTGAAAGAATAGTTCAATAATTCCCCATTAGTTTAGTTGGCGAGTTCATTGCGTATTTAAAAAATATATGTTTACTTACTTGGCTTTAGCATGAGTTAATATATGTGATTTAAGGTTTGTAGACTGGGCGAATTTTTTGTTGCAAGCATCGAAGGGACATACAAAAGGCCTGTCCCCAGTGTGTATTCTCACATGCGTTCTGTGTTGACAAATATTATACATAAATTACATAATTCTTAAATACAAAAAAAAAATTGTTACCTTAAATTAAAGTCTAACGAAAAACGTTTCCCGCAGCCCTCAAAGGTACATTGAAATGGCTTTTCTCCCGTGTGAACTAACTGATGCCTCTTTAGTTTTGAGCTCTCGACAAATGCTTTTCCACATTCAGCACAGACATGAACACGAGGTCCGTGTGTATGCAAGTGCTTTCGCATTGCAGAAGAATCGCGAAAATATTTATGACATCCTTTGTGGGGACAGGCAATCTTTTTGTCATTGACGTTATTTTGCGTGAAGTCTGATGTATCTGAATCAGTCACAGCAATATTTTCAACTGTAGTAGATCCTAAAAAAATAACAATGATTAATAAACATCTTATTCATACTATTAATAGAAAACCAAAACTTCAATATTCATAACTTTTAAAGCGAACCAAATTTTTAATGAAAATGTTGCAACAAGTGCAAGTTGCAAAGTTAGTGTCTCTTCTTTCCTTTGGCCTGACGCTGTTTGTTAAATACATTCTGAGTTTATTATCCGATTAACATAAATTTTTTTAGGACAGGTTCGGACTATAGTGTTCAGTGAAAACTCCCTTTGCGGACACTTGTAATAGGCAGACACCCCTCTTGAGCGGACACTTTTTCCATGACACTGGTTTTGGTAGGGTTTTCAGAGAAATTTTGCCTTTATTAAGCGGACACTCTCTTGAGCAGACGTGGACACTATAAAAACAATTGGTATTAAAGAGAACTAAAATTCTGTTTTTCGTAAACGCTCGCTGACGAGCAAACTATCATTAATATTATAATATCGTATAGTTTTAAAGAAATTTGTATGTGATGTCTCGGCAGTCAATACAAAGTGTATTATAGGCGCTTTCCACGAGCCGTCATTCGGCGTCATTCGCTACAATTTTCTCATTCGGTCCGAATGACGAATTCGGTCTGTACAAATTCCCATAAGGCCCGAATGATCATTCGCTGCGAATGACGGCGAATTGCGATACTTTATTATAATCGACCTATTGAATTGCACTTTTGTTGCACTTTTCTGTCCCTGTTCGCTATTGTTTTATTTTATAAACACAACAAACACTTTATTTTAACCAAAACATGGCATGTTTACAAAATGGACAACAGATTTATATTGAGCGAATGACAAATCGCCGAATGACGTGTTAAATTATCGTGGAAAGACCCAAATCGGAGAAAATTTAATGACACCGAATAGCGCGATTGACAGTGTTCGTGGAAAGAGGGCATTATACATATAGTTATGTATATAAATAACAAATTTAGATTATGTTGCCGATCGCAAGCTGAATTAAAATGTGTAAAATGTACTAAAGAGTTTAGGCACTTTTTATTGTATTTGTATGTATTTGAAAAATCGATCAATGTCGAAATTTTCGATGTTGCGATCAATCAATATTTCCATGACCGAATTTAAAAATCCCATTTTAAGACCTTGTACTTTTTAAGTGCAATGCGTTCACTAAAGATTGTTTTTTAATATTGCGTACCAGAAATTTCAATAGACGGCGCAGCTACGAAGATAGTAGTTCACAAACATAGAGGTCGCTGGCGACTCTTCTTCATTTTACCCTCAACATTGTTTATTGAATATCTTTCGGGTTAACCGTCCAATTTGAATAAAATATTTTGGATAGATATTTACCAATTAAAGGCAATTAAGGTGCTCTTGTAATTAGACTTTAAAATTTTGTTTTCCAATTGACGAGGGCAGAGGGGGCGTGGAAAAATTTTTACAAAATTTGTTAGATGTTGATCTCGAACCGATCGTTCATATGACAGCTATATGAATAGTAATCTGATAGTAATAGATGTGGATTTCGAGCCGACCGTTCCTACGGCAGCTGAGCGATATAATGATCCGATCCGGCCGATTCCAAGATATGTACTGCGTACAGCAAAAAGACGGGCTTGTACCCAGTTTCATCAAGATAGCTTCAAAACTGAGAGACTAGTTTGCATAGAAACAGACGGACTAACATGGCTATATCGACTCAGCTCGTCGCCCTGATCAAGAATATATATACTTTATGGGGTCTGTGAGGCCTCCTTCAATGCGTTACAAACTTTGTGACAAAATTATAATACCCTCTACAAGGGTATAATAAATGCGAGATATAGATGAACCTACATGCCACATTTGGTGTCTCTAGCTCTTATGGTCTCTAAGATCTAGGTGGCACAAAAAAGGGACAGACAGACGGGCATGGCTATATCAACTCGGCCGTTAATGCTGATCAAGAATATATGCACTTTAAGGGCTCTGTCACGCCTCTTTCTGACTGTTAAATTTTATGGCCAACTTGATTGGTCCATTTAGGTTTTTTTAAGTACATGGTTTCGAATCGAACATTATAATTAAGAATGGGCTTCGTTTTGGGTCCGAGGGTAAATAATTTGAAAAGCTTGGTTTTTGTTTCGGTTTAGAACAGATTAGCAGCCTTGATCAATATTATCTGTACAACAAGCATACCTTGACGAAACGCAGGAACACCTAAGCCAAAGGGTGCTGATCCTGACGCAGACCCAGTTTCTGATGATCTTTCGCAATCATTCTCCTTTTGCTTCAATGCTTGTTTTTGTATAACGTTAACTGTTTGTTCGTCGTCCTGAGTGCTTAGTCCGTATCTATTTGAATTTGATTCGCAATTCAAGTTTTTAAGGTTGCGATTATTGCTAGTGTCTGTTCCTGCTGTTGCAGTCAATGAAACCGTCATCTGCTGCTGAAGCTGCATGAATTGTTCTTGTTGCTGTTGAAAAAACAAATGTTGCTGTTGATGTAATACTGTCTCCTTTTTTTCCCGTTCTTCAATCTGTTCATCGCCTATTGTTTGGCTGGGTGACATGAGCACAGTTGAAACAACATTTGATATTGGCGTTTCATTGTCATTTAAGTTGGAATACTCATCATCCGATGTCTGAGATGCCCACATTGTAACACTAAACTCTCCTTCCATTGTCTTAATTTGTACCAACTTCTGCTCCCAGCGTCTGGACTTTCCATTAGCTGTCTGTATCAAAGCCATATTCTTTTGTCTGTCCATTATTTCAGAAGCTTTAGCTCGATAATCTTTTTTAATCTCTTGTTGTTCTCGCAACTGCTGCATGTAATTCATTAAATCTTGCGGAATAACGTCCTCGGCCTTCAAACTATTAACTGTGACCATAACATCATTGTCTTGCATTTGAAGGTTCGATTTCCTTTGCCTGTTTAAATTGGAAATACCAATTAAACTATTATACTGTAAATTAGATTGTCAGAGAATATCTTACTCTTTTGTTGAGTGTGAGGAGCAATATTTTTAGCCATCTTCAATAGATTTTTACCATCATAGCTATTGACGCCGTTAAGTGCTTCCGATTGAACATCTGTGTCAAATACTTTATCGTTATGCGATTCAAGCAGCATTTCGGTGCCTTCTGGACACAAAACTGTTAGATTCACATTTACACAAAGAAAGAAAGAAAATATTATTTATATTTAAATAAAATTTAGTAATAGGAAATAAATTTATAATGTTTAAAAATTGTATGATTCAAAATTTAATATTACAAATTTAATACATATTATATAATTGATTTTTTAATTTACTTAAGATTCTGTTAATTGGAACATATGTACACATATACATAGTACAGTTAGTCGATTATTTGTACATATTTGTTTACTTTTAAACAAGGGTTAACCCCATGGATCGCATAAATTTCTTTTTTACTTCTTTTATGTTATTGTATGTCAGTATAATACAATAACAAATAATAATGTTGTAAGCTCTCTGGTGTAATGTAAACTTAAAATATTTTAAAAGAAATAAAAAAAAAACCAAAATCCTCTTTTGTTTTGTATGTTATAGAACTGCATATATTTTTGCATTTTTGTGTTTAATAAATCAAACTCACCATCATTAAGATTGGGTACGCTTAAAGTACGAAGCTCATCGGATTTTGAAACTTCATACTCATCATTCTGAACCAGTATACCGTAATGTTCATACGCAAAATTACTTGGGTCCATTACTAATTGTAGGTGCTTTAGTTGTACATCGCACTTAATTTCAAATTAAAGGCATGTACATGTATGTTGCGTGCAAATGTACTTGTCAACTTAACAATTTGCAAACGGTCTGTACAGATTCTCGAGTGCTAATTTAGGATATTCAATACACCGATACCGATTATGTTTTTATATGCTATGATGTTACCCATAGATTTGTTCAATCACAATACCTACACACATACATATATCATAAATTGGCATATGCTGAACTTCTACACGAAAGGTAAAACTAACATAGACCAAAATCAAGTATAAAACAAATATGCTCAATCAATAGGCATTTATGTTGTTTTTCTTAAAGGTTTATGACAAAATTGGCATCCTTATCGATGTCAATAGCGAATATTTTAGACTGCTCAACAATAATTTTCTCTTTTAGAACAAATGCTGTAGATGCATTCTTTGTAGTCACACGAACTTTAAAGAAAGTTTAGATATGTCTGATTAATTAAAAAAAAAATTAATTGTCTTGATAACAACTATAAGCACTTTTTTTTGTGAAAATAATTTAAAGGGCACCAAGCAGAACAAAAATTGATGCGATGAATAACTGGCAATCTGACGTGACTTTGTCGATCTCATTATGTCTCTATAATAGTACATTTCCATTAGTTGGTATTTTTTAGTTGCGTAAAGGTTCACTCAAAATTTCAAAAAACAGTCAACAGCTTTTTTGGGCTCCTTATTCTGCTTAACACATTTGAGTAAATACATTGTGTGTGTTAATAAAGTCTAAAGTCTACACATCATTTTTTATTTTTCATGTAAATAAGTAATAATTAATTTAAATATTCCCGACTAGATCTTTTTTCATCTGAAAACTCCCAAAATATCCCAAATTCTTGGATACGATGATTATACGGAGCTCGTTGTGTTAAAAGGTTACAGTACTGTAGAATTTAAAAAAAAAACCCAAAAATCCATTTTCAAAAGTTTAACTATTTTGGACCATGGTAAAAAAATATAATGCAGGAAAAGATTTTCCTTGACCCTCGGATCTATTTTAGCCGATTAATCGATTGAAATAGATCGATTTTCATGAAATGTCGTCCAATTTGAACATTTTTGAGAGTGCACTGCCATTGCCAATTGCACCATATACAACATTTACTAGTTTTGGACTCTTAATTGTCTCTAATTCAATAAATAAATCTGACATTGGCAGGCCAACAGCTGACAAATAATACGCAATAGATGCGGTTCCAGTGTAAGCGACTCGCATTATTTTCCCGCACCTTCGACAATGATGCGGCAGTTTGAAAACAGTATTAGCAAATGGTACAAAATACACACGTGGAGCCATTATATAGATAAGTAAAGTTATATTTGCTATAGCAAGTGTGAGTTATACCAACATTAATATGAATAACATAATTATAATATGTTACTGATCGTAGTCCAAATTAAAATGTTTTATGTGTTAAAGTGTTCATGCACTTTTCTGTATATATTTATGTATATGCATATGAAAAATTCATCAATCAATGTCGAAATTTTCGATATTGAATACGCTACTTTAAGAATCCGTTTCTTAAAAAGATGTTCAGTTTGGATTTTCATCACTTACATATCTTAAGAACGCCAATATGCAGACAAACGTGGACAGATTTCGATAAATTAATTAGTCGATTTTTAATTGACTAAAAAATTTAAAATTTTTTAAGGCAAATGTGTACTTTTTGGTTCAAACCTAAGCCAAATTTACAAAAATCAATAACTTTAAAAATCCGTACGATTCTCATTCAAACTGGTCAGTGAGCTCCTGTATTGCCCACAGCAGTGTTGTAAAGTGTCCGTTTTTACTTCATCGCTAGACGCGGGTATTTATACCATTCTATTATATTACATTTGTATTTGTTTTGCTTATTTGTATAACAACGTATGTAATGTAATAAATTCAATGTTGTTGTGGATTTTGTTGTTGTTGTTATTGCTTTATTTGTCCTGTCAGAGACATTATTGTAATACAAGGTGTGCCTTAAGTACGAATTTTTTTCTAAAATAACTCGTGTGTAATACTTAAGAGAGTATGTCGTTGTAAAAAATGTTTGCCTTCGATACATTTTGTAGTATACTAATGTCTCCCACAGGATAAATATATAACAAAAAAATAACAATAATAACAACAACCGTAAATTTATTCGATAGCAATATATATATTAGCAAAAAAAATAAATTGTCATAAAATTAAATGGTTTAAATATCCGGGCCAAACGATGAAGTTGAAACGGACACCATAGAGCAATACTATCGGTGTCTCGCTCTAACATAGTGCAAAGAGCAGCTTGCACGCTGAGTAGTTAGTATATGTGGAATCGGTCCACTTATCGGTTCCAATATTTCAAGAACCGAGCCGAAAATAAAAAAATTTGACGATTTCTACCGGTATCCATCATCGGACTTTTGCCACTAATGTAATTACAAGCTTTAAAATATGCAAAAACATATACCATATTAATGAGAGGAACAATCGGAATAAAAATAAAAGTGAAATCAATTAATTTGTATCTATATAGATTTGATAAAGCCAAATTTTTAATACGGGTTTCCATCTCTATAACTCAATTTTAGATGTGATTTTCCGCCACATGAATGTAGTAAATAAAAGTTTGAATAAAAATTGTCAACAGATTTTTTTAAATCTTTCACACCTCCTAATGGATATTTAAATACAAAACTAATAACACCTCAAAAAATTAAAAGCTGCAATATTTGTACCGTTTCGGTCGTTCCATATATTGTTAGTGCAGATTACAATTATGCAATCGTATGGTGCATGTCAGCCTTTTGATATCGATACAATCTTTAGCAACTCTGTGGATAGTTTCCCTTTTGACAGAATAGTCAGCGTGACTCTACCTTTTCCGGTTTAAGCGTTTACCATGGCGGTCGGCAAAAATAAGGGTCTCTCGAAAGGTGGCAAGAAAGGTGGCAAAAAGAAGGTGGTGGATCCGTTCTCTCGTAAGGATTGGTACGATGTTAAGGCTCCGAACATGTTTCAAACCAGGCAGATTGGTAAAACCCTCGTTAACCGTACCCAGGGTCAAAGAATTGCTTCGGACTACCTAAAAGGTCGCGTTTTTGAGGTATCGCTGGCAGATTTGCAAAAAGATATTGATCCCGAGAGATCTTTCCGCAAATTTCGTCTCATTGCTGAAGATGTCCAGGATCGCAATGTGTTGTGCAACTTCCATGGCATGGATTTAACAACAGACAAGTACAGGTTAGTACATTTTAAATTTTATTACTTGTGTGGATCTGTGATACATAAATATGTATGTACGTACATTTGTACCATACTTAAATACCTAAACATACTGTTTCAATTGTTTTGACAAAGTAAACTGTTAATTTTAGAGAAATTCTTGTTTTTACCATATTCCCGCTCTTGCGAAAAGAAAATAACATTAAAGTAACGTAAATGCATTATTATAACAACATGTACTGCATTGTATTTTATCAAAACCAATTACTTGACACGTGAGATATACTAACGGTTCATATAATTGCTTTTGATGAATAGATCGATGGTAAAGAAATGGCAAACTCTCATTGAGGCTATCGTTGAGGCCAAGACCGTTGATGGATATTTGTTGCGTATTTTTTGCATTGGATTCACCTCCAAGGATCAGCAATCGCAGCGTAAAACATGCTATGCCCAGCAATCGCAGGTCCGCAAAATTCGAGGACGCATGACGGACATCATCACCAATGAAGTCAGCAGTGCTGATTTAAAGCAACTGGTTAACAAACTAGCCCTTGACTCGATTGCTAAAGATATTGAGAAGAGCTGCCAGCGAATCTATCCATTACATGATGTGTACATCCGTAAGGTCAAGGTACTCAAGAAGCCTCGCTTCGATGTGTCGAAACTTTTGGAGCTTCATGGTGATGGTGGTGGCAAGACCACCGAGGCGATTGTTTCTGCAGAGGGAGCCGTAGTTGATCGCCCAGAGGGCTATGAACCGCCCGTACAAGAGGCCGTTTAAATTGAGACTTAGAATTTGATGCATCTGTAAATTACTATTGCATTCAGAGACAATATGTCTTACAATATATTCAGTAAATAAAAAAAAAAAAATAAAGTAACTTATCAAATCAGTGGTGGGTCTAGGGATATTATTTCTTTCTCTTTGCAGTTTGTCGCACACTGTATAGAGCTTGAAACGTAAGAGGTTAGTAAATATCTGATTATATTTAATTAGAAACTTTAATATTTTATGATGTTTTATTTTTCGTCTCTGTCAATTAATTGATGAAAACTTATTGCAAGCTGAACATAAAATATATAAGATCCGTTGTCCTTTAAGTAAATAAAATCATAACCGATTTTAGTAATTACAGGATGGTCCCCAAACAGGAGCACTGAAATCTTTCAGGTAAATATTTCGAATATTTTCAAATAGAAAATGATAAATTGATGACCATTTTATTTGCTACTCTTGAAATATTTGTCATTGATGAAATTCTTCACCTTTGCAACTGAACTAATTTATAACATTAAGAAATCAACTTGCATAAAACTGCTTAAGTAACAGATTTTCAAAAATTGCAGGATCATCACCAAATTGTTTCTGAATTTGAACTCAAATAACAAAAATAAAATAATTCAGGTAAATAAATTTCAAATAATCCAAATATTTTAAATCTTTATAATTTGATGACCATTTTATTTGCTACTCTTGAAATATTTGTCATTGATGAAATTCTTCACCTTTGCAACTGAACTAATTTATAAGAATAAGAAATCAACTTGCATAAAACTGCTTAAGTAACAGATTTTCAAAAATTGCAGGATCATCACCAAATTGTTTCTGAATTAGAACTCGAATAATTAAAATAATTCAGGTAAATAAATTTCAAATAATCCAAATATTTTACATCTTTATAATTTGATGACCATTTTATTTGCTACTCTTGAAATATTTATCCTGTTAAAATGTATCACGTAGCACTGTTCTTATTTTAAGTAAAATTAACGTCTTTTAACTGGAAGTAAAATATTAATTATAAACAATTGTTTTATCATTATTTCAGATGTGGATAGAATTCAAGTCAATGTAAAAATAAATAATAAGTAAGTTGTGCGGCCATGTTATACTTTTTAATACCTATAAGTTACCTTTCAACTGATTTTGCTGAAATGATTCTATTTAAATAATTGAACTAGTTAAAAACATATAATACGATATCAATGTGATGACAAACTTACCCAGCTCGCTTCGATAAACCATGAAGAGAACTGTTCCTTAACCAACGCAAAAAAAAATTAATTGCTGATAAAATTTGTTTGTTTTTTACTCTGTGCCATAAAGCTAAGCCACATATTAATTATTAAAAAAATATGTATTTTCAGAACATAGTTAACATGGGTTGTCCAAATTAATATTTGATGCAGATTCTTCATAGCATACAAAGGTTAGTTGACACATGTAACCATTTTAATACTTAATTTAGCATTTCCGAAACAAAATTTGATGAAATATCTACGGATTCCCCAGCATTTAATCAATAAATGAAAAACTTAAACACTGAATTCCAAATAAACAGAAAGTATATTTGTGAATATGAAAATAAAAATATACTTTTTATCGCACCTATACATTAGGATACTAATTTTTTAATATTTATTTTTTTTTTCGTAGAATATGAAGCAAACTCGGGAATGTTACATACGAAGGTTAGTAACTTCTTAATTATTAATATAAAATAAACTAGATTATTTAAAATCAGTGTGATGACAAACTTACCCAGCTCGCTTCGATAAACCATGAAGAGAACTGTTCCTTAACCAACGCAATAAAATTAATTGCTGATACAATTCGTTTGTTGTTTACTTTGTGCCATAAAGCTAAGCCACTTGTTAATTAATAAAAAAAATATGTATTTTCAGAACATAGTTAACATGGGTTGTCTAAATTAATATTTGATGCAGTTTCTTCACAAAATACAAAGGTTAGTTGACACATGTAACCATTTTAATACTTAATTTAGCATTTCCGAAACAAAATATGATGAAATACTAATTTTTTAATATTTATTTTGTTTTTCGTAGAATAAGAAGCAATCTCGGGAATGTTACATACGAAGGTTAGTAACATCTTAATTATTAATATAAAATAAACTAGATTATTTAAAATCAGTGTGATGACAAACTTACCCAGCTCGCTTCGATAAACCATGAAGAGAACTGTTCCTTAACCAACGCAATAAAATTAATTGCTGATACAATTCGTTTATTGTTTACTTTGTGCCATAAAACTAAGCCACATGTTAATTATTAAAAAATGTGTATTTTCAGAACATAATTAACATAGGCTGTCCAAATTAATATTTGATGCAAATCTGTCACAACATACAAAGGTTAGTTGACACATGTAACCATTTTAATACTTAATTTAGCATTTCCGAAACAAAATATGATGAAATATCTACGGATTCCCCAGCATTTAATCAATAAATGAAAAATTTATGCACTGAATTCCAAATAAACAAAGTATATTTGTGAATATGAAAATAAAAATATACCTTTTATCGCACGTATACATTTGGATACTAATTTTTGAATAATTATTTTGTTTTTCGTAGAATAAGAAGCAAACTGGGGAATGTTACATACGAAGGTTAGTAACTTCTTAATTATTAATATAAAATAAACTAGATTATTTAAAATCAGTGTGATGACAAACTTACCCAGCTCGCTTCGATAAACCATGAAGAGAACTGTTCCTAAACCAACGCAATAAAATTAATTGCTGATATACCTAATATTTGAGCTGTTTATTCTGTGCCCCAAGTCGAAAAGCAGAAATTATTATTTTTTAATCCATTTTATTACAGAATATGAAATATTAAATTGGGCTTTCCAACTGGATACTTTTTGCTCCCGATCTTCAATATGTGATGACATACCTACCATCATTGGAACAATTATTGATTAAGTATTAATTAAAAAAAGATAAATTTAAAAAAAAAATTAATAAGTAAAATTAAATTTGCTGATAATTATACATAGTTAAACAAAAATGTATGAGCGGACGCGACGGTTTCCCCCTATTTAGGGTCCTTAAAATCGTACTACATTATTACTTTTGTACTTATTACTATATTATAAGAAGATAGTCGCATCTTTCATAATCAAAATGTATAATTATGTGAAGCTGCCACATACGTAGAAACGTTCTAATTTTAAAGCAAATGTACAAATTTAAAATAAATTCGAATTTTCTATAGAAAAACCAAAAAATTTAATTTTGGCAGTTATAATGATGGTTTCATACATTTTTCAGGAATTTTTTGAGCCTTTAGGAAAATATCACGTTTTTCTTTAGTCTCTAACTTAAAAGGTTTTGGATTTTAAGACCCTGTACTTTTAAAAAGTACAAAAGGGTCTATTACGTTTATTCAAATGTGCGTAAAAGGCATAAGGAGGCGTGACAGACCCCATAAAGTATATATGTATATTCTTGATCAGCATCAACAGCCGTGTCGATACAGCCAAATCCATCTGTATGTCCCTTATTTGAACATCTATATATCTCAGAGACATACAGAGCTAAAAACACCAAATTTGGCATGTTGTTTTAGAACTTTGCGCGCTTTGCACTCAAAAAGAACATGATATCCACATCCTACTGTCGAGCTTGCTCCACCGTAGCTTACTGTATTTTTTGATTGATTTTGTCGACTGTTACCTTAAATATATAGTAAATAAATAGAAAATATTAATTTTACTCCAGAATGTACAATTATATTAAGTCCGAAGGGAATCAAAGAATTTATTTCTTATAGACTTTGACCTACTAAACACGAGAATGGGACTTACATTTTTTCATAGTAGCGTTCTTGAAATAATATTTTTTTTTCGAATTTTCGAAGCTGCTTCAACTTTTCTGAATATATGCATATCCCTTACTAATCAACCGATTTGGCCAAGCACTCCCATTAAAGGTAATGAAATTCTCTACTTTCATTCATATAGGATTAAGGCTCGAATACACTGTAGTCTTTTCAGTAGAGTGTAGAGGTAGAGCTCTACTGATGGTGTTTAGATTATAAGGCAAATCTACTACTCTACAGCTACTACGCTAGAGCTCCGAACGAAAAAATTTGTGTATAGCTCTATCATTTGGTCTACAGCCTATTTATAGGCGCTTTCCACGAGCCGTCATTCGCTACAATTTTGTCATTCGGCCCGAATGACGAATTCGGTCTGTACAAATTCCCATAAGGCCCGAATGATCATTTGCTGCGAATGGCGGCGAATTACGATACTTTATTATAATCGACCTATTGAATTGCACTTTTGTTGCACTTTTCTGTCACTGTTCGCCATTGTTTTATTGTATTATGAACACAATAAACATATTTTAATCAAAACAACGCATGTTTACAAAATGAACAGCAGATTTATATTGACCAAATATAGAGCTCCCAGTCTACTTTGATTTTTTTGTTGGTGGAAAATAAATAAAACAAATTATAACCATCAAAAATACAACCCAACAAAAAATATTTGCTGCCGCCGCTATTGTGATTCTTTAAAGGAAATACCGACATCAACGGAAAAAGAGAAGGTGTTAGGTAAGAGTGGATCGAAAAAAGACAAGAGAAAGGATTCTTTGCAGAATTGCTGATGGAGCTGAGGGAAGGTGATAATATAGCATACGAAAACTTCCTTCGCATGTCATATAAAAACTTTCAGGCGTTGCTGGCAATGCTCGACCCAAAAGTAAAAATGTGTGATATGCATTTTACGCAAATCTATTCCGGCTATATTGTTAATAATTTTAAATAATAATATGCATAAACAGAAATATTCAATATGTTTCTTACTTCCTAATAACATATTCAACAGCTAAATTATAGGGCAATACACACATATGCTTTGTCTAAACACTCAAAACCTTTACGGAAGAGTCCAAAACTCTATCTGGCTTGTTTGATAGAGCGTAGAGCTACTGTAAAGCTCTACCAAATATCAAGAAAGCGTGTTTACATTATGTACCCTGTATATACGGAGACTAAAGCATGAAAACATTTCACGTATTTCTTCGAAAAATTCGTGTATAAAAACTATTACATGTATTTGAGCTACACACGAAAGTTGACCATGAATTCAGCTAAAATGCGTGCAATGAAACTTATCGTTTTTTAAAGTGTGTGGCAAAACTAAAAATAATAAATACACAAACATGTAACAGTGTTTATGCACACATTTTTTTTAAAGAAATACGTGAAATGTTTTCACGCTTTTCTCTCCGAATAAACAGGGTAATAAAGAGAAAAGTAATCATCTTAAGCAAGCTGGATGGAAAAACAAAACGCAACAGCAGCATTTACATGTGAAAATATGAATGGACTGTGCTTTTGTGCACTCCAAACACATCCCCTACTACCCGGTACTCTGCGCAGGCTGCCAGCTTATATATGCAGATTGCTATCTGCTTTTCCAAAAGCACAGGAATTGTTAAAAAGTGTGGTTACTTTGGAATATGAGGACGCAGAAGGCGACATAATTCAAAAAACCGATTTCTTTGACATTCTGAGGTTTTCAAAGAACAAATTTTCGTTTTTGCGGTGTTCTGTCAGTGTCCAATATGCCGTGCTTCTGGACCTACTCTTAAGTCTCCGCAAATCAGCAGCTGCAGATGGTTAAAACTGCATCAGCGTCATCAGACAATCCACCATTAAATTTTGCTTTGCCTGTACTAGGGACATTACGCGGATGTGCCTCCTCTTTTATTAGAAAATAATTTCGCATTGCGTCTCTGCCGATCCAGTTGAAACAATTTTGCAGCTTCCATTATATAATTTACACTCTTCTTTAAACAGCTGTTTACAAGCAGCCTTTTGCATTTGTAGAAATTTTCTCAAGTCTGGCAGCTCTGTCTGTCTTATTACGCGAAATGGTCGTGTGCCGTATAAACAGAGGTCAATTCATTTCGTGAATTTAGAAATACGTGAGCTAGTACGTATAAACGTAGTAATAAAGAAACTTTGCAGAGAAAACTCTACGAAAGAGTTGTCAAATAGCTCTAGTGTAGAGCTCTAAAGTGTGTTTACATTTCTCTACCCAACTCTACTTAGCTCTACCTCCACACTCTTCCGAAAAAACTCTCTAGTGTAAACTCGTCTTAAGATCGGCTTAGTAGTTTAGATGCTATCAACTTTAAAAGATTGAATATACGTGTTTCTTGTGACTTTTTGAGCCGAAAAGCTGACATATTGTCCTGGAAAAATTAAAATCGCTAATTAAATTTTTTAGGTTCCATGTAAAATTTGTAATGTCTCGAAGAAAATAATCTTTTATTGATACAAGTCAAACAATACATGCGCATATGGATTTGCGGCGTATTTTGACGTATTTTCAACAGTCTCCCATTTACCAATTTCGAAAAATAGTGAATAATTTTTAGATCGTACTGCTCTACGATCTAAAAGAGGGTAGATTTTCGGATGGAGGATGTTTGAGATCTTTTCCGGCTGAAGCTGTTAAGAATAGGACATAATCAACAACGATTAAGGCCAAGCTGGCATTACTGTTTTTATTTATTTATTTAATGTCGACTATGCAATCGAAAGATAAAAATGCTTTAAGTAAAAAAAGAAAAATATTATAATATATGCATGTTATCAACTTGATATTATGCGATAGTCACTGGATATCGCTAAGATTTGGTCATAATTCCTAGTACACAGCAACGTTGTGGCAGGAAATAAGAGTGCCTAATATTTCGAGGGTGCCGTCTAAAAGCAGAGTTGCCAGTACGATCCATAAAATAAACACAAGTTGAATTGTAGCTCTGTTGCTGCCGCCGTTTGTTAATTCAAAAGAGGAAATAAACGCACTGAAAAATAGAATAAATGATAGATTATTTATGGGGATCGCACCAGTGAAAAGTCGCAGCAAAATTCAGCTTGCGTTTAGCGGTTTTATTTTTATTTGGAGCTGGCAGTTTTTTTTTACGATTTTTCAGTACTCGAGCTTTTTATTATAGTTACCATCAAAACTTTCGGGCTATTTTTAGCTATTTTGAAGGGCCTGTTTAGCTATTTTATAATCCGAAGAGTTGGCAACACTGGCTGTCAGGCCAAGAAAATCGAAAAGAAAAATTAAATATGAAATCCAAACGATTCTATGATTCTGTTGCTCGAATCAGAGAAGGACTTAGTGCTTAAACATTACAATTTTTTGGCAATCGTTTTCCACTTGTCAAAGATAGAACGTACTGCAATTTGAAGGGCTTGGAAATGTGTACATAAGTCTATGAGATTTTATTTGCAAGACCCGCACTAATCTAAGGTCTTTCCGGACTACAGATCCAACAGATAATTTGTTGCCTCCTAATTCAACAGACTCCTTCGATCCATAGTTAATTTTCAAAAAATCTATTCAAATTCAGTTGCATTTTGGTTTAATGCTCCTTTTTCCCACCCCTAGCTCCCGGGAGAAATGTATAGGGTGAAGTGCAGCATTTGTCTGAAAACGCAGAAATGCGGAATGCAAGTGCAGTGAGTACAGGGCATAAATTAACCTGAACTTTAATAAGTAAATACTGACTTTAGATCTTTAAAGTGTATATCAATGTACAATAAAATAGCAATTACTTTTTGCAAAATTGTATACCCTTTTTATGGTACGAAAGTCAGGAGTGCATATTATAACTCATACCATCTGACAAATGATGCGGGAAATGTGCGACTCGGTGTAAGCGCCTTGCATAAATTTTTCGCGCCTTCGTCAATGTATCTATCAGTTGTGCTATCACCGATTATTTGACAGAACTTCTTTATAATACCATAAAAATACCAACTAATGCAAATGTACTATAAATGGATAAAAATATCGATAGAATTTTGTTATAAAATAAGATAAATCGTTATCTGCCACAAATACATCAGCTGTTTTTGTACCGAGTAACCAACGCTTACAGCAGATTAACATTTTTCGTTAAAATAACATTGTCGTTGTGAACTATGTGTACAGTGATTTCTGTGGGACGGAAGCATCGTACCTCTGTTAATTTTCCAGTTTTTATTGCGCGAGGTTTGGAGAGCGGTTGTGATATATGGAGTGATTTTTATATTTGAATTTCCGCATTTAAAACTTCATTAGATTGAAATATAATTCAGCTTCTTCAACTCGTACCAATATTAAATTTAATGCGAATAAAAGATAAAATATATCATATACATACATAAAAAAGATCGCGCTTGTTTGTGAATTTTAATGAAATCAATATATGTACATACATTAATGTATGTATGTATATACTTTAGACTTGTATTTATGTATTGATGTACATATATAAATTATAAAATATATATATTCACATGCTTCAATCAGATGATTGTATCTGTATCTGTTCACATGTGTACAAGTGTGTGATGAATTTTTGTGTATGTGTAACGTATGTCTATTGCGATCGGGATCGTCATCGTCTGCATTCGCTTGTGTATATAAATATGTAGTGGTGGCATGTGCGTGTAACGAGAAATGGCCCCAAATAAAAGTTGATTAAGTGAGAAGAAAAAATATGATTTAAATGCATAAGAATAAATAAATTTATATCACAAAATTTTAATATATTCATGTAAAAGTTGTTTATATTATAATAAAATACATACATTTGTGTGCATTTTTATGATATATGTACATCTGTATCTACACATGCGAGTGTACACATGCATTTGCATTTGTGTATGTATTATATGTGTTTTGGAGTGGTTATAAATAAATAAAATATAATGAGTGCCAATTTATTTATGTGTATTGTCACATATTTATTTATTTGTGCCTGTGCTTCTTCAGCCTTAAACCTAAGCAAAAAGGCGGAACACGCGTGCTAAACTGTTTTGCCGACGGAGAATTTAAATTTTACATATTACAAATATAAACAACAAAATATCGGTAAGTTTAATTGCAAAGGTCAATACTATATAAAATTACACTTTTGTACATACATACGTACATATGTACGTATGTAAATATCTTATTTTATTTTTAACACTTGAAATAATAATTTTGACAAAATTAAAGTACATACATTGTTTTCCATAGATTTTTTATTCATTATTTTAGATCTTTAAATCTCTTAGTACAAGTTAACGAAATAAATAATTAGCTAGCAAGACCCAGTTGGCTTACTTATTTTTTCAAATCAAAAAAAATATTCAACAATTTTTCTTTGTCAAAATAATTACACTACATACTGTATATGTGTTTTTATGTACATTTATATATAATATGTACATACGTACAAAACAAAGAACGCTTTTCATATTCCCTTGATTTCTACCTTTTTTTTTGTTTTTCGCTCGTTTCTTTTCTACCTGTTGATATCCTACAATCATGTCTCTAAATAGAAACTCGTTGTCATTAGTTTTATTCCACCACTGCTGGTATGTTGATGTTGTTGTTGTCGTGGTTTTTGGGTTCGCTTGTTACCTTGAACTAATAGTCGGACTTATTCCCAACTGTGAGTACATATGTACATAAATATAATCACAATCTGTTTCCAAGACCTGCGTCTCGCCAGGTAAATACATGTTTATAGATAGAGATGGCCAACCTCACATAGGCTGTAATTCTTAAGCGAATATGTGTGTGTGTGTAAGTGAGCGTTTACAAACAAATGTTTGTATGTATTCTTTCACTTTTAGCATGTGTATTTCGTTTTTAAAAGAGCCAGAGAGGGCTTTTATACACGCACACAAAGAATTGCCATCGATGACTGTTCTAGGAAATCGTCTTTCCATCGCGTTAAAGAATGTAACAGGCAGAAGGGGGCGTGGCAAGCCTCATAAAGTAAATACATATTTTCTTGATCAGCAGCAGAAGCCGACTCGATATAGCCCTGTCCGTTTGTATGACCGAAAGGATCTGAGATGGTAAGACCAATGGACACGTAAATTGATATGAAAGCAGATCCATTTTATTTCACTTTTTGGGGCGTGGCACCTTCGCCCACCCATTGCAAAAAACATAACTCTGGCAATTATCAAGTTGGAGACCTAAGTAGTGACACAAATGATACTTAGGGTGGTGTAAATCCACAGGGAATTTTGTTCACGATCAGATAATAATCACGAAGATATTCAATAAACTATTATTCAAATAAGTGCAGTGTTTGTTTTAAGTGTGTGTATATATGTATTATAAAGAGTGGCATATACATATAATATTAAACACACAAAAAAACCAAGGCATGATTTTTAAATTTCTGACTTTCTTTAAAAATAATCATTGTTTTTGAGTAAAATAACTAAATTAAAAAATAATCATAATATTAAAAAAATGTTGATAAAAAAATAAAACTCAAAAATAATGATTATATCGGTTTCGTCATGGTTAACCGTCTCTTCGAAGTTTAAAATTTGTTTAAATACTGTTAATGTTAAATTATACTCAAGTAAATATTAGAAATCTTTTCCGAATTAAAATATAAATTTAGCGCAGTTTAACTTTGGCGCGCCAAAGTTTGGATACCATTGCAGAGTACTTCATAAGCTGTCCAATTTTTTACAAAGTTTGTTAGATGTTGAGTTTAAACCCATAATTCACATGACAGCTTTATGATATAGTAATCCGATTTGTACCAAATTTGGTCAGACTGTTTAAAATTATTTCAAATACACAATCTGTCAGTTAGGTTAAGGTAGTTTAGAAACAATAAAATGTTTCATAATAGATGTGGATTTCGAACCGACCGTTCCTACGGCAGCTGAATGATAAGTGATCCGATCCGGCCGGTTCCGACATATGTACTGCGTGCAGCAAAAAGACGGACATGTTCCAAGTTTCATCAAGATAGCTGATCAAGAATATACATATATACGTTATGGGGTCTGTGAGGTCTCCTTCAATGCACTACAAACTTCGTGACAAAATTATAATATCCACTGCAAGGGTATAAAAATGCATTGAATTTAAGTTGCTGAAAAAAAACCGTTATTTATGAATCGGTTTCTAAACGGTTATTTCGGTTTGAAGAATTTAGGCTTATCGGTTTCGGATCGATATGAAAGTTGCGTTTCAGCTACGGTTTCAGTTAAGGTTACAAATTTTAATCGGTTTGAGTCCCTGTTACAAAATTTGTATAAAAACTGTATTTTTATTAAGATATTTCAAGCAAACTCGCAGTTCTTGGGTCTGGAATCGTTAGATACAATGTAAGCAAATTTAGATAAAATCGGATCACTAAATTAAAAATAAAAATTGGAATGCAGGTTTCTGCAAGGATATGCAATCTTTGGCGTGCCAAAGATAGCTTGCCATATATTCTCATTTTTAAATCTGGCGAATCAACATTTTTGAGACATTCTGTTATCTGTAGGTATTTTTATTTTTATTATTTTTTTTTGTATTGTTGGTGTTATTCTGCCTCACTTCACATATCTCCCCAGCGAAATATTCTAATGGATTGGATACTATGCTTTAAAATGTCTCAACCAAACTCACTGATTGTATGTCTGTTTTCGTTTTAAACAACATGAATACATTTTTATAAAATCGGACTACTATCACTCTAGACGGAAGTCCGCTCTAGGGCGAAACGGCACTAAATGTCCGAGAGTTTGCCAGCAATATACAGGGATGGTCAAAAGTATTTACTCAAAACTAGAGTTAAATCTACTCATAATTTGAAGTTACTTAATGTGGTACATTTTGGTATTAATAGAAAGGTCTTTTAAATTCTGTTTGAATGTGACAAAAATTTGCTTAGCCCAAAAAGTACTTCTTGAATTTTTGGAATTTTTGTGAAAATCTGCTTTTTCAACATTTTCCTTCACTTTAAAAAAGAATATATTGATAATAGAGAGCAAGTCTAGTAATTTAGCTCGTAATAAGTGTGTAAAATTGGATTGTAGATTTTACTAAGGAAAAATCACCCAGGCCAATTACTACTTTGTCGTAAGACAACTTGAAAAAATGTTTTTTGTCTGTAGTTTTATTATTTAAAAATTATATACAAATATTTGTGCTTTGATACGAGCATAAAAAAATACTTGATCATACCAAAACCGGGGGAATCTCCATAATTTTCTGACATTAAAAGAAAAAACCTCATTATTATGTGAACATTTAGTGCCGTACACGCAAAATTTCTGCTCACAAATTATGCGACAAAATATATTAAATCTATATACATATGGGCTAATCCTTTGTTGCGGACGTTACATTTGTACGCCAATTTCCTTGTTAATATATGTAGACGCATCTGGTGTTTACATTTTTTCTTAAATTTTTTTTGCATAATGCAGTTCTTTGGGAATACTTCCTAAACAATTTTAACTTAAAGGTTAAGTGTTTTTAAAAAAAAGATGTGCTTGCTTAAATGTTCTGTTGTGGACGATAAAAAAAATAGAAGCCGACTTTTCGCACATATTTTAGCGAATTTTGCATAGTAAACTAAGAAAGCCGAATTACAACAAGAGAAGTTGAATATAATATTAATTCATCCAGTTAAAAAAAAATTAATTTTTGTTTGTTGCGGAGGATACGTTGCGGCCGTTACATTTCTTCCACTAAAATTTAGGTGTTTTTGACCGGTATTTACAAAAATATAGCTTAACTATTTTGGAAACTAAAAAGCAAACTTATCAAGATAAAGTCGTTCTCTTTGCACGTTGATTCGATTTTTGTTCATTTAAAAACGATCTCACTCTCCACATATTTCATTTCAAAAGTCGATTTTTAACCAAATTGGCAAATATACAGAAAAACTGAATTTGTGCAAAAACGCGATCGGTTTGGTTTGTTAATCAAAATTAATTAATTTATGTGTTAACTACTTATATAAATAAAATAAATACGTTTCTAAATGAAAATTTTAGAAAATGTGAGTTTTTGATGAATTTTCGATTTTTGACGTGGCTTAACTTTTTTGGATTAGACCATATATAAAACTCTTTGTCTTGACAGAATGACACATCACGCTGTAGCTTAAACTGGTAAAGCTATCGATCTGAAACAACATAGCTGAGACATAATTATCGTGCAAAAAGACGGGATTTTTTGATATTCCCACTGGAAGGGGTTAAAATGGGAGGTCATAGGTCGAAATTGCTAAGTATGAAATTTTGTTTTGTTTTCTTGAGATATCTTTGAGATAACTTTTTGCGCTGTGCCGAATGCCAAAATTTTAATTTTTTTTTGAAATTTCGCTAATGATCGGGTTTTGGTTTTCGGTTAACGGCTATGAAAAATTTTGTTATATCGGTTTCGTAAGTCTCCATTTCAATATACTGTAACGACTTCGATTTCCAAAAAAGAACAAAAATTCTGAAATGGTTTTTATATTTAAACGTACTGCTTGGGTCATAATAATAGTAGTGCCCCAAGGCGAAAAACGTATGCCCTAACATTTCGTATGTATTTTAGAGACTTTGTTTTCTAACTTTGTCAGAATTTAGCGTTGGAAAAGCTTCTTTTGAAATGTACCGTTAGGACCTTTTTAACCATTTTTACGTTTCTCCCCAATTTTGTGATCCCCGACTAATTTTAATTAAAAAAGTCACTTGATTGGGTATTAATTAACATAGTTTAATTATTTACAATAGATTTTATAAAGGTTTATTTGTTTAAAATAGTAACAATAGGGCGTGGCAAGCATTGCTCTTTTAAAAATATTGGCCTTATTAGAATAAGAACTTGATTCTCTGTAGGAAAACATACACGAAAGTGCAAAATTTGGTAAAAGGCTCACTAACGATGATAAGAACCGTCATAAAAGTACGCACCAAAAAATTTCAAGGTTAAACCCCCCTTACCATGTCCAAAAGGTTAGTGGGGATTCTAACCGGACAACGACACTAACCATACCAGCAAAACTGTCAAAAAATGGTTTACATAGAATACATATGTTGTAATTGAAAGGCCCCCTCAGTCCCCCGATCTAAGTCCCATTTAGAATTTATGGTCCAATGTCACGAGAAATATTTCCAAGCATGATCCAATAAAAATAATCATCTTTGGGGGATCGGTATGAGCACTCGTAGCTTAAAACCTCCAGAATGGTTTCTATCCCATGTTCCATCGTTGTAACGAGGTAACTTAATATAAAGCCTTGGCAAAAATATTTTGAAATTTATTAATTATTAAGTGCTTTCTACGAATCTAAACTTCTATAATAAAAAAAAGTAAATTTAAAATCATTTTCATCTTTTAAATATTTGAATATGTTCATCACTACTATTATTTTGACCGCCTATTTTCCTGTTTCAGCGAAATAAATATTCCCACGTCTATAAATAATAATAATAATATTAAAAGTCCTTTAAATATCAGTAGTTTGAATAACATTACACGCACTACTATTTTTTTGACCGCAACGCATTATAGTTAAGTCAAGCAAAAGCAAAGTAAAAAATATATAACAGAAATTTTAAATTAATGAATTAATGATAACCTAGAAAAAAAGTCGCTGGCCATAACCAAAAAATACCATTATATCGGAATAACAATAAAAACGTTATATCAGTTATAAGTTTTTACTTTATATTTTTATTTATATTGTCAATTTTATATTTGTTAAAGGTACTAAACGAGCAGGAATTATGCCGCCAAGCAGAGCCTTTTAAAATATTTTTAAATACTTGCTGCCTTATCTGTTATATTTAAAATTTCTTTCCCAGATAATGAATCAATGTCATATTTTTAATTTACAGTCGTAAACTGGCATATTAAACAATAACACGAAGCCTCTGCATACGCTAGGAGCGACATGGATGGCACATCAATTTTTCAGGATATACAAATGAGGTTATACGATGTAATGCATTATGCATTTCGCATAAGCAAGTCGATACTTAAATAATTTTGGAGAACGCTCATATAGTGCTAGTATCCGGAAGAATTGAACCATGCCGCATACACACACTCGTCATGGGTCATCAGGAGATGATTTAGGCAGCACGGACGAAGTCAAGATATTCAAGGATGAAGGTGATCGTGAAGATGAGAAAATATCATCCGAGAACCTTTTAGTCGAAGAGAAATCAAGCCTAATTGATTTAACTGAGAGTGAGGTATGTTGAACATTGAACTAAATATAAATCTTTCTATCAATTTCAATTTTTGAATATAAAACTTTAAATTATAAATTAAAAAAAAAAATATAAAAGCATAGAAAACATGATTCATGGGTGGTGGCCTACATCGGTTCCTAGGATTGGTCAATTAACCAACTTCAAAAAAGTAACACATGTTTCTGTGGTCTCTAATAAAAGTATAGAGACTTGAGTGGAAATTGTATCTTCATAAAAAATTTATCAATGATATGCCGCATTTGTCTTTGTGTATGAGTATGTATTTATATACATGAGCAAGTTAACTTTGTTTACATCTACTTTCACAGACTACTATATTGTCGGGCCCTTTCGACTGAATGCTACGTTTATTCACAATTTATGAAACGTTGATATTGTTTCATTAATTAGAAACCTATCACATATACATTTGTATTAAAACACCAAGTATACTCATAAATGTATTTCATTTGTACAGGAAAAGGGCAGCAAGACAGTGTCTAGACCTGACCACAGTCCCGTTTTTAGTAAGTATATACATATACAATTTTTTTATATATATATATATATATTTATGTATAACTGTTTATGTGAGTGACAATGAAAGCATTTATAAATAAGACAAGTCAATATATTCAATTCACATTTTTAATAATATATCATTTAAATACAGTGAAAACTCTCTTGGACGGACACTCATAGTCAGGCAATTTTCGTCCGTTCCATGGGAGTGTCCGCTTAAAGGAATAATTTTTTTTTAATTTTTATTTTTCGTTCGTTACAGCGATTATTGTAATAATAATGACTTTAAAATTACCAAAAATTAAGTTTAAATTAGTTTACATAGTAACTAATCCTATAAAAATTATTAATAACTGCGATTTTATAATTATAATTTAGACATTATTTTAGTTTGTTTTAATTCATTTTTAACCATTCAGGACTGCAAATGACTTCAAATATTTAATATACTCAAAACGCTTTGAAGTCATCTTTAAAGAATATTTTAAATTTTAAAATTGTGTTCATCCGTCATGTGTGTGTCCGTCCAAGAAAGGTTTTAGTTTGTTTTTGTCTTTTCTAAAGTGCCAAGCTCAAGAGAGGCAAAATTACTCTGGAAACGCTACCAAAACCAAGAGAGGTGGCCGCTAAGGAAGTTTTCACTGTTATAGGATATTATACAATATAACATTTTTTATATTAGTGATTTTTTTTAAATAACTGAAAAAATCACAGTGAACTATATGGACTCTGACCTATTTTTTTAAATAAAGTCAATTTTTAAAATTGTTTTGATCAACAAACTTTTAACGCAATAGAAAATAGAATTTAAAAAACACCTCAAATGTTAATGTTATGTAAAAAAAATGCATTAAGCTACGGTGGAGCAAGCTCGACAATAGGAGACCCTGTACTTTTTGAGTGCAAAGCGATCAGTACAGATTGTTTCAGTTTCAAAAAATTCCCATATATGGCGCCACTACGGAGATATCAGTTGATTTTGTCCGTAACATTGTTAGTTGAATAACTTCCGCGGTTATTATCCGATTTGGATGAAATTTGCAGAATAGGTTTGGAACATAGTTTGTATTATACATACTAAAAATCAAGAAGCTAGCATCAAAGGTGTAATTCGACTTGGAAATTTTGTATTTTAATTTGAGGGGGCGGAGGGGGCGTAGCAAAAATCTAAAACAAACTCGTTCAATGCAAGATATAGATGCACCTACATGCCAAATTTGGTGTCTCTTGCTCTTATAGTCTATGAGATCTAGGAACTCAAAAAAGGGACAGACGGACAGACAGACACACGGACATGGCTATATCGACTCGGCTGTTGATGCTGATCAAGAATATATATACTTTATGGGGTTTGCCACGCCTCCTTCTGCCTGTTACGCACATTTGCACAAACGTAATAGACCGATTTGTACTTTTTTAAAGTACTGGGTCTAAAAATATATCATTCAGTCGAGAGATCCCGACAGTAGAATACCCTGAGGTAGTAGAGAACGCCACTCAAATTTTATATTTATTATATTTGTGTTTCGTATTTGTGCTGTCTGTTTTGTATTTAAAAGTCTTAGCAACAATGAGCACGTTATTTTCAAAACAACTAAATAAAAACTTAAAAAACAATTTTTAAATGTATAACAAAAATTAAAAAAAAAATGTAAGAATTTAAGCATGATTTTACTGGGACTCGAACCATGATATCCCGTCTATCAAGGTGGCAGCTTTACCACTCTTTTTGAAAGAGAGAGGGAGAGAGGGCGAAAACTCACTCTAACACAGCGCGCGCTTTCATTCATTTGTATGTATGTATGTATATGTAAATGCTTCAACGAATAAGCAAATAAGAGAGAGGGCGAAAACTCACAACAACAACACATTAAACTAAAGAATTAAATAATTGCGGATATCTTCCCTGTTTATTATCCGATCTTGATCAAATTTTCACAATGCATCCTTTCTTATTCAAGTATTGTTCGTGCCAAAGTCTCAAGCTTGATAATTACCAGAGTTAGGTATTGTGGGCGAAGGGGGCGTGGTATCCAAAATTTGAAATAAACTTGATCTGCGTGCAAATATAAGAAGTCTTCACACCAAATTTGGTGCTTCTAGGTCTTACCATCTCTGAGATCCTTTCGTTCATACGGACGGACAGACAGACAGACGGACAGACGGACATGGCTTTATCGCTCAGCTTGCCGCCCTGAACAAGAATATATATACTTTATGGGGTCTGCCACGCCTCCTTCTGCCTGTTACATACTTTTTTTTTGTAACAAACTTAATATACCCCCTCAGGGTATAATAATCGCGCGAAATATAAAATAAATAAAAATATCGAAATGTGAAATTATACACTAATTACACTAGTTGACGCAGCGTCAACTTGATAATTACCAGAGTTAGGTATTGTGGGCGAAGGGGGCGTGGTATCCAAAATTTGAAATAAACTTGATCTGCGTGCAAATATAAGAAGTCTTAACACCAAATTTGGTGCTTCTAGGTCTTACCATCTCTGAGATCCTTTCGTTCATACGGACGGACAGACAGACAGACGGAAAGACGGACATGGCTTTATCGCTCAGCTTGCCGCCCTGAACAAGAATATATATACTTTATGGGGTCTGCCACGCCTCCTTCTGCCTGTTACATACTTTTTTTTTGTAACAAACTTAATATACCCCCTCAGGGTATAATAATCGCGCGAAATATAAAATAAATAAAAATATCGAAATGTGAAATTATACACTAATTACACTAGTTGACGCAGCGTCAATTCTCGCGATATCAATAATTGGGTTTTCATATTTTTTGACTAAGTTGCCCAAAAGTCCGGAAGTTGACAGTAAAATTAATAGAAATATGTGGATCGTAAAGAAAGTGTGTGGTAATTGTACAACTTTTTATTTTTACTGGAGGTCATACATATAAATAAATTAAAAATCACTTTTAAAAAGGTTTTTAGTAATAATTGTACAAATTTTTATTTTTACTGGAGGTCAAACATATAAATAAATTAAAAATCACTTTTAAAAAGGTTTTTAGTAATAACTTTTTGTTTTTTTATTAAGTGCACAGTTGAAACAAACAGACATCATTAATTTAATCGAATGACGAATCGAGGTGTTGCCACCTTTAATATATATATTAAGTTTGACAACACAAAACAAAAGAATAAACATGAAGTCAACTTAATTTTGTCAACGCGTCAATTCGGACTTCAACAGTTGACATAAGGCAATCACACTATGTTTACACTCCTAACGTCATCTGACGTTTTTCGCATTGTATATCTACAGTCAACGCAATAGTTGAACAAGTTAAAAGCTGTTTAGACCACTATTGATCTTGTTGATATCAACATTGACTTGTTTGTCAACTAGTGTAAATCCAGCATAATAGCTTTCAGAATGCTCCGATGTATCTATTAAATTTATTTAATTAACAAAATGTATTTTAAAGTCTCAATCATTTCCTCAACTAAATTATTTTAAAAGAAAATAAATCTGAAAGTTGTATGCTAAATCTTAAATTCTCGTAATCGATGATACTTCCGTAGAAATGCTCATAACATAATATTTACAATCTAATTTATCTATGTTTATATACTCTTTGTCTGCATTGATTCACTGACTAACGAGTCATCACGCTTGGGATGAAATGAGTAAAGCTACTGGAATGAAGTTTTCACACAACATAAGGTTGAAATAATATATTGCAATCTGAACACGTAGTCAAATCGTTTTTGAAGTAGACACATTTCTCAGCTAATATCGTTTCTTAAACTTTTCTATCCTATATAATCACAAAACAGCCAAGTATAAATACAAATAAGCTAAAATGACAACACTTATACTCAGTATAAGAACGTCCAGAACAACATGTGCTCAAAACTCAGACTCGTAGCCTAAGTTGGTGTGGGGCGGATAAATAACCGGCTGCTGCCGCTGAGTTTTAACTTTAGCATCCGTCGCTTTGCGTCGGATCGCCCCGGTTCCATGGTGCTAACAAGGTGATGCAGATCGCCTCGTCGACACGCTACTTACTTCATTTCTTGTTTTCTGTTTGCTTTCTTTTTCTTTTGTTCGTTAGCTGGGTTGAGGAACCCGTGTCTGCCTGTATCTGTATTCCTGTGCCTATGGGGTGCATGTATGTATGACCACTTATGTATGGATGTTCTCATAAAAAGAACGAGTAAATAAATAAATATGTGTGCATGAAGGTTGGAATATTATATAGGTATGTACATACATACATGTCTCACATCTCAAGCGTGTGCGTGTATATCTATATGTATATGTATATATATAAGTATATGTATATGCATATGTATATGTATATGTAAGTGTAGTCCTATATTCGCACTCTATACACATGTATTTATGTCAATTCAAAAGCCTAAGACTTTTCAGATTTTGCAAAACAAGATCATTCATGTGCATTTTAAAAATCCCTGGAAGGGGTTAAAATGGGGGGTCAAAGGTAAAAATTTCTTAGTATAACTTTTTTTTTTTTTTAACTTTCTCAACCAAACTTATAAATTATGTATCACTTATTTATTGTTACATTCTCTAAAAATTTGGTCAAGATCGGATGACTATATCCTATAGCTGCCATAGGAAAAATTAAACGCAAATTAATATTTAGTATGAATATTTAGTATGAAATTAATATTTAGTATGTATTTCTTACTCATTGTTACCTTCTGTGACAATTTGGTTCAGATCGGATGACTATAGCTGCCATAGGAAAAATTAGATGCAAATTAACATTTTGTGTGAACAGCTTTGTTGTTTTTTGAGCTATCTCAACCAAACTCGCACATTATGTATTTCTTATTTATTGTTACATTCTTTATAAATTTAGTCGAGATTGGAGGACTATATCGTATAGCTTCAATAGCTCTTAATGCTATAATAAACAATCTAAAGCAGAGGGATGACTACGGCGGGGGATGGGGGTTAAGGGTGTGATTCATTGATGCTGCGACTTTCAATATAAATTTGCAGCATATGACACTATTTCCCGCTTGCTGCTTTAACACAATTGAAGCGAAATCTTTAAAACAGTGGACAACCTAAATTTATATTCTGTATATTATATAAAGTACTATTTGGACCCTGTACTTTAAAAAAGTGCAAAAGGGTCTACTACGTTTGTGCAAAAAAAAAAATGTGCGTAACAGGCAGAAGGAGGCGTGGCAGACCCCATAAAGTATATAAATTTTTGATCAGCATCAACAGCCGAGTCGATATAGCCATGTCCGTCTGTCTGTCCCTTTTTGTGTCACCTAGATCTCAGAGACTAGAAGAGCTAGAGACACCAAATTTGGCATGTAGGTTCATTTATAACTCCCATTAATCAAGTTTATTTTAGACTTTATCTAAATATTGATCTCGAACCGATCGTTCCTATGGTAGCTAAATGATATAGGGATCCGATCCAGCCGGTTCCGGTATATGTGCAGCACGATGACGGTCCTGGACCAAGTTTTATCATATTAGCTTAAAACTGAGAGACTAGTTTGCATAGAAACAGTCGGATCGACAGACGGACATGGCTATATCGACTCAGCTCGTTGCCTTGATCAAGAATATACATATATACTTTATGGGGTCTGTGAGACGTCCTTTAATACGTTACACATTTCGTAACAGAATTATATTACCCTCTTCAAGGGAATAAAAATAACAAAGAATTTATGCGCGTTGCAGCTGGGGCTTTAACCCCGACCTCCTGTCTGTCTATCTCTACCACCTGTATAGGTATTTATATATGCATATATTTACATATTTTTCAGGGATTCAACCCGTAACCGTAACCCAAGTGAAACCATATACGAAAAAAAATTAATATTGCGAAACCGACAGACAGATATTCTTAAACTGAAATAACCATATAGAATCTGAATAAATAACCGCTTGTTTCGGTTTTTTCTAGCGACTAAAATTTTGTGAAATTTTTAATTTGGAATAGATTTCTAATATATAATTGAGTATAAGTACGATACGTATGCTTTCGTATACTTTTTAGACCCTGTATTTAAAAAAAGGTACATAAAGGTCTATTACGTTTCTGCAAATGTGCGTAACAGGCAGCAGTCTGTCCCATTTTGTGTCAATTAGATTTCAGAGACTGTAAGAGCTAGAGACACCAAATTTGGCATGTACGTTCAACTATATCTTACATTGAACAATTTTGATATAGACTTTTGCTACGCCCCCTTCCGCCCCGGAAATTTAAATAGAAAATTTCGAAGTCGAATTACATGAGTACCTTTAATGTTAACACTATGATCGGATCCTGTCCTAAAAATTTCACTCCAATTGGATGATAAACGCGGAAGTTATTCAATGAGGAGGTACGAATAAGCATTATAAAACCGATATAACATTATTTTTTGAAACCATTAACCGAAAACCAAAACCCGACCATAACCCATAACCATAATCGTAACAGAAATCTTTATTCGTTTTGGTTTGAATCCCTAATATTTATATAATTATTGTATATGCCACTTTTTACGATTGAGTTTTTGATGTAAGGTTGTTCTACTTTCCAAAACACATCATCTGTTAAAATATTATAGTTAAAATGCTTGTATAGCCGCAGAAATGTAATTGTATATTATGCCATTTTGTATGAAAGCCTAAACACAGATAAGCAGAAAAACCCCAATAGAGGTTATTATATATTCCTCTCTACTTGTTTTAAGACCATAAAGGCAAGGGGATTACTTTTTTTTATGAATTACACAGGAATTCGAGTTATCGAGATATCTATTTAACGAGAGTCGAAAAAGTTAAATTCGAATAAACTGGGCTTTTATATTTTACTTCATGTTTAAGAGTATTTGAATTTAACAAATAATATAAGTAAGTTTATTTGTACGTTTTAGAAATTAAAGAAAAAATAAACGAGTTAAAGAAGGAAACAAAATGTATGCCAATTTTACAAATTTTTTTCAAGGCGACAGCATTTTTTCAAATTGTTGAGGTTTTTGATTTAGAGGGGGACGAATTATCTGGATTCGGCTGTATTAAAAAAAAAACAAAACTAAAATATGGTTTTCAAAGTAACAAAACCATGTGCATTTAATGAAGAAACCAAAATTTATGCAATTTTTACGAATTTTTTTCAAGGGGACAGCATTTTTTCAAATTGTTGAGGTTTTTGATTTAGCGGGGGACGCATCTGGATTCGACTGTATTGTAAAAAACCAAAACGAAGAAAATATAATTTTCATAGCAAATAAAAGATTAACAGAAAGAACGTCACTTTGCTATGTAAATTGTCAATTTTACATTTCATTTCCCATTTCCAAAAACTTTTGTCCAGCAGCCTTCTAGTAGAAGGCAGAACGTCATGCTCTGAGGCGTTCGCTGCAATAAAAATACATCCAGCAGGCATAATTTTGCAAGGCGCTTAGACGCTTCCTTTGCAACCGATCACCATGTGGAAATTACCACCCGAAAATCATAGGAACACCATGTGGATTTGTAGAGGACATACCATGTGAAAACCATGTCTACGTGTCCTCGTAGACAGTCCTAGGAACTCAACGTGTTAAAATCCACGAGTATTTGCATAAAATGTCCCTCACTTATCCATATGGACTAGGTACACGTCCATGTGGCTTCCTCCACAAAACCACAGAGATGAGGGAAACGTTCACGTGTTTATATTGATGCATGTATGTTCTTAAAAAAATATTTCACCGCAAAGAAAAATAATTATAAGTAAATTAAGTATTATTTTAACTTTTAATGGTTGCAGTTAATTAATACAATGCTAGCTCGATGAATATCTAACAATCTCAAAATAATAATAATAAATTCTTTTTATACTCTGTGGTGTATATTAAGTTTGTTCAAAATAAAAGTATGTAAAAGGCAGAAGGAGGCGTGGCAGTGCCTATAAGGCATATGTACGTATTCTTGATCAGTCACAAAAGCCGAGCAGATATAGTCATGTCCAGTAAGAGGCATTTGCTGCCCATAGCATAAATTGTAAGCCTACATGATAGCATTGCTTGAGCCTTACCTCCGGTCTTACTATGTTGTTGTTTTACGAACATATACAGTGTATATTATACACACAAATACAACTACGAATAAATAAACAAACGTGTGCGTTGCATGTGTGAGAAATAAACTTTACTTTTGCGTTTAGATATTTTTAGACCATGTACATTAAAAATGTACAAAAGGGTAAATTAAGTTTGTTCCAAAACAAAACCCCATAAACTATATATATTCTTGATCAGTATCAGAAGCGGTGTCGATATAGTCATGTCCGTCTGTTTTTTGTATAAACAAGCGGATCTCAGAGATGGTAAAGCCTAGAGACACCAAATTTGGTAAGCAAAACCATCGCCCACAAAGCTACAGACTTGAAATTTATTACACACCCAGAAAAAAATATTACCTAAAAATATAGCGCAAGCTAACTTTGGCGCCGAGCCCTGATTTCGAACCGATCTTTCATATGGCAGCTTTATGATATAATAATCCGATTTGCACCAAATTTGACCAGGATGTATGAAAATGTATCAAACACACAATCTGTGAACTTGGTTGAGATACTTTGAGAAACAAAAAATTAGTTCATACTAAAGGTTGATTGCGAACCGATCGTTCCTATGGCAGCTATATAAAATAGTAGTCCGATTTTAAGCAAATTGATAAGGATGTATGAAATAGTATCAAACACACAATCTGTGAGTTTCGTTGAGATATCTTAATAAAAAAAAAGTTGTATATACTTATAGGTTATGTATAATCATCCGGGCAACAAAAACACGGACCTAAACCAAGTTTCATCAAGATAGCTTTAAAATAGAGTATATACATATACTTTACTGGGTCTGCCACGGTTTCTACAATGCGTTGCATATTTTGTGATACCCTCTGCAAGGATATAAAAAGGTTGAAAGTTATTTTGTTGTAGTTTATTAAAATAAGTCTCTAACAAAAGCTGAAATATTGTTCAATACTTCGACCCATCTTCTGCCTTGAAAATAGGTGCACTTCAATTTTATCATATTAATGGGCTCCATTTCCCACTGTACACGATCAGAATGAGATACATAAGTATATGTATAGTATGTATGTTCGCGGGCATACAGTATGGTGGTATAAATTGATGTATGTATGCATGTTTTTGTATTTTGAACTCTTATATGCATTTATATTTGGTTTTTGTACTTGAGTATTCGTGGTATATACATATAAGTATAGCCAAGTATGTACGTCTACCTTAGTATTGTGTATCCTTGGAAATTAATGAGTTTTCGTAGAATCGACGGTCGGTCTCGTTCGTCGTGTAGCCGATGGAAACGCTGACGCCGTGGTTGGGTCTGCATGCTGGCCTGCCTGGCGTTGAAATTGTTTAGTGCTGTGTCAGTGTTGTCACCTTAGCTATTAAGTATTTAGATTCATCAAATATCACTAAAATACTTAAGAAATTAATTTCCTGACCAACAAAGATTTGTATTGGAATATTTGAATGAAAGAAATGTTTAGGCTGCGAAATCCAATTTGTTATTTGAAAGAAAAATGTTATGCATTTAAGCACGTCAAATGCTATTTAACCCATAAGATTATTTATAAATATTATAATTAAAATTACAAATAATAAATACTTCCTTGCATAGCATAAGTTAAACAATGATATTTCGTATTAAATAATAACTTAATATCAGCACTTTCTTATTATATATATTAACCAGACCTAGTTTTTTTTTGTAGTTAATTCTAGCATTTTTTACGAAAGATAATGAAATGATCCAAGATAATTTGACAACTCTGTGCTGTGTTGTGTTGAAGTTGGAAGTTCTTTCTAGTTGTTGTTCGGTCCAGACATTGTATGTAGTTGTTGTTTTTGTTTCAAAAACTCTTGGATTATTGTGTTACCCGTTTACTACCTTCCTTTCGTACCTTTTGGTATGAAGGTGTATGGGCTAGTTAATTCTCCTTCCTTGTTTCCTCTTCTTCGTGGCATTTTGATTTAAAATTTGTTGTTGTTTTTGCTTCATTGTTGTGTGTGTATTGCTCCTTGTTTTGTAATCATTTTGGAGGATATTTATGTGTTTTAGCGTTCCTTTTTCTTCGTTTGCTTTTCTAACAAGCTGTGAATTATTTAATGATACGAGAAGCGCAATGTTCAATGTGGTGTGTACTAAGATATATGTGTACATTCGAACATAAGTATGTATGTACAATGTACCTGCATATATATGAATATTTAGTTGGTGATCGGCCCTAGTTCTACATAATATTTAATTTCTTTTTTGCAACAAACGTTGATTTTAATACCCTGTGGGGATATATTAAGTTTGTTCAAAAAATTAAAGTATATAACGCATATGTACAGTATATATATTTTTGATCAGCATCAAAAGTCGAGACGATATAGCCGTATCCGTCTGTCTGCCTGTATGAACACAAGGATCTCAGAGTTTGTGAGACCTAGGAAGTTTATTTCCAAATTTGGATACCACGCCCCACTCTGCCACAAATTGATAAACTATAACTCTGAAGAAGGCAATTATTCTATTGGTTTTATATGTTTACATACCTACATTTGTATAACGTATGGTCAATTAAATACGAACAACACATATAACAAATTTATTCCCAGTTTGAGAAACTTCAATAAATCAATCAACTTTAATTACCATAGCGATGATCAATCCTTATATTTTCTGGTATCTTGCGCATAGCGTCCTAAATACCCCTGTGTGCATTTAGGCAAGGTCTCCTCTACTTTTTAATATTAAACAGTCGGTTTTCATAGTAGCTGAAGTTTTATTGTTTTTCTGTTCTTCTGCTACTTCTAAAACCTTTTATCACTCCCATCTCTATTAAATACTTTTTTATAGCTTTTCGCTCACAGTGTATTTATTATAATGCTGTACAAACCACAATTTCAGCATTAGATTTGGATCTATCTTAAGTTTGATGTTATATACACTTTTTTCCGGACCAAGTAGATCTGACCTATGTTTTTTCCCGTTCTGAACATCCAAAATTAATTAGACCCTGTACTTTAAAAAAGTACAAATGGGTCTATTACGTTTGTGCAAAAAAAATGTGCGTAACAGGCAGAAGGAGGCGTGGCAGACCCCATAAAGTATGCATATTCTTAATCAGCATCAACAGCCGAGTCGATATAGCCATGTCCGTCTGTCCCTTTTTTGAGTTCCTAGATCTCAGAGACTTCAAAAGCTAGAAACACCAAATTTGGCATGTATGTACATCTATATCTTGCATTGAACTAGTTTGTTTTAGATTTTTGCCATGCCCCCTCCGCCCCCGCAAATTAAAATAGAAAATTTCCAAGTCGAATTACAAGAGCACCTTTGATGCCTTTTTGGTATGTATAATTCAGACTATGGTCAGAACATGTCCTGCAAATTTCGTTCAAATCGGATGATAAACGCGGGAGTTATTTAACTAACAATGTTACGGGCAAAATCAACAGATATCTTTGTAATGGGGCCATCTATGGAAATTTTTTGAAACTGACGCAATCTGCAGTGATCGCATTGCACTCAAAAAGTACAGGGTCTCCTACTGTCGAGCTTTCTCCACCGTAGCTTAATGCATTTTTTTTAAATCAAGTTTTCATGAAGTCCGTTGCAGAACAGTATTAAAAAATTTAGTTTTTCACTGTGAAACAACCAAAACTCCCAAATTCAAAAATCACATTTTCTGATACATATGGGCCCCCAAAACGTACCGAAACCGGAACCAATATTTATTTGATTTCCTAAATTTGCATAATATTAAGCAGCGTTCGTTCAGGTCCCTGAAATAGTACGCAGTCTTTGGCACGCCAAAGATAACCTTCTGTTATATTTTTTTGAAATAAATTATTTTAAATTTTTGCTTTCAGAAAAATAAAATAAATCTGTCAATTTAAAATGTTGTATATATACATATAAGTTGAAATAATTCTTTATAAAAAAAAACGAAAAAGTGATTAATGAATGTGAATTAATATTAACATCTATCTATATATCTACAAAAAAAAAATACAATATGTGTGTCAATTAATACTGTATCAATTATTAATATCTAATTGCAGATAAACTTGAGCCCCACACCCACACTTTTAATATGGGATATTTGGTATCACCGTACTCATATGCAAATGGAGCACCCGGTGGGCTCCCCGTAACTATGGTATTTATATTTTAATATATTTTATCATAATAAATCAATTATAGGTGTAAAGTATTATTAGTTAATTTATGAGGTTCTGTAAATTTGAAGTCTACATCAAGCACGCTGTTCTTCAATTCTTTATGAAGAAAGTTATTTCAAGTTATTTTACCCTTATAATGCCTTTGTACTTATGGTTAGAGGGTATGAAAAACAATAAACTGTAAGAAGGCTCATCCCATAAAGAGCATTTACAAATGCTCGTTTCTTGCTCCTTAAAGTATATAAATACTTTCAAGATAACGGCCTACTTACACTAGTTGTGAAATGGCCGCAGAATGAAAAACTCAATATAAAAAAAGCTAGACAATTTCCGGTGGTTTTTTCATTTGGAGATTTTCATTTCGCGGCTATTTTACAACGATTGTAATAGGCCTAAAGGGGAAAACACCTATTTTTCAAATCAGATATATTAGAAACAAAAAAACATGATATTGTTCTCTATTATTATGAGCGTTAGTTGAAGTACCAAGAAACGATAGAAATTAAAGTATATACATATGTACAATTGTACAATTTATATAATTATACCTACACAGTTATTAAAATTTACTTCCTTTGTTGGGAATAGAGTGTCGTTTTTCATCATCACACACTTTTTATTATACATATGATCAGTAAAATTGTAATACAGTCTATAAAATTACAATCTTTCAAAGGGTATTACAAATATATATGTATGTTGTTGACGATGATGATTCTATGCAATATTATTAAGTCAATCTGCTAACCAGTTAAGGGAGTCAAGTTATATAATACATAAATTTTAAATTTTTAAATATATATATTAAAATTTGTTTTTATTGCTAAAATCCCTAAGGGTATTTAATATTCGGTACCCCTTATACTATTTTAATTCTTAATAATTTCAAATGTATAGAGCGTGGAGGGTTTTATTGTTGAGGGAGGGGATGTGTTTTTTAAGCGCGATGTGAAGGGTTGACAAATTGTTATGGGCAACCAAGCCCTCAAACAAAATAATAGTGCTTGTAATTTAAAATATTTAAAATTCATTTGGAGGGTTATTAAGGGAGGTTTGTCACATTATCGCTATGATCTGTCATCTCCCTCTTTTTATATCTGAAAAGAGATTATGTCCATCCTAGCCTGAAATTAAAATTACTAATCAAAAAGTGATATATGCGTGCTGATAAAAATGGAGACAGATTGCTTCTATTTCTGACAACCTACGGGCAGAGCATTACTTATGGTTGAAAATCTTTCCATATAGATGACCGTTTAATTGTTTTGACAAAATAAGAAGTTCCAGACTTATTTACTACAAGCTCTTTTTAACCCTAGTGGTAGAAGCACTATTGCATAATTTTACGTGCTTGCAATTTTACACATTTGCAACGGCCTATGTACCGATATTACGACGATCTGTGCGGGAGATATCGCGCCTATCGCTAGGAATTTTTTTCCTATCTGCTTTTCCACTCACGTTTTTTTTTAAATCCTCGCACTGTACTTATATTAAATTATTTTTCCCAATGTTAGAGGAATTCAAACATTCAAATAAGTCACTATATTATTTTGCTTTTTTTGTTTCAGTCAATGAAATTCTCGAAAATGGTAGAGAGTGAGACTTTTTTTAATCGCTGTGTCATTTTTTTAAGCACTTTGCGACTTTATTAAAAGATGGTCCAAAGAATTTAATGATCCCCTATAAATAATCAGCTCTCTGTTATTTTGGTTTGATCTATTTTCGAATAATGCTTTGCCGTTTGATATTCTCATGACTTATATTACTAAGACCAACTTAAATTAGGACCCTTTAAGATAACTTTTTTCATTTGAAATCAGACTTCGTTTGATTGACCTTCATTTTTTAAAATTTGTATTAATTTAATTCATAATTGTAATGTCCACTAATTTTATTTATTACTATTAATATACCTGTTTTTTCTCCTTTTTCATTATCAACTCCCCTGCATGCTACTGTTATCTACTTACATATTTTATTAACGAATTAATAATTAAAATATGGTCTGATTGATTCTTTTCTCCAATTTTGAATTAATCTTTTAAATCTTAGTGCCTCCAAGCTTTAAATTTAAACCTATAATTTGTATTGTAATAAAAAAACTGAATTGTAATGCCCACTTATGTTTTACTTATTTATTACAATTATAACTTTTTTATTTTCTTCTTTTTATTAAAGGTTTTATATATATATATATATATATATATATATATATATATATATATATATATATATATATATATATATATATATATATATATTAATTATATATAGTTATATTAATTATAGTTCATAGTATTAAATATATAAATGACAAATGATTACTTAACTAACTATATATGTATGTGTAGTGATGTGTGCTATTAAAAATTATCAGGAAAAACATAAAGTCGAAGATTATTTAAAGTAAATGTTACAGCGTTCGCGCTGGAAATTTATATATTAGGTTAGAAAATAACCTGATTGCCTATCACTGATTGCAGGTAGTGTAAATTAAATTTTTTTTTGACAATTTGAGCAAGCTGAACAGCCGCCGGGTGGAAAGGGAAAAACTATACGAAATTGAGTAGTCACCTTGCTACATGTCTTTTCGGACTAAGCACGGATGAGCAATTTCACCCCAACGGGATTTTTCTTTCATTTTCTTATTTGTTGTCTCAAACATTAGTTTTTATAAGGAAACTCTGACAGGGGTCCGTTTCGGACAATAATAACAAAGAAAGGTTAAGTACAATACCGCCAGCAAACATCCTAAACCATTAAGGCGACATCCTAGTATCAACAGGTCCGGCCTTTTTCCCGCAAAGTGCTGGAGGATGTGGCTACAATAAAAATACCGTTGCTAGTGTTCAGGTACTTTTGATTACACTATGCAACAATTTTTAGCTTTTTTAATAATGCTCGGCCAAATATTACTTTGTATGTTATATGTGAGCCTAAGGATTAAATATATTGAGTGTACAAATTTAAAATTTGGCTATATTTATGAATGGAGTCTGCCACGCCTCCTTCTGTCTGTTAAGAACATTTTTTTTCACAAACTTAATAGACCCTTTTGTACTTTTTAAAGTATAGGGTCTTAAAAAAATCAAACCTAAGAAAAATTTTAAAGTTGTTTTTCGGTGTCAGGCAGCCCATATGGAGACCCTGTACTTATGAGAAAGAGCAAAAGTGGTAAAAAGCGAAATGGTGAAAGTCCAATTTAAAATATGTATATCATTCAGCCCGGGAGGCCAACAGTAAAATACCCTGTGGTAGTAGAGAACGCCACTCAAATTTTCTTCTAATTATATTTGGGTTTTGTACTTGCACTGTCTGTTATGTATTTAAAAGTTAATACACACATACATACATGTATTAAAGAAATAAGTAAAACAAGCAACAACAAATACATTGTATTAAAGAGCTGAATAAATGCGTCTATCTTCCGTGTTTATTATTCGATCTTGTTGAAATTTTCAGCGTAGGCCCGGTCTCTTCTAACCATTACACGTGCCAAGTATTGTAGCTGTAACATGGCTTTATTTATATCGTTTTTTTCCATTTGTGGGCGAACGGGACGAGGCACTCAAAATTTGAAATAAAATTGTTCTGCGTGGAACTATAAGAAGTCTTTATACAAAATCTTTTGCTCCTAGGTCTTACCATCTCTGAGATCTCGTTACTTACACGGACAGACTGACGGACATGGCTATATCGACTCAGCTTGTCGCCCTGATATATATATCTGCCACGCATCCTTCTGCCTGTTACATACATTTTTTTTTTTTTTTTACAAAATTAAGATATTCCAGAGGGTATAAAAATGCACTAAGCTAGGGTGTAGCAAGCTCGACACTAGGAGACCCTGTACTTTTTAAGTGCAAAGCGTTAACGCACTGGCGTCTCTTTTTCTCCCTTTTGCACGTAACATTGTTAGTTGAATAACTTCCGCGTTGTCCTTCCGAATGGAATGCAATTTTCAGAACAATTTTCGGACATAGAGTACCAATTGTAATATTATTAAGTTAGCTCTTAAATAATAATAATATGTTCAAAAAATCAAGGCGCTAGCATTGCTCTAGTAAATCGACTTCGAAATTTTGTTTTTCAATTTCCGGTGGCTGAGGGGTGGCATGTCAAAATTCTAAAACAAACTCGATTAATGCAAAATATAGTTGAACGTACATACTATACATACCAAATTGTTGTCTATAGCTCTTATAGTCTCTGAGATCTAGCAACTCAAAAAAGGGAAAGACGGACATGGCTATATCGAAATGAAATGAATGAATAAAATAAAATAATTGTTTGTTGTTTTTGAGGTATATCAACCAAGCTCAGAGATTATGTATTTCTTACTCACTGTTACATCCTGAGAAAAGTTGGTCAAGTTCCGATGACTATATCTCATAGCTGACTTAGGAGCAATCGGATGCAAATTAACATTTAAAATTAAGCTTTAACTTTTCTACGCTACCTGAACCAAATTTACAGATTGTTTTTATCACGACAAATCTGACCTTTTCGCTCCAAATCTAGCGTGTTCCGCCAAATCTGACTTTTGCAGCCAAAACTGATTATTTCACCAAAGTCCAGTTGCAGTTAACAAATAACATAAGGTACGGCTATAGTTGTGAGAAGTGGTCATCAAATTCACTCCACACTCCTCCCCGAGATTTCAGAGAGCATAGCGAGCCAGGGGTAGGCTAGCGAAGCGAGCAGGATGCAAGCTCCCTAGTACAAGTATAATACATAAATTGACTTAAATTTCAAAATTTAATGCTAAAACTATGTAACTGTTAAATTATGTACGTTAACTTAAGTCTTAAAAATAATGCAGGTAATTTTGTATATAAGTAAATCGATTTTGTATTTTTATAATTAATGGAGATTATAGAAAGCTGAATCAAAGTCTGAATTTATAAGATTTTCAATCCAATAGAGGTTCTTCTTGCCTTTTTTAAAAATATTTCAATATAAAACTCTTTAATCAGCGTCTACAGCGGAACGCAGCACCACCCCCAAAAATGCTCCATCCTCCCTTGTTGGGAATTTACTGTTGCTGTTTTTGCTTCTATCCACCGGCTGCTTTCGGTTCGCTGTATATTGGTGGTAGTACTTTCAGGCTTGTGCACATATACACAGCCACTCCCCCCACACACACACAACATCCAACAACTCACACATACATACTCGTACTCATAGAAAGTCCCTTTTTTCTTGCTCTCTTTCTGACTTACGACGTATGTAAACATTATCAATCGACGTACTCTCATACACACAGGCCAGTCAGGCGCATACGTACACTCAGGCCAAGCACACATACATATGTATACAGTCATTCGTACTATTCGTCTGGGTCCACGAACTCAGGAAGCAATCTAAAAAAACGGCTTTGACTATCCCAACTAAGTATCATCCCAATAAAGCAACCACCAAAAAAATACCGAGTGCTGACGCTTCTTTTAATGAGAGAGACAAAGAACAACCCCCAAATCTTCCGCTGCAGTTCATTTTCTAACAATGGCGTCCTATTTCATTTGTAGAGCATTATTAAAGCAAATTCCTTATTCTGCTTTAAAGTCCTCTTTTCAATTTCTTCATATGCCTCAATGCTTGTAGGAAATGTTGCACTCATAATTGTTACTTCAAGTAGAATTCATTTAAAATTGGTTTAGAGGCTTAAACCTTTATTATGCAGATTTAACATCCTATATTTTTTATTTAAAATTTCGTGTCGAAAGATAACTTTAAAAGGGCAAGACAAATACCGTAATTCTACATTAAAGAAATTCTTTGCCTAATCATCAAGATTTAACAACTTTTAGACGCTGTACTTTAAAAAAGTACAAAAGGGTTTATTACGTTTGTGCAAATGTGTGTAACAGGTAGAAGGAGGCGTGGCAGACCCCATAAAGTATATAAGTTCTTGATCAGCATCAACAGCCGAGTCGATATAGTCATGTCCGCCTATCTGTCTGTCTGTCCGTCTTTGTGTCACCTAGATCTCAGAGACTATAAGAGCTAAAGACACCAAAATTGACATGTAGATTCATCTATATCTCAAGTTGATCAAGTTTGTTTTAGATTTTTGGCAGGCCCCTATCCGCCCCCGGAAATCGAAATACAAAATATTGAAGTCAAATTGCAAGAGCACCTTTAATGTTAGCATTTTAATTCTTTGTAAATATAATATACACTATGTTCCGAACCTATCGTAAAAATTAAAATTGGAATCGGATGGCAATCGTGAAAGCTATTCAACTAACAATGTCACGGGGAAAAGGAAGAAGAAAAGACGCTAGCGCCCTCTGTTCTTATCATATGAACCATCTTCGTAGTGGCGTCATCTATTGAAAAATATTAAAATTAAATCAATCTACTGTCGAGCTTGATCCACCGTAGCTTACTGCATTTTTTTAGAACCTGTACTTTAAGTAAGTACAAAAGGGTCTATTACGTTTGTGCAAATGTGCGTAACAGGCAGAAGGAGGCGTGGCAGACCCGATAAAGTAGTTGAATTTGAAATTAATTAAAATTAAATCAATCTACAGTGAACGCTTTGCACTCAAAAAGTACAGGGTCTCCTACTGTCGAGCTTGCTCCACCGTAGCTTACTGCATTTTTATTTACTTGCAATAACAATACAATAACAATATAAAAGGAGTTATACCTTTAAGGGCTGAGATCTAGGAACTCAAAAATGGGACAGACTGAGATGACTATTTCGACTCGGTTGTTGATGCTGATATACATATACTTTATGGGGTCTGCCACGCCGCCTTCTGCCTGTTACGCACATTTGAACAAACCCTATTGTACTTTTTTAAAGTACAGAGTCTAAAATTAAAACCCGTTAAGAATTATAAGCCATTGAGTTTTATTTCTAAAATTTCCCCCAAACCTTACAAATAGAAATCAAGTAACAATCACTTAATAACATATTTGCAAATTTCACTAAGATGGGAAAACAATGACTTTTAGAAATTTAGAAATATTGTATACAAATGCACCTGGTATTTGGATGTTGAGTATAGGAAGAGAAATTCAAATCAAAATGATCTAAGTCTACAGTAGCTATTGCTTGCGTCACATAAATTTACAAAAATACATACACAATTTGGGTTAAATGGTTACAACAGGGTATTGAAATTGAACCAAAGCAGAAGCATACGTTTAACGCTTATGCGATGGGGTGGTGATGTTATCGGTGGTACGGGCGTTTGGGGGATCAGTGGAGCCAGCGAGCGCTCGAAGCAATGAAAACGCAGCGTTGGCGGCACTTTTTATATTCGTTAAGCGGCGGCAACATCAAAGACATATTTTCAGTTTCGCCGACTCGCCGCTTGCCTTGTACACGCTGCTGTTGCCGTTTCTGTTGCTTGTTATTATTATTATTGCTGTTGTTGTTGTAGTTTTATTCATCAAGCCACAAAAAGTACGACGGCGACAACAATATCACTGATAATACGAAACATACAAACATAAGAAAACACACACATATATATGTATGAGTATATATATATATGTATGAGTATTTATGAAGTTCGATAGATATAGAAGAGTACGAACTAAGTATACATCATGTACATACATACATATACAAGCAAAATTATTGGCACAGAAAGAAATTTTAAATTTACCCATGTTTCTCGACTCTTTATTAAAAGTCTTTAATATCAAAATAAGTGCTGCACACTTATTTAATATTTTTCCTGCCGTTAGAAAACTTGATCAATTCTGAAGAGCTTTGCGTTTTCTTTATTTTCTTTTAATTTTTAAGATGCAGCGAATCTAAAAAAATTCTGCACTATTACTATATTTTAAATATAAGTAAATATAAAAAATGCAGTAAGCTACGGTGGAGCAAGCTCGACAGTAGGAGACCCCATACTTTTTGAGTGCAAAGCGTTCACTGAAGATTGTTTCAATTTCAATAGATGGCGCGACTTCGAAGATGGTTCATATGATAAGCATAGATGGCGCTAGCGTCTTTTCTTCTTCCTTTTGGCAGTAACATTGTTAGTTGAATAGCATCCGCATTTACCATCCGATTTGAATGAAGGATAGGATAGGCTCGGACCATGGTGTATATTATATATACAAAGAATCAAGACGCTAACATTAAAGGCGCTCTTGTAATTTGACTTCGAAATTTTGTATTTCGATTTCCGGGGGCGGAGGGGGCGTAGCAAAAAACTACAACAAACTTCATCAACTTAACAACATGCCAATTTTGGTGTCTCTATCTGTAATACTCAGACTGACAGACGGACTGACAGACAGACAGACTCAGCTGTTGATGCTGATCAAGAATATACACCTAAGTCTGTTTTTACACGGTAGATTGGTTCCAGAAGAAGCCGTGTAAAAAAACCGTGTAAAAAAAGACATTGAACATACTTCGCAAAAATTAAATTTGACAAAAAAATTTTAAGTACATAAATTTTCAAATCGTGCTAAATGGAATAAAATCGTGTAAAAAATTAAAAATATTCAATTTTCAAACCGTGTTATATCAAAACCGTGTAAAAAAAGACCGTGTAAAAACAGACTTAGGTGTATATACTTTACGGGGTCTGCCACGCCTACTTCTGCCTGTTACGCACATTTGCACAAACGTAATAGACCCGTAATAGACTTTTTTAAAGTACAGGGTCTAAAAATATAAATTGGTTTATATCAAATTTTTGGATTTTTCACAAAAGAACGTCGGTGCGCCACCTCAGGATGGGCTCCAAAAAGCTGATTTTTTGCACACATCACTATTTTATAGCGGGTCAACGATTTCGCAACCGAGAAATCGAAAGAAAAAATCTGTTATTCGCTCAAAATACTAATATGTATCTCAGGCGGATTTGATCTGTGCATTGGCTTTTTCTGTTCGGAGGTCAACGTAAAATGTAAAGTCAATTGGACCTTGCTAGGTGATATAAAGTTAACTATGTGGTCGAAGAGCTACGAGTCTGAAATTTTAAAACATCATAGCTGGTGCATTTCCATTACAGTACTCTTAAAAAAAATTCAATTGGAAGGCGTTTAAATTCGAGGTTAGAAGTCAACTATTGGTTGGTACAAAAAACTTATTTGTTTCTTACAGGGATTCAACGATTTTGCTTTTCAGTTTCGAATTCTGATAAGGTCGGGCTTTTGCTAAAAGATCAATCTTAGAATCTTGAGTCCTTTATGTAACAGCAAATACTCCCACAGGTCAAAAACCTACGTTTTGTTGGTATTCATGAGCCGCCAGATGCCAAAAATGTTTTTAGATGTGGTTTTTTTATACCCTTGTGGGGTATATTGAGCTTGTAAAAAAAAATGGCGTGACAAACCACAAATAGTACATATGTTCTTGATCAGATTGACGAGTTGAGTCGATATAGCCTTGTCCGAATGGAGCCTTTTCATTCACCCACAAATCGCAAAAAAAATACATAACTCTGGCAATTGTCAAGCTGCAGATTCGAGATGCGCCATGAATGATATTATGAGTGATTTAACATCATTTTATTATATTCTGATAATAACGAAGACAATTATTCGATATAGTGACGCTAATGTTTTGTGCGTGCGTATATAATGTAATAATGTTTGCACATATACATATGTATACAGGTATTGAGGAGGCTAATTATATTTACAGGCATATGGAAGTAAACCTCGTCCTCTACTTCCACAGGTTCAGGTCCTTCCGCTTGAACGAAATTTTTTTATTATTTTAAATAAGCTGTAAAGTTTTTTAAAATTGGAAGAAAAGTTTTAAAAGTGGACAAACTTAATCTTTGAGTTCATAAGTATCATAAAAAGAGAGTTTTTAGCCGAGGGCCATAAAAAAGCTAAAAAGTCTTAGTGTTCGTAGTGCGAAAAAATACTTTGGCTTCTGCTCAGCATCAAGTACTGCCGTTCATTGACAGTATTGCTCATATAAAGCCTTGTCGATTTATCGATAATATTAAATATGAGGACTGATCTGGATTTCAATAGTAAAGTTTAGTTACCTTAAGAATCAGCTGCCATAAGAACAAATCAATGCAAATTATCCTATTGTATGAATGACTAGCTTTGTTCTTTGTTTTTTTAATTATCTCAACCTAACTCGAAGATTAAGTATTTTTTACTGTATGGTTCAACTTGACAACAGTTGATCAATATCCGGTGATGATATAATAGCTAACATGGGAAGAGTCGATTACAAATTAATCTTTACTATAAAGAGCTTAAGATTCTGTATTTTTTAAATGAGAAGTGTTTGAAAATGTCTTTCCATATAATAATTGATTACTCTTGATATCAGCGTTTTTATTTTTATTGATTTCCTCAAGAATTAACATAGGTTTTTTTTTGTAGGCTAATAAAATAGGGTTACCACCTTTCTTCTGCCATAACGGTGACCCACTGACGACTCCACCACCTGCGCATTGCGGAATTCCCCCATATCAGTTGGATCCAAAAGCCATAGGTAAGTATGTTCCAAATTAATTTAAGTTACTTAAAGCAGAGCACTAATGGGAACAACTAATATAAATATGCTAGTAGTAGTAGTATAATATAAATGAACAATTAACTTTTCCTATCGATTGTAGTTAATTCTTGCTAGATATGGGCCATGGGCCGTTGTTTTCGGCTAGACACAACCCCTTCCGAAGCATACATTTTGGAAAGCCGGTCCAGCTCGACCAAAAACGAAAATAATATATTTGTGTTTATGTACATACATATGTATACACATATGAAAGTAACGATAGCGACAAATAGCAAATTTTTCACGAGTTTTATTTTCTATTTATATGTATAAAGAAACATTATTATCGTGTAGTAAGGCAAGGGGTTGATATTGGGGTTCAAAGGTCAAACTCACAGATTATGTATTTCGTAATACGTATATATTACATCATGACAAAATTTGGTTAAGATCATATAACTATATCAGATAGCTGTCGTAGCAACAATTGGATGCAAATTAACGTTCTTTTCTAAGCTATTTCAACCAAATTCACAGAAAATCAGTGCAAAAAAAATGTGGATAACAGGCAGAAGAAGGCGTGGCAGACCCCATTAAGTATATATATAATTTTGATCAGCATCAACAGACGAGTAAAAACTAAACAGTCTTTTTAAGACATTCCATAAGCAGTATAGTGTTTGTGGAAAAAAGTGCATAAAACCATCGTCAAAGCTGAGAAATGTGGAAAAGGGAGAAAAATAAATTATTTACAGCAATAGAATGTTTTATTCTTCTTCTTTCTTAATTGAGAAAAATTTAAAGTCGGTTTAAAATTTAATAGATTACAAGCTGTTAAGTACCCACACATAGAAAAATTCGGTTTTTTTTTTGCAGATTTTGGGTGTGTCCCCCAAGTTTCAAGTATGCTGTTTTGCTATGCCCGATAAGCCCCACCAGAAAATCACTATTAATACCAAGGATTTTTAGTGTTATATAAAACTCTTTATGTAAATTTAGTTGATTTTATGACACATTTTTGCACTTTCTTGTTGACGGCTTTCTGTTTAAGTACCCACGCTAACTGGAAAATATATTCAATTTTGAGCAAGACAGAAGTACTTGAAACAATGATAGCAATTTTCCACACAATTGCCAAATAATTATCATATTATTCATGTCATTCCGGGCTCAAGTCTGCGAATATATTAGCATATTGTCAGGCGAAAAGGCAAATCAATAGAAACTTATTGGCAGGCTTATTTTTAGATTTGAATAAAAATCTTGTCAATTCAACTGTTTTAATATAATTCTAATTCTATAATTGTTTTTGATCTATTTCTTTGATCAAACTTTGTACTAGTATAAGCCAGTAAAATTGCTATAGTTCAGATCCCGACTATAAAAAATCTGGTGTTCATTAGACCCTCAGTTTTAAAAAATTACATAAAAAAACAGTTACAAAAGGAAGCGAAAAATTAAGTATATATCTTAAGGATCAGCACCAACAACCGAATCGATATAGCCATGCCCGTTTGTAAATCTGTCCGTCTACTTCTTTTTTGAACACCTATGTGGATTTCAAGTTAATTTTAAAACGGCCCCTTTCGGCCCGCAAATTTAAAAGACAAGATTTAGAAGGTCAAATAATGAGTGTACGAGTCTGAGTCCTTAACATTTTATCTCGAGTGTCTAAATTATCAAAAATATAAACACCTAGATCTCGGAGACCATTGGAGCTCCGATACATTTTTTAAAAAAAAGTATATTGATTTTCGTATGAATTTCCTTAAATTTAACTAAGGTGTAGGATGGTCAAATGTATATTTTGTACGTGTATACATACATATATATTTGTAACTACAAAGCCATCGATAAATTCAGAGATTTGGTATGTATTTCAAAAGGCGTGGTCCATGCTACTTGGGTGCCAGTCCGTAACAAAAAAATAATGGATATAGAATTAAGACCAAACTAAATATGTAAAAGTTTCAATATTAAGTTTGAAAAATATTATTTGGTTTTTATACCCTAGCAGAGGGTATTATAATTTTGTAACGAAGCTTGTAACGCATTGAAGGAGGCCTCATAGACCCCATAAAGCATATATATTCTTGATCGGGACGACGAACTGAGTCGATATAGCCATGTCCGTCTGCCTGCCGTCTGTTTCTATGCAAACTAGTGTCTCATTTTCTTGGTGAAACTTGGTACAGGTCCTTCCTTTTGCTGTACGCAGTACATATGTCGGAGCCGGCCGGATCGGATCACTATATCATATAGCTGCCATTGGAGCGATCGGTTCGAAATCAACATTTAGTATGGAAAACTTTTTTGTTCCATAAGATATCTGATATAAACTCACACATTGTATGTTGGACCCAATTTTATGCATCCTTAACAAATTTGGTTCAAATCGGAGAACTATATTATATATCAGTAATAGAAACGAACGGTTTAAAATTAAAATTTGGTAAGAAAAACTTATTTGTTTCTTAAAATATCTTAACCAAACAGTTTGTGTATTTGGTAAAGTTTAAACAGCCTGACCAAATTTGGTGTAAATCGGATTACTATGTCATATGAACGATCGGTTCGAAATCAACATCTACCAAATTTTGTAAAAAATCGGACGGCTTATGCAGAGCTCTGCAAGGGTATCTAAACTTTGGCGCGCCAAAGTTAGCTTGAATAGAATATGAATATATAAAACTCAATACGTGTATGTATTTGTTGATAAATTCTTACCATTTTAAAGATTTTGAAAATTATTTTGCTGTGAACTGCTAAGAGTGGGCGCTATATCAATGAAACTACATACCAAGCTTGGTGTCTCTAGCTCTAGTGATCAGGCAGAAAGACAGACAGACGGACATGGCTTTATAAACTCGGTTGTTGCTTTGTATTATACATACTACAAAATCAAGGCGCTAGCAACAAAGGTACACTTGTAATTCGACTTTGTACTTTAATTTGCGGGGCGGAATATTCTTTGCTTGAGAAACAAAAACAATTTTTCCCTGAACGCCTTGCGCGCTCTTTCGCGCCATGCAAAACAACAACAAAATTTCACTGCGTGCCTTCCACGGAAATTCGTATATTGAAAAAAAAATTATTTTTCACTGCGCTCCTTTGAGTTTTGCCGTCGCTATGTATCTGATTGTTGTCTTTTCGTTTGATGTACACTGAAATTTTCCTTTCCACAAGTCATTAAAATGTGTGATCAACTGGCAAGCGTTTTCTTCGCCAAAAACTTTAAATATGAATTGCATTGTTCCTTTTTTTTTCGATTTTTAATACATGTTTGCGTGCGATTTACTCTATATGTATTGGTGCATATATGTATATGCTTATATTCATAACATTTATATTGACCTAAAAAATTGTTTAGTCTTCATTTACTGCTTACTTTATTTCAAAATGTTTATGTAATACGATTCTGATGTGCTCGTATTTTAATTTTTATTTAATTTAAAGTTTTAAAGCAGAAGTAAAAGACACAGCTTCGTTTAAGCAATTAGTAACATTTGAATTGAACAGTATTTTTTTCAATCTTACCTACATTGAAGCACTGTCTTTCGATCTTTCAATCACTAATGTCATTTTACCCTGTGATACAATCACATATGTACATACAATACATGCTATACTTAATAAATTAATATTTTTATACAGGTTTAAAAAAGATTCGAAACGATCCTATTTTTATAAAAGTAAAACCCGAACCGGTTCTACGAGGTTCAGTTGGGAACCTTTTGCAGCCTTGGAAAAAATACAAAAAGTCTATTAAGTTTGTCGAAAAAAAAACTTGCTAACAGGCAGGTGGAGGCGTGGAAGGCCCCCAGACTGTATATATTCATATATAAATATCAGCGTCAACGACCGAGTCGATATAGCCATGTCCGTTAGGTCGGAGCAAAAAACACTTTTTTATTTTTTGGGAGCGGAATCGTTGACCCGCTATAAAATAATGATGTGTACAAAAAATAAGCTTTTTTGGAGCCCATCCTGAAGTGGCGCATCGAAGTTCTTTTTCGAAAAATCAACCAAAAATCGACAAATTTAGGAGTAAATTTTATAACAAAACATGATCTTTTTTTACATAATGCGTATTTTTTATACATAGCCCCAACATTTTTCTTTTTAAAACTATTTATTGACTAATAACATCGGTGCAAAAAAATAGTAGCAATTCTTCTTTTTATGGATAGGAAATTGGGGCAGGATTGGTTCGGATCAAAGTGTATATTTAATGAAGCAAAAATCAAGACTAGCATTAAAGGTGCTCTTGTAATTCTACTTTGTATTTTGATTTCCGGGGCGGTGGAGGCGTATCAAAAATCTAAAACAAATTGTTCAATGGGAGATATAGATAAACGTATATGCCAAATTTGGTGTCTCTAGCTCTTATAGTTTCTGAGATCTAGGTAATTAAAAAAGGGACAGACAGACGGACATGGCTATATCGACTCGGCTGTTGATGCTGATCAAGAATATATATACTTTATGGGGTCTGTTACGCCTCCTTCTGCCTGTTACGCATATTTTTTCTTGCCCAAACGTAATAGACCCTTTTGTACTTTTTTAAAGTACAGGGTCTAAAAAAACGCCAAGGTTAGGTGAAAAATTCCAGTAAATCTATGTATGTACACATGTATGACATATATGTACATATGTATATAGTATATTACACTTAAATACGCACACGGCAATTAACAAATCATAGTGGATCGAGGATTTCAGCCTTACCTAAAAAAAAGGCGAGTGAGTTACTCAACCACAAGTTATTGACTTTTTCACCCTTCACCTCAAAACAAAATTCAAACAAATTATGAAATAATAATTGCACATGATGCGATTTTATGGGTATAGTATGTATGGGTTGATTACGGCATCTTTGTCGTTCATTCATTTATTCTGCCAAATTTCCCTTATTGTGTTTGCTTGTTTGTTAGATCCATGGGGTTCACGGTGGTTGGCCGTTTAAGGGCCTGTTAATGGTAATGGTCTGCTGGTCTGCCCTAATGGGAACCAACGGCGTAAATAAAAGGCATGCACTTAAGAGCTGCTTGCGGATTACATGGCATTATAATCCATAACAATGGTAGCATACTAATAATTGAATAACACAATAAAATCCCTGCTAGCTAGCAAATAGTCTGGCAGTCGAACCATTCTTCATGATTCTCCTCATAGCATGCTGTGCTGTTATATAATACTTTATATGAAAGTGGCTTAATTTATTTGAAATATACATAAATCCTTCTACATATTAGAAATAATATTTAAATTCGGCTATGATAATTGATGCATTGCATATGCATTATAATGTAACAGATATCAGACGTCATCTGTTAGTATGTATATAAAATTCGTTGTATTTTTATTTAGTTTTATTTAGTTTTATTTATTATTTTTTTCTTTTTTTGGTTATTCAAGGGTTTATCCTGTGGACAACATTTTTATACCAATAAAGGTGTATTTTACTTTTTCCAATATATGAAAGGGGGAAGCCAATGCGTGGCAAACTCCATAAAAAATTTCAGTAAGTTAAGGTGGACCAAACTCGACAGTAGAAGACGCTGTCCTTATGAGAAAGAGTAAAAAGTGGTGAAAAACGAAATTGTAAAAACAATCTTTGAGGTCAGCGCGTTCACTATAAATTGTTCTTCAATGTTGTATGCCAGAAATTTCAATAGATCGCCACTACGAAGATATCAGTTAGTAAACACAAAGGTCGCTAACATCTCTTCTTCTTCCTTTTGACCGTAACATTGTTAGTTGAATAACCTCCGCGTTTTTCATCCGATTGAAATGAAATTTTCTGGACAGTTTTTGATGTATATTGTATATTAGTTAAATTTACCAAAAAGAGCACTAGCATTAAAGGTGCTCTTGTAATTCGACTTCGAAATTTTGTTTTTCAATTTCCGGTGGCGGAGGAGGGGTGTGACGGCAAAATTCTAAAGCAAACTCGATCAATGAAAAATATAGTTCAACGTACATACCATACATGCCAAATTTGGTGTCTATAGCTCTTATAGTCTCTGAGATCTAGGAACTCAAAAAAAGGACAGGCTTTGGTATAAAAAATAAAGCGCAAGCTATCTTTGTAGAGCCCTCCGATTTGCATCAAACTTGGTCAAGATGTTTGAAACTATACCAAATACACAATACCAAAAATACAAACAATCGATCGTTCTTATTCCAGCTATATGATATAGTGATCCGATCCAGCAGGTTCTGACATATGTACGGCGCACAGTGGCGCCGTTTGAGTTTTTCCGTTGCAAAATTAATAACTTTTGAACCAACTGTGATTTTGGGATTAGGTAAAGAAATAATTAAAGAACATTATATTAAAATTTGGCAGATACAAAAAAAAAGTACACCTAAGTCTGTTTTTACACGGTCTTTTTTTACACGGTTTTGATATAACACGGTTTGAAAATTGAATAAATTTAATATTTTTACACGATTTTATTCCATTTAGCACGATTTGAAATTTTATGTACTTAAAATTTTATTGTTAAATTTAATTTTTGCGAAGTATGTTCAATGTCTTTTTTTACACGGTTTTTTACACGGCTTCTTCTGGAACCAATCTACCGTGTAAAAACAGACTTAGGTGTATATATTTTTAGACCCTGTACTTTAAAAAAGTACAAAAGGGTCTATTACGTTTGTGCAAAAAAAATGTGCGTAACAGGCAGAAAAGGAGGCGTGGCAGACCCCATAAAGTATATATATTCTTGATCAGCATCAACAGCCGAGTCGATATAGCCATGTCCGTCTGTCTGTCTGTCCTCTGTCTGTCTCGTCCCTTTTTTTGAGTAACTAGATCTCAGAGACTATAAGAGCTAGAGACACCAAATTTGGCATGTATATTCACCTATATCTTGCATTGAACGAGTTTGTTTTAGATTTTTGCCACGCCCCCCTCCGCCCCCGCAAATTAAAATACAAAATTTCCAAGTCGAATTACAAGAGCACCTTTAATGCTAGCGACTCCATTTTGAGTTTCTATAATACAGACTATGGTCCAAACCTATTCTGCAAATTTCATCCAAATCGGATGATAAACGCGGAAGTTATTCAACTAACAATATTACGGTCAAAATCAGCTAATATCTTCGTAGTGGCGCAATCTATGGAAATTTGTTGAAACTGAAACAATCTGTAGTGATCGCTTTGCACTCAAAAAGTACAGGGTCTCCTACTGTCGAGCTTGCTCCACCGTAGCTTAATGCATTTTTTATTTTCCATTCAAGTTGAAAAATAGTGAAAAATGGACAGTTTTTAATTAGCGTTTTACCTGTAGAAACACGAAAGTAAACTGTACTTTTCTTTTTATGTTTATACAGTAAATGAATGCACAAATCATATAAAACAACAAAAAAGGACGATTCGTTACCTAGTTTTTGGGATATTGTACCTGCAAAGTTGACCAAATTACCTAAAAATTGCGTTTTGCTGCAAACTAAAAATCGTTCAACTTTGAAAATCTATATCTTCTACAAAAAAAAATCGGACAGACTTAAGGGTTACATATTTGAAGTCGTTGAAGAATGTCCTATAAGAAGCGTTTATTCCTCGTAAACTTCAAAGGCGCACATGAAGTGTTGGACTTTTGCAACGCAATTTCGTAAACGGCGCCACTGTGCGGCGTGCAGCAAAAATACCTGTACAAAGTTTTATCAAGATTCAATACTGAGAGACTAGCTTGCATTGAAACAGACAGACAGTCGGACAGACAGAAAGACAAGGCTATATCGACTCATGGCTATATCGCCCTGATCAAGAATATACATATGTATATACCTGGGTCTGGAAATATATATAGAATTTATATTAATATATAAAAAAATGACCGGAACCATCCGTGATCCTTTAAACGGTTTGTATATATGTAAACCGTATTTTGACAAAATTTGACAATAAAAACGCCTAATTGCTGGACTATTAGCGTTCGCTGAAAAGGGGAGTTTCTTCTATACACATGATTTGAAGGCTGCGACCGACTCGTGCCTTCCTGCACTACATTTAAAAGAAAGAGATGTGTACGGCCTGTAGCGGGGGCTTGACATCAACCCTCGTGACCCTAAACACAACAGCTCGTGCTGTTCATCTGATTTGGGTTTAGGATAGAAATCGTCATCATCATCGGTACATGCCTCTTTAGATGTCCGTGTAATGATATGCGCAGCTTAAGTACGCACACTATTATCATATGGATGCATTTCTAGCGATACGGGCGGACGACCGGATTTTCTCGTTTTAAAGCAAATAAGCTTTAATAAGACATTTTTTAACAATAGACGGGGTTGACATTGGCTGCGTTGAAAACAGTGCTAACGTAGTGACTATTGAGTACTCTTTTATAAAACGCATAATTATAAAGGTGTGTTTACAATTTAATTGAATTTACTTATAACTAATAAAATGCATTTGATTAATTTCTCTGACAATGAGCTTTAAAGCAATTATCGCAAGCTAACTTCGGTGCCAAAGTTTGGATCCCCTTGCGGAGCCTTGTATAAGCCGTCAGATTTCTTATAAAATTCGTTAGATGCTATTTTCGAGAAATATATGACAAGCTATATAAATCTGTACCAAACACAAAATCTGTGAGTTTGGTTTATTAAGAAACAATAAAGTTTCTCATAATAAAGGTTGCTTTCTAACCGATATATCCTCTGGGAGCTATATGATAAAGTGATCCGTTCCGGCTACAAACCTTGTGACAAAATTATAATATCCTCTGTAAGGGTATAAAAATACATTTATTTTTATCCTTTGTCGAACCAGGGGCAACTCAAAACGCATAATATGTATGCTATATATATATTTATATATATATACACATAGTAATGCTTAGTATCAGTAAAGTATTGTTTAATAAAGGCAATTATAAAACATAATAGTTTTCCCTTAAAAATATGTATTACATGCATGGTGTGCAAATATATTATTTGATCAAGTTCGGTGTGTGAATGTATTTTTGCTAAGGGTTGCACAATAGACGACGAGCGAAAGATATCCGTATCACTAATTTGGCAGACGCATTCAACTTGAAATCAAGAAGAGTAAAAAAGCAAACCCTCTAATGAAAAAACATGTTGCACAACCACATAATAATGACATCCTTTTTGTCGCTAGATCCCTTTCCCTTTAAACTTACCGCCACCCTCAGCACTCAATGCGACACACACATTTTCCCGCGGGTGATTGCTTTGGCAATAACAGACGAAATACACCCTTTTTCATTGCTGGTGTGTTCGCTTTTGTTTTTTTGTTTTTTTTTTGATACAACCATTGGATTACTACAATAAAACTTGAAAATGACAACATCGCTGAGAAGTTCATTGTTACGGTGAACGACAACAAAAGTAACAAGGACAACATCAACCATTAAGTACAGGGGACAACAAATTTTCAATTAAAATAAAAATGACATGAGAACAGAAATAGAAAATCGCTAAGTAATCAAATACAGGATTATTTAGCAGTCTCTTTACAACCAAGACCCTAAGGGTACGACGATTTTCACCCCTTTCTTAACAAATATTTTGTGAACTATCAATTGATAAATTCTTTGTACATATATATACATATATTAATGTGCATTAGATAATTTTCTTATAGCAGGATCGCCTGTCCTGCAAATGTCTGTCTGTTTCTATACATACTTGTCTCTCAGTTTTAAAGATGAAATTTGGTACAGATCTGTCTTTTTGCTGCATGCACAACATATATCAGAACCAGATCGGTCAACTATATCATATAGCTGCCATAGGACCGATCGGTTCAAAATCAATATTTAATATGAAAAGCTAGTCATATATTTTTATAGTTTACGCAAACTTTTTAAAAACTATTTAAATAGGGTAAAAAATATTTTTGTTGTTTTCTTTTCCTCTGTTAGATTCAATGCAGCACCTTAAAATACATAACAATATACCCTTTTATTCCATGACTACTGGGTAAGAGGTCAAAAGCTGTCAGAAACATTTTCTAACTACCAGCCTGAGAATTAAAACTAAAGCTATGTACGGCCGGACCTTTAATAAAATAGTCGAGCTCGGGCCTAAAAGACTCATTTCGGATCGGCCCGGGTCTGGCTTGGGTACAACTTTGTTACCACGTTACGGACAAAAGAAAGAAAACGAGATAAGAAGAAGAACGATAAAGAAGAAACTATAAGAACGCTTTGCACTCCGTAGCTTAATGCATTTTTTTATTAAAAACAAATTTTCATATTTTTATACCCTTGCAGAGGGTATTATAATTTTGTCACGAAGTTTGTAACGTATTGAAAGAGGCCTCAGAGACCCCATAAAGTATATTTATTCTTGACAACTATATCATATAGCTGTCATATGAACTATTGGTTAAAAGTCATTCTTTAGTATGAAAACTTTTTTGTTTCTTAAGATATCTAAACTAAACTGTGTTTGATACAGTTTTATGTATCCTTACCAAATTTGGTTCAAATCAGACAACTATATCATATAGCTGCCATAGGAACGATATGTTGAAAATCAACATTTAGTACGAACAGATTTTTTGTTTCTTAAGATATCTTAACCAAACTCACAGATTGTGTATTTGGTATAGTTTCAAACAGTCTGACCAAATTTGGTACAAATCGGATTACTATATCATATAGCGGTCTGCCAGGGGATCCAAACTTTGGTGCGCCAAAGTTAGCTTGCGCTATATGTGTGTACATACATATGCACTTGGGAGTATGTCGAGTAGGCTAACGGTTTAGGTTGCTTCGGTCTCAAACTTTTTAATGTTCTAATATTTTTCATACATTTAATTTTTGACATTCTACCAAAATGAGAAACTTCAACTCTTAAAAATATAATATTTAATTTTCAGGTCTCACTCGTCCTGCATTATATCCATTTACTGCCAGCCAATATCCCTATCCGATGTTAAGTCCCGATATGTCTCAAGTTGCGTCATGGTAAGTTTATTTCGTTATTAAAAAAATATTCAGCTGCAATAACGTATACGTAGATTATTGAAAACTAAATTACGTTAGTTTGCAGCCATAATGTTAAAGTTAATCCATTTTTTAGACCCTGTGCTTTAAAAAAGTACAAATGGGTCTATTACGTTTGTGCAAAAAAATGTGCGTAACAGGCAGAAGGAGGCGTGGCAGACCCCATAAAGTATATATATTCTTGATCAGCATCAGCAGCCGAATCGATATAGCCATGTCCGTCTTTCTGTCTGTCCGTCTATCCCATTTTTAAGTAACTAGATCTCAGAGACTATGAGAGCTAGAGACACCAAATTTGGCATGTATATACATCTATATCTTGCATTGAACGACTTTGTTTTAGATTTTTGCCACGCCCCCCTCCACCCCCGCAAATTAAAATACAAAAGTTCCAAGTCGAATTATAAGAGCACCTTTGATGCTAGCGCTTTGATTTGTATGTATAGTATCCTGCAAATTTCATTCAAATCGGATGATAAACGTGGAAGTTATTCAACTAACAATGTTATGGGCAAAATCAATTGATATCTTAGTAGTGGCGCCATCTATGGCATTTTTTTTGTAACTGAAACTATCTGTAATGATCGCTTTGCATTCAAAAAGTACAGGGTCTCCTACTGTCGAGCTTGCTTCACCGTAGCTTAAAGCATTTTTTTCTTATGGACCTTCGCCCACCAAATAGAAAATGACACTCAAAATTTTTTTCATGGAATCGTTTTTGAAATATCAATTTTTTTCCGAATTTTCAAAGTTGCTCCAACATTTTGAAATTTATACCCATTTCTAATAAAACGATTTTTTGATTTTGTAAACTAGGAGAAAAGAATGTTCCGTGAATTAAATAATTACCGTATTACTTAGTTAAATACCTAGCCAATATCTAGAGATGTTCCAAAGAATTTGGTGTTCCACCTCATCAAACTACATTATATAACACAAGTGCGTCCTGAACTTGAATACTCCTCCTATGTTTTTGGAGACTTCGGTTTATCAGGAAAAGATTTAATCGGTCCAAAATAAGTTTTTGTTGTTTGCTCTTTGCGATTGCTAGTCTGGGACTCCCTTCTTAGTCCTGTAAAATGTTATTACTTGATTTACCATTGCCAAAATTAGTTAGCGTGTATGCTTTTATCGTATGAACCTCCAGAAAAAAAATTGTATTTTTTTTTTTCTAGAAATGACAGCCATTTGATAGACTTTTCACCTTTTCAAACGATAACACTAATAACACGTTTAACACTTATTTCATCAAAATCTGTTCAGAAAAACTAGAGTTATCGTAGGTACATGTTGGAAAAACATGGTTTCAAGAAAAGTTCGTTTAAAGTTCATACAGCGCTCAAAAATGAGCTGAATCTAGATTAGCTGCTTCACAAAAATGACTATATCTCCTAAACTTTTTTGAATTTTGAAATTATTTTCGGGAAAATAATTTAAGACATGCAAAAAAAGTTGAAAAAAATAAATAACCAGAAGACCGATCTAACTAAGCGGCAGCAAAAACGAAAATCGACTTTAAAATTGTAGGTGTATTATACTCTGGGGGTATATTAAGTTTGTTCAAAAAAAAAAGGTATGTAACAGGCAGAAGGAGGCGTGGCAGACCCCATAATTTTGTCAGTTTATAACGCATAGAAGGAGGCCTCACAAACCCCATAAAGTATATATATTCTTGATCAGGGCGACGAGCTGAGACGATATACCATGTCCGTCTGTCTGTCTGTTTCTATGCAAACTAGTCTCTAAGTTTTGAAGCCATCTTAATGAAATTTAGTATAGGCTCCTCATTTTGCAGCACGCAGTACTTATGTCGGAACCGGCCGGATCGGATCACTATATCATATAGCTGCCATAGGAACAATCGGTTCGGAATCAACATTTAGTATGAAAAACTTTTTTGTTTCTTAAGATATCTTAACCAAACTCACAGATTGTCATTCCATCATCATTCAAAATTAATAGGGTAATTATATGTTTTAAGTTAATCGGACTATTCTCAAGAAGAAGCAACCATTCGCAAGTGGTTTGCTAAATTCCGTAAAGGCCATATAAGTACCGAATACTATGAACGCAGAGCAGTTACGATCGAAAATATCCATGAAAGAATTCACGAAATGATTTTGGACCGTAAAATGAAGTTAATGGTTAATGATCAGCATCAGAAGGCGAATAAATATAGCCATGTCCGTAAAAACAAACAGATCTAAGGACGCTATTATTTTGTGCGTGCCTATGTAATGTGTTGCATATATGTATTTATGTATATGTATATGCAGGTCAACCATGTTTGCATGTTAGATCAGCGTAAATTAACTTAGGGTCCTCCCGGCTGAATGGTATATTTAAATTCTTGCCGAGGATATTATAATTTTGTAACGAAGTTTGTAACGCATTGGAGGAGGCTTCACAAACCCCATAAAGTATATATATTATTGATCAGGGCGACGAGCTGAATCGATATAGCCATGTTCGCCTGCCTGTCTGTTTCTATGCAAACTAGTCTCTCAGCTTTGAAGCTATCTTGATGAAACTTAGTATAGGTTCTTTATTTTGCTGCACCCAGTACATATTTTTCTTACAGCCGCCATAGGAACGATCGGTTCGGAATCAACATTTACTATGAAAAACTTTTTTGTTTCTTAAGATATCTTAACCAAACTCACAGATTGTCTATTTGGTATAGTTTCATACAGTCTGACCAAATTTGGACAACTATATCATGTAGCTGCCTTAGGAACGATCGGTTCGAAATCAACATCTTACAAATTGATATGAAGTGATAGGGAACTCAGCTTGTCGCCCTGATCAAGAGTATATATACTTTATGGTGTCCACCACTCCCCTTTCTGCGATTTATGCATATTTTTTTTTTTTTGCACAAGCCTAATTGATCCCTTTGTACTTTTTAAAATATTTTCTCGCTCAAATTTCCGTCAGTCAAAAACGATTGTGAACTTAAAATGAAATAAAAATGTATAAAGCTACGGTGGAGCAAGCTCGACAGTAGGAGACCCTATACCTTTTGAGTGCAATGCGATCACTACAGATTGTTTCAGTTTCAAAAAAAATCCATAGATGGCGCCACTACAAAGATATCTGTTGATTTTGCCCGTAACATTGTTAGTTAAATAACTCCCGCGTTTATCATCCGATTTGAACGAAATTTGCAGGACATGTTCTGACCATAGTCTGAATTATACATGTTAAAAATCAATATACATGCTAATTCGACTTGAAAATTTCGTATTTTAATTTGCGGGGGTGGAGGGGGGCGTGGCAAAAATCTAAAACAAACTCGTTCAATGCAAGATATAGATGTACATACATGCCAAATTTGGTGTTTCCAGCTTTTGAAGTCTCTAAGATCTAGGAACTCAAAAAAGGGACAGACAGACAGACGGACATGGCTATATCGACTCGGCTGTTGATGCTGATCAAGAATATATATACTTTATGGGGTCTGCCACGCCTCCTTCTGCCTGTTATGCACATTTGCACAAACGTAATAGACCCATTTGTACTTTCTTAAAGTACAGGGTCTAAAAATATGTATGCAAGTCAAGTGAAAGCCAAAAGGGCACCAGGACAACAAAAACATGATCGGCAGTCTATGAACAACAACTGCAACTTATTATTAACTTTTGTATTTTATTTATGTAATTTATAAAATACACAAAAAAAACTCCTTTCCCTCTTTCCTATCACTTATTGAAAATCCCGCAATTACGATATTTTTTATTGCACTTGTTCCTGTTTTGAAATAACGGACATCACTGCTACCATCCAACTTTTGGTTATTCTAAGTTTTGGTATAAGGTATCTAGGTATTCTAGAGCTGCCAAACTGATTTTCGATGTCTACGTTTGTTTATGGGCTCTAATGTGCTTACATATGTATATACGTGAGCAAGGTAACTCTGTTTGCATTCATAAGGAGCTTAAAAGCGTCTATTACCTACCTCGTCAGCCTATTCTACCCTCAGGACCCGTCCGACTGCATGTTAAGTTAGTTAACTTTTCATTGTTAATGTTTTCCGAAATTAAAAAAAAAAAGGTAGTGTTTCTTGTAAGTCGCTTTAATTTATTAATCCATATTATTTATTTTCAGGCACACGCCGTCGGTGTACTCGGCCTCTAGTTTTAGATCCCCTTATCCCTCCTCGTTACCAATTAATACAACGCTATCGAGGTGACTATGAGATGCTTACCTGATGTTTGATATTATTTTATTGAAACCATAAATAAATATTTCAATTACAGCGATTTCCCGTTTCGGTTTTCACCAAGTCTGTTGCCTTCAGTTCATGCGTCACCTCACCACGTTTTAAATTCACATCCAGCAATTGTGTCATCCAGCTCCAAACAGGAATGCGGCATACAAGATACCACAACGAACAATCGATATTCAAGGTAAGATAAAATTACGGGTATGTATAAATATTTATTGGCTTAAGTTCGTTAAGATATACACAATATACCATTGCAGAGAATATCATAACTATGTCACGAAATCCGATCATATATATATGAGCAAATCCTGCATGTTTCACGTAACATTCGTTCGTTTCTGTATATTAAAATATCAACTCAACTTTTGTGTAGTGTTTCGAAGAATTGAATTGTACTTTCGAATGGCAGAGAATATTTCTTCGTTACAGTTACTTTTTGCAAAATAACTGTGTGTTTTAGCAGATGTTACACAGAATGACAGATACTTTTAAATTTTCAATTTCATTTGTAATTGTTAGCGAAATATGCATAGTAAAGAACACAAAATTCAATACCTAAAAGAGAGCCGAGCATAATACAAAACAAAAAAAAAACGTTTATAGTTTTTTGGCAATCGCCGTGGACTCGTACGCGACAAATTTTCCACTAATATTAAGGGGTAAATAATTATTAACAGATTATAATCTGTGTATAAATTAATGTATATAAACCTTTTTGCAAATATAAAATAGAAACGAACTTATCAAGATTGAAGGGCTCTCTTTAAATTTTGATTCGATTGCTACTCATTCAAATGAGATTTTGTGGAATAATCCTTATATTTCATATTCTCCATTTCAAAAGTCCATTTTAATCAAAATGTGCAAAAATACAGAATAAACATATTGTATGCAGTCAGTTTATGTGTAAAATGCTTAAATTAATTATATGAATAAGTTTCTAAAGGAACATTTCACAAGATGTTACTTTATATAGCTGTCAGAGGAAAAATTGGATGCAGTTTGTTTGTTTTGTTGTTTTTAGAACTATCTCAATTAAATTCACCAATTGGTCTTTTCTCGACAAATCTGACATTTTCCCGCCAAATTTGACTTTTTTTGCAAATGAATTTTTCCTCCCAATTCCAATTGCAGTGAAAGCTTAAGAACAACGATCAGCAAAAAAGTTAATTTTTTAATTATATAAAGTATCTTTATTTATGTCCAACTGCAGGGAAAAACTGAAAGCAGCGCGAAGCGGCCAATTACGGCCAATTGTTATAAAAAATGACAAAAGGTCCGTCTATAGCTGTACAAAGTGTTCCTTATTTTCACTCCAAATTTCTTCCTGTGATTTCAACATCCTCATATCGAAATGTAGTACTATAATACGGTGATAGTTTAAAAATAATGATAACATGCAATTGTTAAACTATATTAAAAATGTAATGATTTTGTCATTTAGACCATGTTGTTTTACTTTCTAGTAATTTCTTTCAATAAAAATAGTAATTTTTTGGATACAGAATCTGATATTTTCACACTCGGTCATTAACACGTTCATACCACCAGCTCAGTGGTTCATTGGGTGGAGGATTAACGGCCGCCATATTTTATTTACCCACAACTCTGTTAAATCTCCCCATACACACATAAGAATCATCATACATACATACATACATACACAAATAAATACATATATACAAACATTTACATACACATCCAACACATTAACGTATATACATCAAGACATGTACATTTTCCTATTGGCCCTCTCAAATAGTATGCGTCTGCGCATTCAATTTCATCCCCTAATGCAAGAATTGCATTGCCCCTTAACTTGAAAACTAGTCCGTATGAACGATGGGAATATTTAAACACTGCGCTGTATAAATTATATCATACGCCTGCTTTTGTTGAATGTACCAAATACCAGGTACAATACGATGCGGGAGTAGACTACATCGAAAAAAAACACTTTTCTTTGTCGTGTAAACCTCCAGAAACAAACAAATTTTTTTGTTGAAGAGGCACCTGTTTCTAAAAAAAATTAAGTTGAAAGTTATATTTAGTTGAATAACTTCCGCGTTTATCATCCGATTTGGATGAAATTTGCAGGATAGGTTAAGACCATAGCTTGTATAAAACATACTAAAAATCAAGGCGCTAGCATCAAAGGTGCTCTTGTAATTCGACTTAAAAATTTTGTATTGTAATTTGCGGGGGCGGAGGGGGCGTTCTATGCAAGATATAGATGCACCTCCATGCCAAATTTGGTGCCTCTAGCTCTTATAGTCTCTGAGATCTAGTTACTCAAAAAAGGGACAGACAGACAGACAGACGGACATGGCTATATCGACTCGGCTGTTGATGCTGATCAAGAATATATATACTTTATGGGGTCTGCCACGCCTCCTTCTGCCTGTTACGCACATTTGCACAAACGTAATAGACCCATTTGTACTTTTTTAAAGTACAGGGTCTAAACATGGTTTCGAGAAAAGACCTTAGCGACTTTTAAAGACCTTAATGTGTTCGAAAGTTAAACGAATCTTGCTTGGATGCTTCACAAATGCTGTTATATAACTACAAAAAAGCTAATTATTTCGAGTTTTAAAAAATTCTTCTGGAAAAATTTTTTTAGCTCAAAATATTTTTGAGCTAACAAAATTTAAAAAAAAATATATATCAATCAGTTGGGAGATCCCAACAGTAGCATACCCTGGGGTAGTAGAGAACACCACTCAAATTTTCTTCTAAACATAAAAAAAATGTTTAAATGTATAACAAAAATTAAAAAAAAAAAGAAATTAAAGAATTTAAGCATGCTTTTACTGGGATTCAGTGTTGCCAATTTGTCCTTTTTCCGGACAGATTTGTCCCTTTTAAATCTTCGATTGCCGGAAATTTTTTGAAACGTCCGCTATCCGGAAAAAATGCCTTTTTATTTTATTCTATCCCTTAATCGTCTTTATTTTAATTATTCTAAGTCGCTCGTACAATTTTTCAATTAAAACTATGTGGTTTCGGTTTTATTTGTGTGTAATCGAAATCGAACGTATCGGGTTTAGAAATCGTTCTTAAAAGTTACAACATACCAAAAGAGGTCTACAAACAAAAATTCCGCATATTGTGGATATTCCAACTTGAGTTAAAAAATTGGTTTTGCCTAAATGACAAGGATCGTGAAAAGGCATACTGCAAATGCAATTTAAATGGAAAAATCCAACAAATCCGTGCACACGGTACCACAAAAAACACTTGCAAAATGCAGCGCCCTATGCACAGGTGAAGAAACTAACGTTCCAGCCAGTTTCAACATCTGCAGGCCGACGTCAAGAGGCGGTACGAGATTGTTATGCATTTCGTTACAAAACCTGTATGCCCTATTAAATAAGGCGCGCAGAGCTTTTATAAAGATTTATAACGTTAAACGAATATAAAATATTCTATAAAAAAATTATAGACCTAATTTCGCATTTCAATGATAAACCGAAATTAGCATGGCAAAATCCTGTCATAAATTGCAGTGATCTTTTAAATTGCATATTTGACAGTATTTTTCATTTCATTTTATGTAATAAAATATTACTTTATTAAAAGAAAACATTTGTCCTATTTTTTTGTCCTTAAAATAAAAAATCTATCCCTTTTATGCGCTTTTTTGGGCTCAACCTTCCTTTTTTTTGTGTAGAGGCGTTGGCAACCCTGCTGGGATTCGAACCCAGGTCTCCCGTTTGACTACGTGGCAGCTCTATCACTTGATAACTTGAGAGAAAGAGAGAGGGCGAAAACTCACAACAACAACTACATAACATTAAATTAATTGATCAAATTTTCACGATGTATCCATATTCGTTCAAGTATTGTTCGTGCCGAAGCTCAAGTCTCTAGCTTGATGATTACCAGTGTTATGTGGGCGAAGGGGGCGTTGCATCCAAAATTTAAAATAAATTTGATCTGCGTGCAAGTATAACAAGTCTTCACACCAAATTTGGTGCTTCTAGGTCTTACCATCTCTGAGATCTCGTTGTTCATACGGACGGACAGACAGACAAACGGACATGGCTATATCGATTCGGCTGTTGATGCTGATCAAGAATATATATACTTTATAGGGTCTGCCACGCCTGTTACATACTTTTTAGACCCTGTACTTTAAAAAGTACAAATGGGTCTATTACGTTTGTGCAAAAAAATGTGCGTAACAGGCAGAAGGACGCGTGGCAGACCCCATAAAGTATATATATTCTTGATCAGCATCAACAGCCGAGTCGATATAGCCATGTCCGTCTGTCTGTCTGTCTGTCCCCAAATTTGACATGTATGTACATCTATGTCTTGCATTGAACGAGTTTGTTTTAGATTTTTGCCACGCCCCCCTCCGCCCACTTAAATTAAAATACAAAACTTCCAAGTCGAATTACACCTTTGATGCTAGCTTCTTGATTTTTAGTATGTATAATACAGACTATAATCCGTACTTATCCTGCAAATTTCATTCAAATCGGATGATAAACGCGGAAGTTATTCAACTCACAATGTTAGGGGCAGATCAACTGATATCTTCTTAGTGACGCCATCTATGGAAATTTTTTGACATTTGAATAATTTATAGTGAACGCTCTCAAGAAGTACAGAGTTTCCCACTGTCGCGCTTGCTCAATCGTAGCTTAATGCTTTTTTTATATTCTTCATTTAGTAAATAGGAACTTGCCGTACCCCCGGCTTGCTACGCTCGAGAAGCGAGTTGGGGAGTTATAAGAAAACGGGAAACGTTAATAACAGCTTTGACTGTTTTACATTTTTTAACGAGGTTAAACAACTTTGAGGAACGAACACTTGGGACATGTATCGGTCGCAAACAAAAATATTTTCAACAGATGGCGCCATTGCTGTCAGACACCACAGTTGTGAAACTGCTTAGGCTACGGAACGGCATGTTGAGAGTTGATTTTATTCATTAGTTGTCGAAAGTATCGATATATATATTTTCGATACTCTAGTTACTAAAATGTGATAGTATCGAAAGTAGCGACAATAGTAAAGTCCGATTTTCCGAAGCTTGCTTGATTTGGGAAAAAAAAGTTGCTAGAAGTTACTAAAAATGATTTGAAAATTCAACAAAAATATGTATGTATTGTATTTAAGAAAACTTAAAGTGCTATTTAATTCATCATCTTCAATACAATATGCGGCGGCGTGAAGTCGGATGTCAAAGAGCTTTGCTCCTATTACAGACCTGCTATACGCAAAATCTGCTATTGTCCATATCCTTATCTTGAAGTCAAGCATCGCGAAAGTTTAGCTTGTAAACTTTTTTCATCTTTATGAGCAAAGTGAACTGAGTGAAGTTGTTCATACTTATAGTCGAACCACTGACAATGAGTTATATACAAGTTCCGAAATCTTTGTGAACCAGTATTAATCGTAATTTTTGGAGTAAATAGTAAAAGCAAAATGTCCCAACTGCCTGATTACTGCCTGAGTTATGGTTTTTTCTGATTTATATGAGAAAGGAATGCCTCATCCAAAATTTGAATTGAACGATCCGCTATATCTTAAAAAATATAATTCTGATACCTACAAGATAAAGCTTTAGAAAGTTTGTACTTAGTACTTAATGATACAGATTTAATTCTAGTGGCGCAATCCAATAGACCACACATTCATTTATTTTTAGATCCTGTACTTTAAATAAGAACATAGGATCCATTAAGTTTATCCAAAACAAAAAATGCGTAACAGGTAGAAGGTGGCGTGACGGACCCCATAAAGCATACATATTATTAATCAGCTGAGTCGATATATACGTCTCTAGCTCTTACAGTCTCTGAGATCTAGGAACTCAAAAAAGGGCCAGATGCATGTATTGTTGCATCATCTATATCTTGCATTAAACGAGTTTGTTTTAGGTTTTTACCACGCTCCCCTCCCCCCCGAAAATTAAAATACAAAATTTTGAAGTCGAATTATAAGAGCACCTGGCCTGGATTTTTGGTATTTATTGTAAACACTATGGACCAAACCTATTCTGCAATTTTCATCCAAATCGGATGAACGCGGAAGTTAATCAACTGATATCTTCGTAGTGGCGCCATCTATGTAAATGTTTTAAAATTGGAACAATCTATACTGAACGCAATGCACTGAAAGAGTGCAGGGTCTCCTACTGTCGAGCTTGCTCCACCATAGCTTAATGCCTTTTTTTCCAATCTTAACCAAACTCTGTTATAGTTTCAAACAGCCTGACTAAATTTGGTGCAATTCGGACTACTATATCAAATGAGTGCCATATGACCGATGGGTTCCAAATCAACATTTACTATAAAAAGTCTCACTCACACATTGTGTGTTTGGTAAAGTTTCGAACAGTATGACCAAATTTAATTCAAATAAGACTTTAGTTTCTTAAGATATCTGAAATATAATTTTATCTTATGCATCCTAACAAGTTTTGCAACAAATGTGACGATTCATACAGGGGTCTGCAAGGATATCCAAACTTTGACGAGATAAACGTAACCTTCACTTAAACTAAATATCCTTAAAACCTTAATGGAACAGCTACAATATACAATTCAGTCTAGATGTCTAATCCGATATCATCAAACAACTCGAAATATGAAAATTTGAATAAAAACACCTTTTCAAAGTTTAGAAAAAATTATAGCATCTAAATTTCAAACAAATAGCGTACGAAATAAATAACCTTGATTTCGAAAAGCAACGACCTCAACAGACCGCGAAAAGTGAAATATTCATCGGCTGATACGGTGAGCTTTTCGAGTAACTTTCGGGTGTTTCAACAAATAATAAATCTCATCTTTGAGTAGTGCTCAAAAAATGAGAGATGCGCTTGCACTAACGCTCTCACCGCGCAATCATTGGCTCTATTGCCACACACCGGTCTTTTGAAAGAGAGAGAGAGAGAGAGAGAGAGCAAAAGATGCAGTGTATAGGATGAGAGAAATGAGAACGGCGACTGTCGTTATTCGACCACCACTGCAAATTGTTAGCTTTAAAGCCCCCAAAGTCGGAAGTAATTCGTCAAATTCTTGGCCAGGCAGTATATTCTCGTTAGCAAAAGTTAAAGAATTCGAGCAATAATAAAAGCCGTACATTCCGAAACGCAATTAGTTGTTAAATGTCGAATTTAGGATACATTTGAGTCGATTCCTTTCTACTATACATAATTAAATCGCTGTGCTGAAACTGAAATTTGGAATGAACTCTGTCGCTCATACCCTAATTTTTAAAGAAAATAGCTACATATCTATTTAATTGCTACAAAAAATTGTATCTATAAAGTGCGTGTTTATGTATGTCTGTGAAAATTTCAAGAAAAAAATTATAATAAAATAAAATATGTATATATGTATGTATATGTATATGTATATGTATATGTATATGTATATGTATATGTATATGTGTATGTATATGTATATGTATATGTATATATGTATATATGTATATGTAGATATGTATATTGGAAAGTGCATTTTAAAATTGTCTCACCTCGATAAATAATAAAAAAATTGTGCACGTTCTTCCATTTTGAATCTGCAACAGGCAGGCAACGGACTTTTTTGAATACTGCGTCTGAGCAGAGAGACGAATGGACAAAATAGAATTATAAATAAATGGCTGTCAGAGCAAAATAGTTGAAAAACCCACTTAAAACTACAAATAAATTTTGTTAATACAAATAGTGTGTTAACAAAGATATAATAATATATTATCAATTTTAATTCCAATTGTTATCTATTCAGATGAAGAGTAAACCCAAAACATTTAATAAGGAATTATATATAGTCAAGGATAAAAACAATGAAACCAAACTGAACTTACAACCGTGATCAGGAAAATATATATGCTTAATGGTGTCGGAGACCCTTTTCCAAATGTATGTATCTTAAGAGATACCCAATACCTGTTTTACTACTCGATACTACAAAATTGTGTATAACTACATGCCAACTTTGACCGAAAGAAAATTCTTAAAAAAATAAAAAAACAAAATTCGCAGTTGTACCGAAAGTGATCATTTAAGTTGAATAGAAATATAGCATAAATCAAATTATGAAATTGATAAAAGCGCATATTAGACAGTAGAAAAGGCAATGTCGGTAAAAGCCTTTTATACTTTAAGTGTAAAATTTTATAAACTGTGTTGCTTAATAACAATAATTTAAATAATGTCTCTGAACAGGATGGTAAAACTGATAAGAAAGCAGAGTTTTTATTGCAACCTAATCCAGTTGTAACTTCAAGCACGAATAAAAATTTTAAAGTGACAAGGAAGTACGCAGAATACATTTGAATTCCAAGACTAGGCAATAACAGCTTATCTGTCAGTGTTATGGATACGGAATGCATTAATGTCACAACAGAAACCTCAATTCAAGAGTCTTCTTATAAGAAAGATCATTCAAATGAAAAATCCAACACGGAAAGTGTCAAGGAAGCAGTTTCACAATCATCGTGTTCGTCACAAATTTCTGAAAAAAACAGTAAGATTAAAGATAATTTGGAGTATGGTATCTTTGAAGAATATAGTGACCGTGTTCATGAATCGGAGGATGAAGGCGGGAAGAAATCTAACTCTAGTATTATGGAGCACATTTTTAATATTCCATTTAATAATAATATTTTGGTACCAACGGCGAGGTCAACATTGATGTCGGAGATTTTATTGCGACAGCAGCATCAGGACATCTTTCAGCAGTGGTCAAAGCTAGACGATGCTTCTGGTCATAGTTCCTGGGATCGAAATGTAGAGCGTGATGCATTGTTAGCTCGTATATATAGCAATAATTACTCTCAACAACAACAAGAAGAAGAACAACAACAGCAGCAACAACAACAGCAGCAACAACAACAGATTTTGGCCACACAATTGCTGTATGCACAATTTTTGCAACAGCCAATGCCTCATCGCCATTTATTATCATCGGAAGCGGATCGGGAAAAAGATCGTAGAGTACATTTACTGAAGTTTCCTGAAATAAAAAAAACATCTTCGGCTAGCGATGAGGCAACGAGAACGTGTTCATCATCATCAATTTCGATGAGCACATCTCAAGACAAAAACAATAATTATAGAACTATTGGCGATATTGACCCTGACAACCGGATCAGAGAAGAAGTAGAATATCATATCCCCTATGAAGATAGTAGCAAACATTTTATAAGTGCGTCAGACAAACGTACAAAGGATCATTATATGGGCAGTAAAGATTCAAAGAGCTACTTTTTCCGTGAACAGAAAAACACACTCTTTGAAATAAAAAAAGTTTGGAGAAATGGACGTTGCTTTGTAGTAAATTTCAATATAGTCTAAAAGCAAAGCGGCAAGCAGCTACATTTATTGACGTAGATGGAGTTGAAAGTGGAAACGGAGCTAAGTTGAGAGACTCCAACGCAGCTCTTGAGCTAACCGTTCAGCGGCAATTGAAGAGCAATCGGAAGAAAATTGAAAACATGCTGTTGCAGGTGAGAAGACTTTATCATCAATGGAGCAGTGCTGAGCTCTATTATGTACGAAGTTTGCAGCGTCTTGGTTTATCACCAGATGCAGAGCATGGTCTCAGTCAAAAACCGAATTATAATACGCCCACTCACGATATAATGGCACTAGCAGCGATTGCTCTGTCCGCTGAAAGCGGTTTGGTGGCAAGTAATAGAGCTGATGATCCCGAAAATTATTTTCAGGATTTAATCTACAAACATGAGTCCAAGACTCATTCGAAATCAGAGAATAAACCGCGTACGTTACAAGATATAGAAAATATTATACTGTCTCAAGCTGCTGCCGTTGCCTATCAACAACCAACCACACCTGATCCCCATCGTATCGTAAAAGACTTTAGTGAACGTGATAGTGACAGTGATGAGGGGACAAACTCTCAATGTATTTGGCATCCGAGGATTAATAAAGAAGCAGAAAAAGTTGAAGTGGGCTGCAGTACGACGGCAGAAATTATTTTGGAATATGCGTCACAGTCCAAAATGAATTTACTGACAAGTGCAAGCAGCATCGGCCTTTTCAATACCGAGAGTGCTCTAAATGGAGCTGCTAATCTTACTTCTGCACCAAATAACATCCATACCATCGAGGAGAATTGTGCCGTACTAAATTTATCGCCAGCAACGTCGCGTTCAATCAAAGGGGAGAGCGATCCGAGTTTCATAGTTGATAATCAGTACCCACCACCGCCATCGACACCACCGACAAGCAGTAACAGCAGCTGTTCCACTGGACCACTTGGCGGGTCAAGCAGTAGTAAATATCATCATCGACGAAAGTCTCGATATGCCAGACGCATCGATACTCCAACATCATCCTCCTCAATCATAAGCACAAATCCAACTTCACAATCTGATCTTAATGGAAATGAATTTAAAGTTGTTACCATAACTAGTCTGCCAGAACGTCCATCTGTATCCTCGACCACAACAACTCAGACAGCTAATCGAACATCCTCTACCTCTTCAGCTGTCGCAGCTGTAGCTGCGTTCCAGGAACGTGCTCTAACCGACATGTTCAAGGCGCAGTTTAGTGCCATAACAGCGGCGGCTGGTATTGCCACTGGAACTGGAACTACAAATGGAAGTAGAGGTGGAACAGAAGGTGCTACTGAAGCTGGAGGTGTACTAAATGACAACTGTGAGGGCATGTCTCTATTTGACGCTCCTTACGATTTAAGCATTGGAACCAGACTTAAAAAAATGTAAATTTTGAAGAGAACACAACATTTCTTCGGAATTTCGAAGCTTCAAATATATACACAGTATAAATATAACCAAACAGTTTATTTGTTATTCTATTTATTTATTAACTTCAGACGCTTCAGTATTACTTATTCTTTTTGTTCGGGTGGGGGGAGGTGTTTAAGTGTGTTTTAAAAGTAAAAGTACACAAGAGGCAAAATTAGGCGTAACAGACTCCACAAAGTATAGCTATTCCTGATCAGCATAAGAAGCCGCATCGATGTAGCCATGTCCTTCTGTCCATCCGTAAGAACAAGAGGATTTCAGAGATGGTAAAACCTAGGAGACTTAAATTTGGTGTGGAGACTTCATATATTTTCAATCTCAGATACCGCCCCGTTGCCAAACTAATGGGAAAAACCAGACTACAGACTTGTATAGATAGTATATAGGAGAGTCCGGACCGAACCTTTCTTTCGTATTTTGGATGAGCCGCCCCTTCTCACACAAAGCGTAAAAACCATACTTTTCGAATTATCAAGCTGGAAACTTCAGTTTCCGATGCTTAAGAACAAAATTTCATATTTTATACATATTCAGAGGGTATTATATTATGTGTAACGAATCGAAGGAAACGTGTCAGACCCCATAAATTATATATATTGTTGATCAAGAATATATAAACTTTATGGAGTCTAACACGTCTCCTTCGATGCGTTACACATAATATAATACCCTCTGAATATGTATAAAATATAAAAATTTTACTCCTAAGCATCGGATCTGCACCTGCCACAAATAAGGGTTTGGGACGCTGTAACCGCGATTAAGCGCTTTTTAATGGTTTCATTCAGCCTGGCGTCTAAGTAAATGCGCCATGTTATCGAAAAAATGTCATAAGCCTTTTTTGAAGCCGTGGGCGGAGACACATTTCGGTTGCAGACCATTGACGTTTCAACAAGACTCGGCACCGTGTCAGAAAGCGCAAGTAAACCAATAATGGTTGAAAGACAAGGTTTTTAACTTCATTTTGACCACACAATGGATATCGAATTCACCAGCCTTAGTTTTAATGTGCTTATGTATGTATGTATATATTTTTTGCAAAACACGTGCACGTTTCTATTGTATTTACTTACCGAAACACGTGGTCTCCTAATAAAACTCTACGTAAAAAAAAAATTGTTGGAGGAAGATGCTCAAAAAGCAGATCGTAATTAAGCACCGTTATCAACATTACTTGCACAGTGGGTCTCATGCATATTTCTGTAGTTAAAGCTTGCCAACAAGGCATCAATTAAAAGGGTAATTTGTGTTTCTATTATTTTTCCATAACTGTATAGACGTGCGCATTGTATTAGAGTGAGTTAATTCTCTCGCTTTGCTCGCCAACCCCTGATCGCTACGCTCGCTGAAATGGGTAGAAATGTGGGTCAAAATAAGAAGCGGGAAACGTAAATAGCCGCTTTGTGATGTTTTCAATTTTTTACTTTACAAAGTTTTCGCTGCAATTGGACCTTGGACTTTGGAGAAAACAATTAATTTTTTGACTGGAAAAGTCAGATTTGGCGGAAAATGGTCAGATTTGTCGAGTTAAAACCAATCTGTGAATTTGCTTGATCTGATTGTTCCTATGGCAGCTATATGATAGTAGTTCGATCTTGACCAAATTTTCGCAGAATGCACAGAAGTCGGAATTGCCCTAATTTGCGCATAAACCAAATAGACATAGTTAGAGCGCTGTAACTTGGCATAATTGACAATCGTGGTATAAATAAAACCCTTAAAAATTGAGCCCAATCCAATCACGCCCTCCATTGTTGCCCATACTATTAACCCATTATTAAGAAACTTACATTAAATTCCAAAATATCAGAATGCATCCATATAGTATTATTTAAAGTACTTCTATTTTTAATTTGAACGGAATATTGTCCAAATCAAAATCGGAGTTGAATTCTTATTCAACATACTCACTACAAAAAAAATTTAATACATTGTGACGAGCGGGCGGATGTTTTTCAAATATTTTTTGTTTTTTACGGTTTATTTGTGGAAGACCACTTCATTCATACGGCTTCCCCTGGAGGCCTTGCAGTTGACCATCCGATTGATCCAATTTAACATATACAAATTTAATTTGCATTTTATTTTGCCTATGGCAGCTAAACGATATAGTCATCCGGTCTTGACCAAATTTTCACAGAATGTAACAATAAATAAGAAATACATAATCTGTGAGTTTGGTTGAAATTGCTCAAATAAAAAAATTTCATACTTTGCAATTTTGACCTTTGACCCCCCATTTCCACTGGGATTATTAAAAATCCCGTCTTATTGCACGATAATTATATGTCACCTATGTTGTGTGAAAATTTTAGGTCGATATCTTAAGCCGTTTGAGTTGTAGCGGTGATTTCTCAGTCAGTCAGGACAAAAAGTTTTATATAACATATATAGATTTATATTTAGTTCATAGATTCATACTAAACGTAAATATGCATCTGATTGCTCCTTTGGCAGTTATATGATAGTAGTACAAAAAATTACAACTTAACATGAGTACCATATGTAACTAAGTATGCAGTTATAAATGAGCATAATCAATTACATAATAACATAATCATAACAGCAACTGTAAATATGAACTTTATTCGTTTCGGTTTTCCCTGATTGTAATGAATTGTCATAAAAAATATAAGCAAAAATATTTTTGAAACTTTTTTTTTGCAGTCACTATTTAAATTGTTAAAAGAAAAGACCCTTCCATTAATACCAAAATGGAAATGAAGCAACTTCAAATGACGCGTATATTTAAGTTTAGTTTTGTCTAAATACTTTTGACCACCCCTATATCATACAGTCGGGAGAAGTAATAAATACATATATCATTCAGTTGGTAGAGCCCACAGTCTCAGCGAAAAGTTACTTGCATTTGTATACATGTTTGTAACCTGCATTAAACGAATAAGCAAAAGCAAACAATCAAAAATAAACACATTGAACTGAAGAATTTAATAATTGCGTCTATCTTCCATGCGTATTATCCGATGAAATTATCTTGATGAAATTTTCACCGTAGGCCCGGTCTCTTCTAACCATTACATGTACATCTCAGATCTGTAGCTATAAAATTGATTAAGTTATATTGTTTTTTTCATAAGTTGGTGAAGGGACGGGGCATTTGAATTAATTTTAAATCAACTTGTTCTGCGTACAAATATAAAAAGTCTTTATACCAAATTTGGTGTTCCTAGGTCTTAACGTCTTACAGTTCCTTTCGCTCTTAGAGACAGACGGACTGACGGACATGGCTAAATCGACTGAGCTTGACGCCCTGATCAAGAGTATATATGTATACTTTAAGGAGTCTGCCGCGCCTCCTTTTGTCTGTTATATATTTTTTTTAAAACTTAATATACCCCACAGGGTATAGAAAGATAACATAAGGACAACTCTGGCGCTCCAAATATTGCATATCGTTGCAGAGACCAGCATTCAACTATCAACATATGACAGCTTTAAAATATAGCAGTCCGAATATTTCCAAATTTTGTTCAGATCTTATTAAACTATACCAAACTTAAGATATCTCCAAAAACAAAAAAAATGGTCATATTAAGCCGATCGGTCCTATGGGTCATTTTACATATTTGTCAAGAAGCTTACCTAAGTTTTTAAAATTCCGAAAGCGTTATAGTGGACCAGTAGAAATATATGTACATTTGGATGATAAAAAACCAAGCGAAGTATATATAACTCATTTATTAATAAATTAATTTCAATTTAATATGCTATCATATGATATTGAATTATAAATGTGTATGCTTGATACAAATTTCAGAAATTTGGATAGCAAAAGCTCATCGAACTCACAAGCAAATGACTGTAAGGATAGTTCAAATGATAAGAAGAAACCACATATCAAAAAGCCTCTAAATGCATTTATGCTTTACATGAAGGAGATGCGTGCCAAAGTTGTTGCCGAATGTACACTCAAAGAGTCAGCGGCGATAAATCAGATTTTAGGGCGACGGGTAAGTTACTTCTACAATTTTATAAGAAACTATTTTTATGAATTTTAAAATTCGAAATCTAGCTGAAGATATTGTTATTTGAAAACTGTAAAAAACTGGATTTTTAGTTTTCAGAGGGGTTTTGATTCATCGCGATACGGGCGTTTAGTCACCAAAAATTACTAAATATCTGCCAATGCTTTCTTTAAGAGCAACTGCTACTATTTGACATACTAACCTACTTGAAACATCAATTAAATCTTATTTCACATATACACAGATATATGGAAGATATAGAATATGCATAAACTTTTCATATAACGAGCACATAAATACTTTTTTATAAATTGTAGAGTAAGTACGGCTTGATGTAATAAATATACATTAATAATTATACGAGAAAGAATCGACGCATTTTTTTCAAAAAATATTCAGATTTCTTTAAGTTTTTTAAAAAATAAATAATAACTGATTTCAACATTAATGATACATTTTTGTAGTGGCACGAACTTTCCCGCGAAGAACAAAGCAAATATTACGAAAAAGCGCGGCAAGAGCGTCAATTGCATATGGAGTTGTATCCGGGGTGGAGCGCACGAGATAACTACGGTTACGTGTCAAAAAAGAAAAAGCGTAAAAAAGACAGATCGACTGCGGATTCGGGAGGTATTGCACAAAATTGTCAAATTTGTTACACTATCTCTTATTCTTCTCTAACAACTGCATTGAACTTTTATGTTTTTTTTCATTATTAATTTCGATCTAAATTTATTAAAATTACATGCATACCTTCATACTACATACATATTTTAACAATAACACAAGCACACATATTTAAAATTACTAATCCACAAAAACAACAACTAGAACTAACAAACTAAATTTAACATGTATCAACTACCTACATACATATGTAATTTGTGTAAATATTTAGAATAAATTTAACTCTCGTAACATTCTGAACAATGTATTATTTAACAACAAAACAACATCAAAATCAATTAACAACAAACGAACGAAATGTTACATATTTTAAATTGTTCTAAAAGTCTTGATTAAGTATTCCAAATGTTAGACAGCAGTCTTATTGCTTTGTATTTAGCATATTTAGAATTGTAACTAGAAGATTTAACAATTACAATTAGAAGTGTACTACCGACCTCAACTAGAAAACTAATTAAACATTATATTTACCCTTAGAATCGATCTTCGGTAAACCGAAGTTTAGCTTGCATATATTTCTGATTTCGTTTTCAGTACATGATTTAAAACATAATAAAAGGACACATTAGATTTCAAAAATTGATTGAAACTAATGCTAACAAACCTCTCCTCCCTGTATGAAAGTTTGTAAATTCTGTATTTTAATGCAGTTAGATAGTGTTATTAATATTATGGCTGACCCAGGCTAATATTTTACAAAGCCCAAGATGCTTCTTTCTGTTTCATAAACTCACTTGAAACTTCTCTTATCTTTAATAAAACCATTAAGTATTGGTATACGGTATACATACATATATGTAAAATATGCGGTCTGGCTAAGGATCAGTAATTCCTTATGATCAATATTATACATAAAATTATTGTGACTATATACAGTAATTTTATATAGAATCAGATTACATGTCAGTGATCAGCAATCAGTGAATAAAACGCGCACTCACATTGACCGATTAACTGTAATAATCCCTCTGAATTTGGTTATTTTTGAAGGCTATGAAAAGAGTTATTTAAATAAAAAATTCAATTAGATTGAAGGATAGAAAAATCAATACTTCTGTCAAGAACCATCTCCAAGTGCTTGCACCAAATGAAAATATAGTAAAAATACTTTCAGTTTTAGATTAAGGATTCAGGACTTTTTATTAGATAATTAGCAAAGGCTCAGAGTATTAATTGGCAAAACACACTTACGATTACATGAACACAATATATTCATTTGCATAATATTGGCAAGCAAGGTCTAGAAACAGGAAATATAAAATAAAGAAAACATTTCATTTTATTTAATGCTTTCATTTCCTTAGATTCTTGAGAAAATTAATTAAAAATATATAAACATACGAATTCAATATACTCAATACGTGTGGACTTGAAATTGGCGAATGCATGCACCCGAAACCGTCTACAAGATCGATCAGTCAAAGCTTTTCAACAATATTTACGCAGAATATTTATAAATGATAATTCTTCAGATACATATATTGAATATACTTACATACGTATCGTGTTGTTGAAAGAAGTTTTCCTTTAGCATAACTAGCATACAAAGCCATCGGTTGTTTTTTATTTATATCTGTATATGTGTACATTAATCAACTCAATTATTATGTACACGTGTGTATGTATACATCTACATATATCTAAATAGTGTCTACCTTTATTTATCGCATATCGCAACTATATCTGAACAAAGCGAAATATTATTCAAAAATTGAAACAAACCATTTAACTAATCGCCTTGAACGATAAACGTTGACTATTTACGATTAATTGATATGAATATAAATCAATTTGCACCGATTGCACACAACAACTACATTCACACACAATTCTTTTCGCGACACCTTCGCCGCGTACATATATTCCTATACTCCCAGTGGCATGCCTTGGGGCGTGAGGAGCAGGCCAAATATTACGAGTTGGCGCGACGGGAACGCCAACTGCACATGCAAATGTATCCAGATTGGAGTTCACGCACGAACGCCACACGCGGCAAGAAGAGGAAACGGAAGCCAGAGACTAGCAACGACGGAGGAGGTTAGAAACATTTCTTAAAACTTGTACGATACATATGTACTATATCATACCAATTCTAAATCAATTCTTAACCGAATTCAAATAATCAAAGTCAGATAAAACTTGTGACATTTAGAAATTTATTTAAAAAAAAATTATTAATCACAAGCTAACATCACACACATACACATTTGTGTATGTATGTATGTATTATATACCCATATAAATTTTGTGACCAGGGCTTTGTGATTAAAGGGGAGGTTGAGCTTTGTTAAATACTAGGATTTGAATTATTACAAAATTAGCGACAATGGAAAAGATAAGAAAATTATTGATACAAAAAAAAACTGCGTAGCTGTTGGAGCTGCATCTCACTTTGCTTTAAATACAAAATCATTAAAAACTTAAAGTGTATTCAGAAAGTTTGTTTCGGCAATGCCGAAATTATTGTATAATTACTAATTTAGTTAGTCAAGTAAAACCATTGCCTTCCACGTCATTCATGTCATCCAAATTTCTGATTGGCTATAAACGAAATTTGACATGAGTTTGATAGTTACATTGTTACAGTGTCTACACTAAATCATTATGCATTGATATGGCATATATGTATATGTGTGTAGTAAAAATAAAAATGACATACATATGTACATACTTTTTTGCATGCTTGCTTTTATTGTTTCTTTTTTTTTTGATTAATTATTTACTTTTAAAACGTACAAAAGGGTCTATTAAGTTTGTGCAAAAAAAAAAATGTGCGTAACAGGCAGAAAGAGGCGTGACAGACCCCATAAAGTATATATATTCTTGATCAGCATCAACAGCCGAGTCGGTATAGCCATGTCCTTCCGTCCGTCTGTCTGTCTGTCCCTTTTTGTGTCACATAGATTTCAGAGACAAAATTTGGCATGTAGGTTCACCAATATCTCCCATTGAACGAGTTTGTTTTAGATTTTTGCCACGCCCCCCACCGCCCCCGGAAATCGAAATACAAAATTTCGAAGTCAAAACACAAGAGCCCTTTTAATGCCAGCGTTTTAATTTTTGGTACACATATTATTCACTATTGTCCGAATCTCTCCTAAAAATTTCATCCTGATCCAGACAGTATACACATGTTTGAAATTTCTCTAGCTCTTATATACTTAAAGAGTTAAGTTGGCTCATCTGTATCTTGCCCAAATCAAGTTGGCCTTAGAATTTCGCCACGCCTCTTACCGGCCCCGAAAATTCCAAAAAAAAAAATTTAAATTGCTAAAACACATTTCAAAGGCGAATTACAAGAGCACCTTTGATTATAGGTATGTATAATACATATTTTGTCCGAACCTGTCCTGAAAATTTCATCTAAATCGGATGATAAACGCAGAAGTTATTCAACTAACAATGTTACGAGCAAAATCAAGAGATATCTTCGTAGTGGCGCCGTCTATGGAAATTTTTTGGAACTGAAACAATCTGTAGGGATCGCTTTGCACTCAAAAAGTACAGGATCTCCTACTATCGAGCTTGCTCCACCGTAGCTTAATGCATTTTTCAATTAAAGTTTTTGCAGCCTAGAGTGCTAGAGTAGAGGGTACCATGTACGCACCTTACTGTATTCTATCATGTGTTTACAAAAATTAAAGCACACATAGACCTGTTAGCTTGATCCGGTAGTACTTCCTGTACTTTGAAATAGCTAAAAGTTCATTTTCTTAAAACTTATGTTCTTATCCGATCGAGATGAATTTTCCATTTGAAATAAAAGCGTGATAACTAGAATTAATAAACAGCAGAACAATGAACAGAGATTTGGAATTACAGTCAATAGGTGCTCAGTGCATAAAAAAGTAGCATCCATCTTCGACAAATGCTATGTACCTTATGTTAAATACTTATGAACCATAACCCAACAGCATTTAGAGATGTATATTTCAATTCGGAAATTTTTGAGCAAGCCTGAAACCAAATATGTTCAATTGTAACACCTGCTTCCATTTCTATGTGTCCATTTGTCATGTTTATAATGACATCATTAAAATTATTTAGTTCAATATTAATATTGGTTTTTAAATATTATACTGTATAATTTACTGTTTATTATTGTATAATAATTACTTATTTGAAATTTAATATTTGCTTTTGTATCATGCATCTGTTATACTGCGCAGCTTACATACAAACATTTAATTTAAAATGTATCATAATGAATGCCTTAAACTATTTTTTGCAAAACTAACAACGTACTAAATATGTATTTCCTATCACACACCTTACAAGCAAACAAGCAAAGTAAATTAAACAAGATTTTCTCTTAGGCAACAATATGAAAAAGTGTCGGGCACGCTTTGGTCTAGATCAGCAGAATCAATGGTGTAAGCCCTGCAGGTAGGTTTAACTTTTATATACTTGTACTATACATTTAAATAAACACGTACATGTACTTATAAGTACATTCGCATACAGAAACATATAAATATACATATACATATACTTATATACACACTTACGTAGGGAGAGGATTCAACTTTTTGTTGTACAATGTTGAACATTCACTATAAGTATTACATTTACATTATACATATACATATACATATACATATACATTATACATATACATATACATTATACATATACATATACTTACTTAGGGACAGAATTCGATCTTTTAAGAATGTTGTACATTCACTATAAGTATTACTGTATTTTCATCCACCACATAAATTAACAGTAATATTTCTAAATATAAAGCTACGGTCATTAAATCGGCACAAAAAGTTTACTTTTAGTATATTGTCCACTTTATATCCACCTATTAATTGTGCCCTTACCTTTATCTTTTCTAATGTATTCATCAGTTAATTGGTCATTCATGACTTTAGAAGACTATTTTAAATTGGTATACGTATTTGGTGTATTTCCATATTCCATATATATATATATATATATATATATATATATATATATATATATGTATGTATATATGGGAAAATTCAACAGAACTGTGCCCAAAATTCTACGCCATGAGTATAAACTTATTTTATCTTCCAATAGTACTTTAAATAAAAAGTGGCAAAATTAAATATCCATATGGATATAACTGTTTTCCTGCCATAGGAACGATCGGTTTGAAATTGACATTTAACAAAGTTTGTACAAATCTGACGGCGCCAAAGTTAACTTACGCTATATTTAGACCCTGTAATTTAAAAACGTACAAAGGGGTCTATTACGTTTGTGCAAAAAAAAAATGTGCGTAACAGTCAGAAGGAAGGCGTGGCAGACCCCATAAAGTATATACATATATTTTTAATCAGCATCAACAGCCGAGTAGATATATGTACAGGATCTCCTACTGTCGAGCTTGCTCCACCGTAGCTTAACGCATTTTTAAAAGATATAATAAGTAAATTTGTATGCTTACAATTTGGGGCAGAGTTTTGTGTCTGGTAGATGTGGATATACATATACATATACATATTTTCTGGTAATTGGGCTGCGGAAAGATTATCCTTAATTTACTCATCGAAAAAGAGTGTTTAAAGTAGGGTATAACTCGTTCAGAATAAAAGTTAATAAATTAATACATAGTTTTACATTTCCTTCGTGCCAATTATATGACTATAGCTGTACATCACTATACATTTGAAAAAATATTAACAATGACTTTTATTGCCCGCAAACTTTAGAATCTACACTATAGGTTTAACTAAAATTTTACGCATGTCAAACAAAATGTTGGTCCTCTGACTCATACCCATTGCCTGCACCCTGCACAGCAATTATCTACGAATATTTCGAAGTGCTCAGCAGTAATTGAAAAAATTCTAGAAAGTAAAATATTGTGTTAAAAGATGTGTGTTCGCAATTTTGGATTCAAATCGTTTTACTGGACATCTTTCATTAGTTCTCAAGGAGAACATTATTCTCTGTTTAAAAAATTTTTTAAAAGCAATAAATTTTAGTATTTTTAAACAATATTTGAGCTATGCCTCCTTAATAAATACAATGAATTTAAAAGCAAAACTAATAAAAAAAAAACACTAACTATGAATCCAATATCTCATGCATTTAAAAAAAATTCAAATTCAAATTCACTTCTTTTTGTCGACATGTGTTTTTGGGAGTATTTCGGAATATTAGTTTAGGTTTGTTTTTTGCTTCTTAGCTGAAGCTTAATTTATACTATATTCTGACTGAATTTGTTGAATCGGTTAATTTGAAAAACAAATTTGCTCCTTGGTCCTTGGTCAGGGTGTTTTAACAATATTGATTAAAACCTAGCTTGGTTTAGTTGAGATGTCTTGAAAAACAAAAAAGTTTTCATAACAAAAATTTGTTCAACGAATTGCTCCTTTGACAGCTTTATATCTCAGTCCCATTTCTATAATTTGGATTTAAATTGGGAACTGCTGAAATTGGTTAAAGTATTACGAATATCAATATATTTATGTACAAATCCAAAAAATTTATAAAATAATATATGGTATCAATAATTTTTAAGTTGAATAATTTATCTTTAACGCAATATGGGCATACCAAATAGTATATAATACATTTTGCCACAGCACACTTCTGTGCTTTTTAATATTTCTGATACTCGTAAGATATATCATTAGATTATAAAAGATTATAATTTCAACGACTATCGGTAAAAATGAGCCAGTGTAAGGTAATTTTTTACCATAGATCTTTAAACATGTTTTATAGCAAATCCTTGAAATTACTGTCAACAATCCATATGTTTGCACTTCCCATTGATTGTAAGCTAGTTTACACAAGAATTACAAAGGAAAATTAAATGTTGATTTTTATTAGTTGAAAATTCACATGTATGATCCTTAATGAACTCAATAAGCTCATATTAATGATTACGGGAGTAAAAAGTCGATAACGGTTAGTGTTGCATTCGCTATTTTTGATTTATTTTAAGTAACTCAATCATTAAAACTGTATTAGAAAACCAGCTGAATCAATGATATAATTAATTGTTTTTAATGAATATGCATATATTCATTCTTTTTTCGTTACATTCTCTGTTAAGTCCCTGAAAGCACCGTATATTCCCTTCTCCATAGTAACAGTTCTGCACTTTGTCATATGTACTGCTGATAACATTTTTTATTTTGCTTTGTACATTTTTGTTTTCTAAAATTGTATTAGTGCGCAACTAAATTATGGATGTTTTTTTTTATTATTTGTTTATAAATATGTAACTTTATTATAAACAAAAAAATGGTTAATAATGAATCAATCAAATCAATCAATCGATACCTTCACGGTAAAACTACTCGTCCTTTGAGGCTATCCACGAATCCAGCCATTTTTTTAAGTCTTCATATGAGTGGAACTGCTGAGCACCTGCACCATCTATCGAGCAATATCTGGGAAATATGTCGGGCTGGCTAGGATTTCACATTTGAACTTTCCTAAGTAGACTTGAACAGGCTTGGCAAAGTGAGAACAAGCACAGTCATGCAGTAAAATTTGCTCGTATTATGGCCATTTTTCGCGCAGTGCTCGGCTTAACCGCATCAATTGAGTCCGAAAGCGTTCCCCAGTGATGGTTTCGATTGGGTTCAACAGCATGTTATCGCTCCTCCTGCGTTTGGCACGAAACCCTATCGAGCAATGACTCTAAAGGAGCGTCTTTTAAGGTTTTAGGCCTTTGCCGTCCTTAAAAGAACGGAGCCAATCACAACTTGTTGTTGCTGTTAGGGCAGCATTTCTCTATTTTGGAGCTCACGATGTGCTTGAGCTGCCGTTTTCTTCGAATAGAATATGAATATCAACGCTTCCAACAAATGATGATTGCTTGGTAAAGAATTGGACTCTTTCACACAACTAGAATTATATTAAGCAAAACAAAATCACTTGTGTCAAAGCGGTTTGTTTGTTTGTCATAGATATATGATTGGTTCATGACCTTTTGGATATGTGAAAATCGATCAGCTGTCAGTGCTAGATCCTCCACCTATTGACAAACAGCGAGAACTTAGTTGCGCACCTAATACTTAAACTTTAATAAGCATTAAGCTTACTTAACTTATTTATATTTACATTAGTATTTACAAATTTGTATGCAACATACTTACATATATTAATTTAAAACTCTGGCGCAGGATCAAAGAATGAATCGAAAGCTCTTTAGCAACTACAAATATACCAAATTTAAAACAACAACAAACAATAACACATGAGCATTAATAGAAATGCCATCAGGTTTACTGTTGTTAAAAAAAGTTTTATGTTCATTACATTCTGTTATTCCAACATTGTTCGACACATTTTTCTTTCTTACTAACACTGGTGAAACTATAATTGTGTACAGCTTAGCACTACACTCAGTGAATTCTCTAAATTTTGTTAAAATACTTGAAGGTTCAGTCAATGTCTTCAAAACGGATGAACTTTCTCAAATCCGAATAAAGACTTAACTTTTCAATAGTACTCGTACATTAGATCTTTCGTACCACAGACACACCACACACACACACAATACACATATACACTAGAATTGAGATAAAATTATTTCTTGATAATAACAATTATGGCTTTCTTTCCTAATGCTTAACCAAATATGCGTTTGGACTATTGAACAAACTTGAAAACTAAAACTGAATTTATCACTTGGACTCTTAACTCAGTCCAAGTGTGGGTTTGGGCGTAATATCATCAGTAAGCAGCAACAGCATAAGCGGCATTGTCGGGGGCCCAGGGGCAAATAGCATAAGTGTCGGCATGCTTACGCCTGGCATAGTAGGTACCACAGTGATGTTACCAAACTCTTCATCGAGTTCCTCATCGTCATCAACATCGTCATCAAACACACAACCACATATGCAAATGTTGACTAGTGGCAATGGAAATGGATCTGCTCTACCTCTGAGTGGCGGTGGTGTTGGCCACACAGCTAGTACACAACAGCTTTCTCCCCAGGCACCTCCAACTTATGTAAACTTGTAAAGCTGAACAGCTGATTGCCATACCACAACAATGAAATATACAGGAATATCCCAGGATAACAACATACAACATTTAGTAATTCTCAAGGCCACAACTAGGGCAGATGAACCTTAATCACTCTGCAAAATACCAGTAAATAACTTACATTTTTGTAAATAAGTCGATGTATGCCAATTTGCCATAAAATTAACTAATTGCATATACATATTAAAGAAATTTGAAGTTCCAATAACTAGCATCTAGCCGCATTAGCATTTTTTTATAGTAACTACATGATTTTTTGATTGATTTTTAATCTATTAATGATTTATAAACAAAATATTACAACACTATATTGTAATTGTATGTAGCCTCAAAAAGAATTGTCTAGTAAACATTTTAAATGAAAATCATCTATTTTCGAGTCAACGACTATGAGATACCCGTTGCATAATTTTAATTCATAGAAATATTAATTGTACACTGACTACATTCAAAAGGAAAAAAATAGTGTAATGCGTTGAGCTCAGCAACTAAAGACAACTAGAAATACCAAGTTTGGGATAAAAGGTCCTACGACCATACGCAGATCTTGTTTGTTTAAAATATCGTATGACACGCTCCTTTACCCACTAATCAAATAAAGCCATTAATCCAACCGTTTTCAATCTATATACTTGAGGTATGCCAGTTAATTAGACACTTAAGGGAGTCCGAGTTCACTGTGAACATTTGATTACTACCGTACAATAAACACGGATGGGATGTCGGGATGGAAAGGAGTCTGTGTGCCAAATGGTTGCTCTAGTTTTTGTAGTCTCTGACTCGTAAGTTAATAAAAAATCAAGATTACATATATAGTTACATTATATAACATGCGATTAGGTCTGTTCCTCCCCTATTTTAAAAATTGGACACTCTTAGAATGGTTTTCATTTTGTTTCGTTTTTAACGTAAAAAAATGCGTAAAAAGTAAGAAAAAAAAGTTATAGCTAAACTTATGCTTTCCTTATAAAAATTGTTAGATAAAAATTCTGTGCTTAACAGATTTGTCTTTCGTTTTATTAGATTGGTCTTTAAATTTAAAATAAGTTCGAGAGAAATAAGTTGTCGGAGAAATCACAAACCACAATAGCGTAAAAAGTCCGACGCTACCAGCAATTTGATATTGGATGGAAAGTCGTATTAAGAACTTTTTACATTGGTTATTTGATAAAAGCGCCGGTACAAGTGGACAAAAAGCAGTCCTAATCCTTATACCCTTGAACAGATTAATTTTCAAAAGCACAACGGGTTTTTTCAAGGCTTCAACTGAGCTAAAATGAAAAAATCGAGAGCTGAGCTAAAAAAGGAACTTATTGTAATGGCGATAGGGGAAACAATTAAGACAATATAATTTTAAAGCGCTGAACATATTACCTCTAACCAATGAATACTTGGATGTGTCATACCTCGATTTTCGTAAGCGCACCTGAAAGAAAATCTACAACAGCACATGACAATAATTGGCAGATCCTACTTCTTTATAAATCGAAGAAACATTGATTTTAACAACGCACAGTTTTATTTGTGATATTACCAAGAGATTAAAGTTCGCATTGTAACTTCTTAATTGGGAGCCCAAAAACGAATACGTGTTTTTAGAACTTATAATTTAAATTGTACAAATGGGTGTATTAAGTTTGTGCAAAAAATTCTTGATCATCAACCACAGTCGAGTCGATATAGCCATAACCATGTCTGTAGGACTGTCTGTCCCTATGTGTGTCACCTAGATCTCAGAAACCATAAGCGCTAAAGATACCAAACTTAGAATGTAGGTTCATCTAAACCTCGCATTAATCAAGTTTGCTTTACTACGCTCCCATCATCCCCGGAAACTAAAAAGTTTCAAATTCGAATTATAAGAGCACATTTAATGCTAGCGCCTTTATTTTTAATATACATATATAATATTCACTATTGTCCAAATATTGTTCTGAAAATTTCACTTCAATCGGATGGTGGATAAGTTATTCACTAACAATGTTAGTTGCGTGTTACCGACTGATTTTTTCATAGTGGTGCCATCTATTAAAATTTCTGGAATGCAGCACTAATACACTGGATAATACGCTGCTAAGCCACGCAGAATTAAGATGCCACTAGTATGAACCAGATAATGAAACCAACCAATTACACTCAAAGAAAAACAATGAAATGGTTTGAAAGAAATTGGGTGAACGTTTTTATGTCAAATAACCTTAACAGATAATTATATTTAAATCTTACATTTATTGTTTAGTTATATTTGTTTGTGGCAGTTCTTCTCAGAACTTATATATTGATAACCATTCTAAGGGGAGTATTTCATTTTTTGTAAAGAAATTATTGTCATAAACACACAAACAAAAACAAAAGTATAATAGCAGAGCTATTTAATTTTTTGCATCTGTAAAGAATCTGTTCCGCCTCGTTTTCCCAGTTACATACATATATTTCAACGAATGATATAATACAATAAAAGTTTTGTGAGAAAGTCTTAGCTCCTTCGCAGTAACTCCTTCATAAAATATCAAGTTTCTTGTTGAAATCAATTATTGATGCATACCGTTATTATAAAAATATTCCAGTTTAGGTAAAATTTTCATGTATTGTACTAAATTTATTAAAAATAACTGTGCTAATGTGTCGTAATACCAGAAAAGATGCCAGGATTGGATTCTAAGAATTTCCAATAAATGTATATACATGAACTTAACTTCTTAATAAAAATAACATACAATTATTGTTTTTCTTTTTTCCACCCATAAGAATTTAATTTCGTGCACTTTGTGGCATTTACTAAAGTATTAGATATTTGTAAAGGCCATTTTTTGTACATTTATGTATGTATGTATATACACAAATATGTACATACAAGATGTATGTACATGCATTTTGCAATATATACATTGTTAAACTATGACTATTACCTTTACATTTTGCTAGAGCTGTTTGTTAATGTCCTTATTGTTGTTGTTGTTGTTGTTGTTGTTGCTCTTTGCGTTTTAATTTGAGTATATTAACATCGTGAGTTTTTGATTTATTGTAAGTCAGTCTATTGTTATGACTGTCGATAACACATAACAATTTTTACTTTATTTTCATTTGACATAATATTTAATCTTAAAATTCAATGGATGTTTTACTTACTGACACATCTTTGATGTTGTATGGTTAGCATTTCACCTAATTGGTTTAATGGACTAGTGATACGTACCCCGATTTTAAATCATATATTATTTATAATATTATTTTATATTACGTGTTCAGAGTGATTCATCAGATTATATTTATGTGTAATTTATAATTATTTCGATAATCGACACGTGCAAATCTTTTCATGTAAATACTAGCTTTATACATTTCAAAAGTCAAAGGTATAACAGAATTCATACGACTGTGTAACTTTCAAATAAAACCTTTTTTGGCATTACATCATTTAATTTTTAAAAGGGTTAAATTCTTAGTTCCAACGTATGTTAATATAATGTGTTCAAACCGTAACCGAAACCGCAGCCATTACCAGGTATTAGATACTTGAAATGGGTAATCGTAACTAAACTCGTGATCAAATCTCTTTAAATCGAAAAAACACATAAAAGCCGATTCACGTATATCGGCTTCGTTTTTGTCCAGCGACTAACGGTTACAGTTTGAATGAAAATTTCGCCCTAAAATAAGTTTTATTGGAATTAACAAAAAAATTATTTATATTTTGAACCTTAAAAATAATTGACAAAAAACCAAAAGAAACCATCAAAAATCTACAATTTTTTTTTGAAAATTGCCTCAGAGTCGAGTTCTCTATCTTTTTTTTTTTTGAAACTAGATAAAATCGCTAAGTCCCCAACTTTTAAATCTAACCAAGGTCATGTTTTTTAACGTTATGGCTTTTTAAGCAGCACTTGAGTCCAAGGCTCCGATTTGAACCTTGGTTCCAAGCTATAAATTTTTCTTGATTTTATTATTGCTTAAATTTGCACATGATCCATATTATATCAAATCTCTTTTTATATCAAATTCTACATTTTTAAAGCGTAAAGACAAAAACATTTTTTCACTGATTTGGTCAAAAGAAATTTAGATACAACGATAACCCGTTATTGATGATTTTTTGAAAATTTATCGAATTCTGTGAAAACATCTTCTAAAAACAAAGCCGCCAAAGCCCAAAGCCGAATTTTGTACCGAATTTTTTGCCACTCGCCACTAACTTTAAAGACCGAACAGTTCCTTTTTTTAAAAAAGTGCTCCGATTCCGGCTCAGTGCTAGAAAATTTCTAGAGGGTTCCGATCGCGTAGCTCAAGAAACTCGGCTTGCAGCCTTGCAAATAACAAAATAAATTAACAAAAAAGAAGAATAATAATTGCCATAAATAATCATGTCATGCATTTAAAAAATGTTGTGTTAATAAGTACCATAACTGATTTTGATCAAATTAAAGTGTTTTTTTTATACCAATTTAAACAACGAGGGTGCTTAAGTATTTATTAAGCCTATGTGAATTTTGGCCAAATTATGTATATCTCAGATGCAATATTCATATAAAAGTTTAGTAATTTTTGGCATCAACTTGCATACAACTTTAATACTGTAAGGTTAATTATTAATTATTTTTTTATTGTTGTTTTGTTTTGGCTCATACCCTTTCTTTTTTCGAGATCAACTGTTAGGGAGAGTTAAATGTATAGATGAATTAACTGTTTTATTAAATACTCTTATCGACAATCAAAAAAATTTCGTTAATACAATTTGTTTTTTTATATATAGAACCTTGTATTAATTAAATTAATTGAACGTCAGATTAGATAATTGATATGGAGCTCTTTTGTTTTATAAAAAGTACAGTACATCTGCTTAAACTACTTAGAGATATGAAAATTTACTTTCACTTAAGCCATTTTTGATTTGAAAACTTATATTTTTGTATATTTGATACATACACACACACACGAATGTTAATTTTTTTTCTACTATATTTTCTGCACGATCGATATTTTTATAAATAAGTTTGTTTGGATATCTAGTGTATCAATATAAGGCCGTTTGCACTTTGTGCATGTACTTATTAAGTTAATGGTCATGTGCATTTGTTGTGGAATGCTTTCATAATTGCATAAAGTAGCAAATGATCACCTTGTGAAGCAATAAATTAACTAATATATTGTGTGTTTTTTTTTGCTTTCTTTTATGATTTGTACAGACGTAAAAAAAAATGCATTCGATACATGGAGGCTTTAAACGGAAATGGGATGCAGGAGGATGGTAGTGGTATGGATGATATGGGTAACATGAGTCAGCTGAGCGAAGATGATGATGACGATGACGATCTAGGTGCTGTTAGCTGTGGCAGTGGCGAAGAAACCGAGGCAACAAATAAAATTGCCGACACTGAGGACACGGAATCCATGAGCCAGTCGATGTCAAGCCCCGGCTGCTTGAGCGGATTATCTAGTTTACAGAGTCCCTCAACCACAACAAGCTTAGCCAGTCCACTCAATATAAACATGTTAACTAGTCCAGCGACACCCATGCTGCCAACTGCAGCCGCCAATATGCTCTCGCTTGCGGTCTCTTCTGTTGAACAGACGATTTCTAGTAGTCAATGCCAACAACAATCAAGAGCAGGATCAGGATTAGGATCTGGATCAAGCAGTGGCTCCACATGTAGCATAGTTAACACGCCAAATACCTCAAACAGAGAATCGCCAGCGTCGGGATCAACGACGGGAAACGGGATCGGGGCTGTGACCGGAATGGGAAACAGTACAGCGCCGACAACGGCAAATGATAGGGCGATGATGCTTGGCACTCGTTTCAGTTATTTAGGCATGGGATTAAGTCTGCCCATAGGAACCAATAATACCGAGCAAATTTTTCATCATCTCAACACTGTTGTGGACGCGACGGTACCAAGTTCCAACTCCTCTACTTCTGTGGCAACGGCAACAAATGGATTTAGCACTTACAGCGGGTCTGTTAATGCAACACCAAGTAAGGTAGTAACTACATCAAATACTACAACAGCATCGACAACTGCCTTACCAACTGGTCCAAGTACATTACAACGCAATCCAATTGGCGCTAATCCACGTGACATCAACAATCCGTTAAGCATTAATCAGTTGACCAAGCGAAGAGAGGATCACATATTGATAAACGATGCAAGTGATTCTCAGTCTCAGGCTCAATCGGTTGCAGCTATTGCGTCGTCACTCCGTCATAATCCGTACATACATCCACATACGCATCCACATCATACTCTTTTCAGCAGCAGCTTCACTCAACATTTCCAGCAACAGTTAAGCAATCACTTTGCAGTCTCAAACAACAACAACAACAACAACAGCAGTGGGATCGCAATCGGAATCGAGTCAGCCGTGCAGCCAATTATTGACACGCCTGCCTTGAATAGTATGAAGCGTCGCAATACATCCGATCCACCAGCGGCATCTGGAAATGCCGCTCCAACACCCAACACCCCGTCGGAGACGGGAGCCATTAGCGTTTCGTAGCAGTTTTGTATGTTTTATGGCCTGTCTGTCAACATACACATATGTATATACTATGTATGTAAACAATAATACAATAATCAATGAACGTGCAATAAAAAGCGTTTTCGCGATTTCCCGCCCGCCTCCCATCGCCATTATTGTAACATACGTAACGTGCGGCCATTAATGGATTAGTGCCAAAAAGTACTCTATATGTATGTGTATCATCTCGTGTAATATCACAACTACTGATAATTATCCATTATCACTTATAAGCAATTTCGACAATTACCTTGTAGTCGATGTGAGTTAAATTTCGAGTGTGCCCTAGTCTCACAAACAAAACAAATATAATTGTATAAATGACATGACAAGGTTTTCATTTATAGTTACAATATTCATACATACATGCGTCTCGCATACATACATATGTTCATATTCATAGAACCATATCAAAGATATTTGGGGCACGGCGTGGTACTCGTATTATTTGAAATGCACATAAAAGGTTCGTTGTAATTTAATTTCAATCCAGGTCTACTTTTACATTTTAATTTGACACCTTAGTATATGAGTTTCATACATCATTAAAAAAATTGATTCAAATCATACAACTATATCATATACCTGCCATGGGAACGATCGGTTTAAAATCACTGTTTAGTATGAAAAACTGTTTTGTTTCTCAAGATATTTCACACGCTATGTGTTTGACATAGTTTCGAACAAGTTGCACAAATCATTTAGCTGCCATATGAACGATCGGTTCAAAATCAACATTAAACAAATTTTGTAAAAAATCTGTCGGCTGACCCAGCCCAGGGAAATGCGAGGGCATCTTAACTTTAGCGCGCCAAAGTAAGCTTGCAATACATTTTATACATTTTTCTTGCGATTTGTGGGAGAAGGGGGTGGCTCATTCAAAATTTGAAGCTAACCATCAGTCCAGACCCTCAAAATCATCACACGGACCGACGGACGTGCACTGCTATGTCGACTCGACCACGCCTCGTTCTGTTTGTTACATACCTTTATGATTTGATCAAACTTAATATACCCCCACAGGGTGTGAAAATAGTTTTTCTTTTGAAGTTGTCCTGGTCATAACTCATTCCGATTTCCGTGTGAAATAAATAAGTGAATAAAATAAGCATGATATTATGTTTTAGAAAAATTATTTATTCAAAATGGGATGGGATAGGATAGGATAGGATTAAAAGTTTCAACAAAACAAACATAAACACAATAACCTTTAATAAAAGGTTCTTGTTGCTTTTTATACTCTGTGGAGTATATAAAGTTTAAGACAAAGACAAAAATTATGTAACAGTCCGATGGAAGCTCCATAAAGTATGTGTTTTATTGGTAAGCAACAGCCGAGTCGATATAAGAATGACCATCTCGAATAATGAACACGGAAGATACAAGCAACTATTCAATTAAGCGTGTTTGTTTTTATGCATTTGTGCATACATACATTTGCGTCTTAGTGATTATACGCCGCGTACGCGCTGTATTAGAGTGAGTTACCTCTGTTTACATACAAATACTGAATTTGACAAGATTTTTTTAAAAGTGGAATAGTGGTCTAGGTGGTAGAGATGGCGGGTAGGCAGACGTGGGGATTGAGTTGCACCGCCCTGAAATTCTTTACTGTTTTGTTTTTAGATCCTGTACTTTAAAAAAGTACAAATGGGTCTATTACGTTTGTGCAAATGTGCGTAACAGGCAGAAGGCCAGAGGCGTGGCAGACCCCATAAAGTATATATGTATATTCTTGATCAGCATAAACAGCCGAGTCGATATAGCCATGTCCGTCTGTCCCTTTTTTTGTGAGTTCCTAGATCTCAGAGACTATAAGAGCTAGAGACACCAAATTTATCATGTATGTACATCTATACCTTGCATTGAACGAGTTTGTTTTAGACTTTTGCCACGCCACCCCCCTCCGCCCCTACAAATTTAAATACAAAATTTCCAAGTCGAATAACAGGAGCACCTTTGATGCTAGCGCCTTGATTTTTAGTATGTATAATACAGACTATAATCCGTACTTATCCTGCAAATTTCATTCAAATCGGATGATAAACGCGGAAGTTATTCAACTCACAATGTTACGGGCAAAGTCAACTGATATCTTTGTAGTGGCGCCATCTATTTTTTTTGAAACTGAAACAATCTGTAGTGATCGCAATGCACTCAAAAAGTACAGGGTCTCCTACTGTCGAGCTTGCTCCACCGTAGCTTAATGCATTTTTTTTTAAATTTTGTTGTGCATTTAAAATTTTATTTTTTAACTTACATATTTATTATGTTTGAAGGTAACGTGCAACTTATTGTTTATACGACACTCAAAAAAAATGCTGCAAAAAGCAGAAATACAAAATATCAATATAATTAGAAGAACATTTGAGTGACGTCCTTTACTTTCCCAGGGTGTTTTACTGTCGAGCCCTCTCTGTAACTGGATGTTACATTTTTTTTAATTAGACTTTATAAGCGTGGTAGGTGAGTTGTAAACCAGAATTCTTCAATTGAAACTATGTAAACTCCGTTTTGTGTACGCATTGTGTTCATGCCATTTTCTACTTCATTTTCTCTGGTTTTAAATATTATGTACATATGTATGTAATTGTGCGCATTTGTGGATACACACAAATATATGTATATCTGTACATATGTATAGCGTTTAGGTTCATACAACATATGTGTAAAGAAAAACGTACGAATTTATTGATCATTGGACCTGATAGCTACTATTGCAGATAAGTATGTCTATGTCGGTAGGGTAAATGCGCTTATACGTATGTATGTATGTATGTACAAACATAAAAATAAAATCAAAATGTTGAGTTAAATAATGTGTTATTACATTCATCTTTTTGCACATTTGAATAGTATTACATATGTACATATGTATGTTTACCAAATTTCGCCCTATTTTATACTAGTCGTCGACCTTGTCAAATTTATCTGCATACCGCTTAATAAATTTTAACTATAATTTTATACCTAATAATGATAAGACAACTTATATAAATTCCGTTAATCATAAATAGTAAGTTGTCCGATTAATAGCGAATTTAATCCCCAAAGCATTTTGAACTTTTTCAAACAATAAAATGATTAATTTGGTCTTTTCTTGCCGGGCAAATACAAATATTTTACTCGTAATATGTTCTTGTGCATGCATACATACATATGCTGATGACACGATGAAAAAAACACTATAAAGAAAAATATGTAAGATATATGTATACAATCAGTGAGTGCATAGATTTAAATAAATATGTTTATCAGGACTTACATAATGCGATAATAACTTCGATATATAGTACTTATTATGTGTGTATGAACATTTACGTATGTAGGTATAACTAATGTGTAAATTTAAAGCCATTGCCAATTATAATTATACGTATAACAAAAACAAAGACTGTTAAATACATATTATAAATACTAACAATATGTACATAAGCATATACACATATGTATGTACACTCATACACACATAAATAATAGTATTCATAAAACTACGTAATAAGTGAATAATAATAAATATTTACTCGGCACAAATTACTTATGTACATACACACACAGACACATTTACACAAAAGCTTACATGAGCATATTTTTGTATGTATGTATATGCGTCGCAACGATAGCGACTAATTAACCAGCCATATACACATACATATGTACATGTATTTAAATATGCCCATCGGATATACAGTATTCCTTTGTTTCTGCTTAAGCTGGATGTACATACATACATATGTACTATATGCGTTTATAATCTTCACATTATTCATAAATGTGTATGTACGTACATACTAAAACATTTAACTATAGTCAAATGTATTCTAATCAAAAGAAATTTTTAGTTTTATGTTAACTATGCTTCCAATTATTCTGTGTTTGTTTTATTTACAATTTAATTTATATTTACATACATACATATGTATGTCTAACGATTTGCTAGTGAATATCACACTTGAAACGGCTTTGCAATATTTTCCGATTTATTTATTATCAAATCACATACATACGTATACCTTTAAGTAATAGGTCTACACCATATTTCAACTACATATACTGTAACTATGAGACACAATTAAAGAAAGATAATTGAATCTTTTGTCTTTCGGTTCATCTTAATTTACGTAATATACTTTTAATATATAAGACTATTCAACTACAGAAAAAAAATCAGAATGTATACATACACTTAGAAACATCTATATATACATGTATATACATGAATATAATGGTTTTATAATTTATAGTTCCATCGAGAATAATAGTGTGCATATAGATCAGAACGTATATATATATATATATATATATATATATATATATATATATATATATATATATATATATATATATATATATTATATAAATTAAAAAAACAGCATTACATACATACCTACATACAAGTGTATTTATGTACAGATTTATGTAAGCACATATGAGTATGTCGACCCTTTGCTCAAAATAATATGTATGTGTGTGCCACTTTTTTTGGTAATTATTTTGATGATTTTTGATACTTTAGAAATTTTATAACTGAAATGTACATAAATGCCTACTACTAGTTCCCCCAAAAATGAACATACATACACTAGTGGGCATATTTATTTTGACATAGCTTATACTTGACTATAAGTCTCTTTTGCCAAGTACTGTTGTCTTCTACGGCTCGAAACTTTTGTAATTGTTGTTCGATTTGGTTCAAAGTTTTTTTAAAATCGTGGATCGTGGACAAAAAAGCATTATACGTTAGACAAAAAATGTTGTATTTTAATTTGTATATAATTTTTCTTTATTTAAAAAATATTAGGCGTTTTACCTGTAAAATTTGCCATTTTTATCTTGAAAACTATACTTGGGGAATGCACTTCATTTTAAAAATTTTTGTCGAGCCATAGAAGACAACAGTACTTGGCAAAAGAGACTTATAGGCGGGTGGTTGGTGTTTCAAACTAAATATGCCGACTAGTTTATGTTCATTGTGCCAATTTATATCCCTGCCAAATCATAGATAAGAAAAAAACGCTTTCCTGTAAAATTTAAGTTTTGGCACACTGGATGATTCCGAGCAAATGTGTCGATATGTACATACATATGTAACATTTATAACCTATGTCTTTTTCGGCATGCTTATATTTGCTTTCATTTCTTTGTGAATTATATTTTTTTTTATGTAATGCCCCACACCGAGTTACAAGATAAATATAATTATGAATGTTTTAAATCTATTAACGTTTTGATTATTTGCATTAAATAATTAGTATTTACACTGATTGGTTAATTGTTCCATTTAATTTTAGTTGCTCTAACTATAAGTAGACATAATTTAATAAGAAGGTTAATGTTACACACCCATACGCATATCTAGAATTATATACACCTAAATTAAATGTTATATACAATATCATTAACATATAGTTATATTATTAATGATAACAACAAATTCAAACAGAATGCTTCTCATAAGTATATATTCATAAATAATGTGACCACAAAATAAGTAAATAATATTGATGTAAAACTCATAAGAATAATTCAAATATATAAGGTTGAATAAAAAAAACCAACATGTTGACAAAAGAATTGTATCTAAATATTGAATTTTTAATAAGATTGATGCTTGCTGCGATTATTATTATAATTATGGCGAGGAAAACTTGTATTACGATCCATTGGATCTGTTATATCTACATCTGAGTCTAAATTAGATCCACTAACACAATTTCTTGTAAGAACTAAGTAGTTTTCTCTGGGTCGGGGGAAAGTCTTATAACGGTATGAGATATTTCTCTAAATTACTACATACATATCTAGGTTGAGCAACAAATTTATTCTTTTCGATACTTACAAATCTCAGTTTAGACATGTGACTGACTTCTGAGTCAATAGTGTCCTGCAAGGAATGAACATGAGCGGCTCTCCGTCTTTTTTGTAAATATTATCTTAGATCTCCGAGACAATTGGAGCTAGAGGCACCAAATAGATTCCTCTACATCTTGCTACGGCTTATACAGGGCACTTATTATACACTTGCAGAGGGTATTTTAATTTTGTCACGAAATGAGCAGCGCGTTGACGGAGACCTTACAGACCCCATAAAGTACATATTCTTTATAAGGGCGAAGAGCTGCGTCGATATAGCCATGTCCGTCTGTTTCTATGCTAACTAGTCTCTCAATTTTAAAGCTATCTTGATATAACTTGGTACAGGTTACATTAGCTGCACGCAGTACAGCCAGATCGGATTACTCTATCTTGTAGCTATCATGTGAACGTTCGGTTCGAAATCAATATCTAACAAAATTTTGTAAAAGATCGGAGGGCTTATGCTGGGCTCTGCAATATTCACCTGTATGTATTAAAAATTGGTTTTTGAAAAACGTATGTTTTATCTGTAGCATAGTATAATCGACTCCTGTGGAGTGTAGTATATTCTTTTTGTACTTACTTATTCTTCTTTGACTTTTCTTAGACTTATTTTTCGTACTAGGAAGATAAGCTTCCGAAGATCCGCTGTGTAGATTATATCACAGGGGTGAAATCTTTTGGGGTCTCAATGACGACATGTAGCCATTGTTTATCACCGGGATGCACCAGAATTTTTCCAACTCTAAGCATCACAAACGCGCTGCCTTGCACTTTGCTGCGTTAAGTACCACTTCTATAGTGCTATCGCTCAGCGACTGCAGATACCTCTGGTTCCTTGGCGACCTTCCTCTTTAAGTAACCTAGACGTTTAAGTGCGTTGTGAAAGCCTTCTGGAAGTAAGCTTCCTGAATGCTCCAGGCTTACAAGCACTCATAGACTCATCCCACTTACCCTTACGAATCTTGCGTGGAACGACTACTTTTCAGTTATAGGTTCCAATAAGTAACATTGACTGCACACTGGAGTGTGATCGCAGTAGGAGGCCTCTTAAATGGCTGTACTTTCCTTGTATCTCGTTTCTGTCGATTGACTTGGCAGAACTATATTTTTATCCACTGTGGGGTGTACTCAGTTTGTTCTGTCTGTATGACGGAAAGGATTTTAGAGATGGTAAGAACTGAGACACCAAATTTATACGAAGACCTCTTATATTTGCACGCAGAACAAATTTATATAAAATTTAGCATGACACGCCCCCTTCGCCCACCAATCGAAAAAAAAGAATTAACAGAATATCTACAGAGTCGATACTTGACACGTGTAATGGTTAGAAGAGACCGGGCCCACGCTGAAAATTTCAACAGGTCGGATAATAAACACGGAAGATAATTCTATCTGTTGTTGTTGCTTGTCTTACTTATTCGTTTAATACATGTATCCTCAAGTAGGTCGTGCGCGTAAATCAGGGTGATGTGGCACAATTTGGCAGAAATTCAGATAAACTGAGGGTCAAAGCACTAATCAATCAATACATAGATTTGTCAAACCACGAATTTCGTGCTACGCAATTTTTTACTCATGATCCCAAGAACGCTCGGCAAATTTTACGAAGCTTGCGAATCCCAGCCGAACGAGCAACGAGTGCTACCGAGATAATCGAGGAGACAGAAAACATCTTTTCGCAGGATAAGTTCGGTATCGAATCAACAATCAGCCCTAAGGGACGTCTGTGCAACTTTGATTTGAGCATATATTTGGGGGTAGGTTTTTATAAAGGTCCTGTTGTGCAAACTGGTATGGATCGCTACATTGAAGTCAAGCGCAAGCTTAGCCCAATTGCTGGTAGTTACAAAGTTAGCCGACATAATGTTGGCACTGACAACCTGAGGTACCCAGCTCTAAAAAGTTTGCCCTTGTTGCAGACGATGAAGATGATCAACCTGCTGTGCCAAGGGATGGATATCCAAAAAAATTCACGCCTCTACCAAAATAAATTAAAGAACAATGCTCAAATGAATTAGTGAACAAATTAGCTGCACTAATTGGAAATAATTAATTTCATATAATTTCTCTAGATAAGGAAAATATACATAAAACTAAGTTTCAAATCCGGACAGAGAAAGACCAATCAAAAAATACAATACATGTCAGCTCAAAAGTTCTAAAGGACTACAAGATGTTCTAAAGGGAATTGAACCAACGGTGAATTATAATAACTCCAATGCAAAGTCGGTTGGAAATATTTAAGAAAAAATTCAATGCCGTAACTACTCTTCAGAGTTGAGCTCGAACCAGAAAGGAGGAACTTAAATACAAATGAAGTCCACCCCATATACAGGCTACGTTTTCTGTTGCATAGGAGGTTCACTGTCGAAGAGCCGCACAGAAGTAAAAATACAGTGCAGTGCGCAAACTGCCACGAATAAGGCAGCACTAAAGCTTACTGCACCCTAAGGTCGATCTGCGTCGTTTGAAGCAAATCAAAACAGCTTTATACACTCGGCTATTGATGCTGATCAAGCATATAGTTATATACTTTATGCGGGCTGCCACGCTACCTTCTGTCTTTAACGCACAATTTTTTCACAAATTTAATTGACTATTTGTACTTTCATACTGTACTTTCATAGCGGACTTCTACCACCATAGCAGGAAACAGGGTCTAAGAATTTTGACTGTACCAAAACATGGGTTTTGTTAAAGTTAATAAGCCGGATGATGAAATATTTCGACCGGTATTTTCAGAATACATGTAGATAAACTTTAATTAATCCATGTATTTTAAATATATGTATAAATACATACGTATATATGTATATATACATACTTAAATATTTATATACATACAATGAAATAGTGAAACTAATTTAAATAGGTTAATTATTTTAAAGCTGAAACACACAATTCTTGCATTAGTATTCAGTATGGGTAATATAAATTTATCTATTGTTGATTCAATATTTAACTTAATAATACACAAATACTTCTTAGAGCTTAAGCTTTGAATAATATTTTTCTTTCTAATATAGATGTTCGTTTACGTGCTTGCAATTCATTTTCATTAACACGAAAAAGGAAGCAAATACAAATTAAATCGTTTTATCTAAAAGAGATATGTAACCCCTAAAATTACTGCTATGTATAAGCCACTTGCTATGGTTTGTGAAATTTTTTCATTTGGTTGATAATTAGGGATTTATACATTTGCAAATCATTTCACATAGATCGTTGAACATAATTAAGTTATATGTTTTATTCTGCGTGTATAAGACTCCCAAAGTAATAACACCATACTTTTCCCATTTAAATTACCACTCTATCATAGTATCAATTTAGGTTTGCATATATACGTATTAATATACAAATATTTATCTTATGTACTCATTTGTATTGATTAAGAAATATGCATATAAGTAGAATTATTTAATAAATAATGACAGTATTATGTCGTAGATATTCAGAGGTAATAACGTTATGAATATGTTGCTTATATTTTATATAAAATAATGTAAAAACAAATCCCAGATTATTTAACAGATATATGTTTTTTTTAATAAGTATATCAGTAAACGTTCGTTACCAAAAAGAAGAACTATTGATTGAAATGTACAAGATTTGTTTTTACATTAAATAAATCGTGATTATTTATAATTAATATAATATTGAAATGTTATTTAAAGACTACTCTTTACATACAATCCCCAATACATGTTGTTGGTTTGTTTTAAGAGTATTAATTCTATCCACTAACTTTAGGTGCTAAGTAAACATTCATGCGTCTGCGAACTTGGCTCAGAAAAGCTACGAAGCTAGTATTAGATGCTGGACGTCAGTAAATAATAAGTCCAAAAACTTTAGAATATTTTCAAAACCAACCGCCGCTTCCTAGCTTTGAGCTAAGTCCACCAATGCCTTTACCAAGCAAATTACCAACACGGCCAGCGACAACATTGGTGACAGCGGCTGCTTGAGCGGCTGCTATTTTTGGCTTTGGCAGGCTCCGCGAAGCATGGCCGCCGGATTCATCACCAGCAGCATCATCCACGTCCCCGTTATGAATATCGTCACAATTTCTATATTTTGTTATTAGGCAAATAAGTAAGCATGGAAAAAGTTAAAAGTATATTATCATATTTTTTATAGAGGTAACTTACTCATCTCCTTCAGCAACATCGGGCATTGTTAGCGCACAGGTAGCCTCCTCAGCAGCCATTCGCTGTGCAACTGTTTGATATGCTTTTGAGTTTAGCTTGTCCTCCAGGACACCCTGAAGCTCAAAATCCGAATAGATTTTCTAATAATACAAAACATTTCTGAATCTATGGACATACATATATAATTAATATGGTTTTATTTATGTTACCTTATTTATATGTGAGATGGACGTGACCTGCGCATAGTGTAGGGCGTGGTCCATTCGCTCCGACAGCCAATTCGACAGCATGTTTACTTGTTGAGAATACCACTGCTCGAAAAAATTGAGAGTCCATAGATCATCACCAATTTTGCCACGTATTTGATCCATATTGTTGCGGAAGAAATTCACATAACCTTGACCGAGATCCTTTCCTGAGCTCGACACGTTCGTAAAACTTAGGATTGAGCCAATCAGGCTACCCTCATCATAACGTGCTAATTTAGACAAAGTCGACTCTAGCACTGACATAAGCTTGCCACTTAGACCTTGTGTCATCGCTACATTCGCTTTGTCAATTTGATCATCGATTTTTGCATGGAATTTGTACTGTTTCATACATTTTTTTAACAAAATATATATTATTAGGTTTTGTATGAATTTTTAAAAATAACGGTGTTTACATTTTAATACTTACAAGGTCGATACCATCGATGGTAGTTAATTTAAAGCTTTGATTTTTAGCATCTAATATCACATTTACCATAGCGCACATTTCTGACGGTATTATATAGTCAGTCGAAATAAAGGCCACATTTTTTTTAAGCCAAGACTGAAACGACGAGTCCGTTCGCTGTATACACTGTTCAATCATATCAACAGCCATCATCTTTAATCGTTGTTCCAAATGCTGACGAAATTCCGCGTCTGGCCAGTGCAGATCTCTGATAAATGATTGTAGTGCGTCTAGCTTCCAGAAGAGGTCTTCGGAAGTGGCACAACCATTTCTAAGTGCAACATAATTAGAAGAAAAAAATAGGAATAAAAAAAAGAAATTAAGTCAAAGTGATTAGTTAAAGTAATTAATATTTAATTGAAAAATTGTTGGTACTACAGGACTTTGATCTATCTATCAGTTATACACACATACAATGTAATTTGTTTCTTTTATCATGTAAACATGTCTAATATCTATATAACACAAACTCAGTAAAATTAAATCATTAAACACTAAATTTTGTGGCTAAAATGAATAAGACCAAACTCAGTCATATATGGTCCCGATTAAAAAGCATTTTTAATGTAATAACACTAGGTAACAGCTAGATTCCACCTTAAAAAAAAATTAAAACAATTTTTTTAAATAGATGGGCACCCAGGTGACGAAAAACGATGAAGAAAAATTTTTCTTAGGTGAATTTTCTAGGCGATCTTACATTTTGTATCACCCTTGCCATCTTAAATTTTTTTATTATTTCTTGTGAACTTCAAAAGCGATTTTAAAAAGTTGTAAGGATTCCGAAAGCTAATGACCCCATAACATACATACATGTATCCTTCTTCAGCATGAAGAGCCTAGTGGGTATAGCCTAGTGCGTCCGTCCGTTCTTAAACCCTGGAAAAATTTTCGTAACCTACTAAGTACCCCTAGAAAATCTAGAAAAGTATATTCAAAAAAAATAAATGTTTTAAAAATCTCTTTGCTTATATTTATACCCTTGCAGAGGGTATTATAATTTTGTAACGAAGTTTGTAACGCATTGAAGGAGGCCTGACAGACCCCATAAAATATATATATTCTTGATCAGGGCGACGAGCTGAGTCGTAATAGCCATGTCTGTCTGTCTGTCCGTCTGTTTCTATGCAAACTAGTCTTTCAGTTTTAAAGCTATCTTAATGAAACTTGGTACAGGTCCCTCTTTTTGCTGCACGCAGTACATATGTCGGAACCGGCCGGATCCGATCACTATGTCATATAGCTGCCATAGGAACGATCATTTCGGAATCTACATTTAGTATGGAAAACTGTTTTTTTGTTAAGATTTCTCAACCAAACTCACATATAGTGTATTTGACATAGTTTCATGTATCCTTACCAAATTTGGTTCAAATCGGACAACTATATCATATAGCTGCCATAGGAACGATCGGTTCGGAATCAAAACCTAGTGACAAAAACTTTTTTTGTTTCTTAAGATATCCGTATTAACCTCACAGATTGTGTATTTGGTCTAATTTCAAACAGCCTGACCAAATTTGGTGCAAATCGGATTACTATAACATATCCTATAGCTGTCATATGAACAATCGGTTCGAAATAAATATCTAACAAATTTTGTACAAAATCGGACGGCTTATTCAGAGTTCTGCAAGGGTATCCAAACTTTGACGCGCCAAAGTTAGCTTGCGCAATTTTTTTGTTTTTTGTGCAAAAGACTACAATTTTTTCATCTTTTTCTCCTTTTCATATAAAAATTATCTCAATCTAAAAATCATAAGAAATACATATAAGCAAGAGATTTAAAAAAAAAATCATTTGCAGTCTCTATTAATTTTGTTTGGAGAAACTTTTCGTTTAAAAATATTTGTTATTTTAAATCAGGAAATTTAATGGAGTTGATTAATTAAGAAAATTTTTGTATCCTTCAAATATAATTCTACAGACCTTTCCATTGATACCAGAATGTACATATATGAAATAACTTCTAATAATTTAACTTAAGTTTTGTGTAAATTCTTTGAACTAATTTTATAAATTAGTAAACTTCAATAGTATTATTTATTAGCTTTCAGAAAATGTACAGCTTTTAAAAATCGGTTGACCTTAAAAACAGATATTATAAAAATCACCTAAAAAACGGTTAAAGAAACAGTACATTTTTAAGAACTTAAAAAACTCCATCTAAACAATTTTTGTAAAGTCGATTTTCTTATATGGGGCTCACATATTGTTACCTTGTGTTATCATTTTTTTGTAACAAAATCTGGAAAATATAATCTCTCTGAAACATGTTATGTGCATAATTTCTACATACATATGTATATAAAAAGCTACTTACGAGGGTTGTTTAATTAGTCTCTACAAAGCGATGAAAAATCAAAACTGCGGTGAATAACTTTTTCTTATTATAAACTTTCAATTTCGGTGGCTACAGAGTTAAATCTGGGCATCTAAATTTGTAATTGCCGAATTTAAGGCGCATATGCGGCTCTAAGGCGCAATGTGAATTTAGCATAAGTCCTCTTTTAGTGTTGGGTTCCTCATGACTAAGTGAAAACAAGGAGCTGCTGTCCTAACTAAGCGTGTCTTTCTAGATGTTTTTCATTGTTCACTATCTCAGTTCTTTTAGACTGTTCTCTTCCGGAACTTTTGGTCAGTTGAGATTTTTTCAGTCATTCTGCTTTTGCTCACATTTGCTTAACTCTTCCTTTTGCTCATTTAGATAAATATTATTTTATCTTGACCAAATATTACCCAAAGATGGGAACGATAAATAAATTTGTTGATTAAATACTGCTCAACTAAAATTTTGTTTTGTATGTAATGTAATTCCAGAGATACAACATAATTGGATTTAACCATTTGTATGCTTAAAGTACCATAAACTCCCATAGAAATTTATTCACATTTCAGCTCCAATAGTTTTATACCCTTGCAGAGGGTATTGTAATTTTGTTACGAAGTTTGTGACGCATTGAAGGAGACCTCACTGGCCCCATAAAGTATAAAGATTCTTGATCAGGGCGACGAGTTGAGTCGACCAAAACGTTTTTGTTTCTCAAGATCTTTCATGTGCAAATCGGACTACTATAATTTAAATCTGCCATAGGAATGATCGGTTCAAAGTCAACATTTAGTATAAAAAACTTTTTGGTATAATTACAATCAGGCTGATCAGGTTCCAAATCAACATTTAACAAATTTTGTAAGAAATCTGACGACTTATACAGGGCACTGTACTCGTAAGAGTGTCCAGCTTGCGATATATTTTTTCTAATTAATTAGTTGAATTTTTCCATTAGAATGAAATAGCTGAAAATGAAAGCTTTAAGCTAATATCCAGATAAGCAGAGCCCATTCCGTGAGAGAATAGGTTGGGGATTATTTTGGCAAGCTAGTCTGCATCAATTGAATCAGAATTATGAAGTAAGCAGAGACGAAGTAAAAGTGTCAAATATTTGGATGGTAAGAGCACAGTTACCAACGCAACACAAATTAGAGATGCCTACGTATACTATGCTTAGGCCAAGTCCTAAGCAAAATTTGGCAGACGTAAAAAAGGTCCAAATAATTTGATGGTAGGCAGCTAAAAGAAGCGTTACCAACACAATACATAAAATAACGAAAAGTGAAATGGTAACACTTCTGTTGCAGCTGTTCGTTAATTCAAAAAAGGAAACAACACAATAAAATGTACCGTAAATGAGGGATAATATTTATATGTATTGAATGGTAGGAAAGGAGAAAAGGGGATTTTATGTATTTTATAAATTACATAAATGAAAATATATACAAATATAAATTTTTATAATAAGTTTCAGCTTAGACTGCCTATCTTACTTTCTCCTTTTTGCTTTTACTGCACTTGTTTCCAGTCCCTCCATCTTTCTTTCCAACATATAAAATAAACAAAAGGTGAATAGTAACTCTGTTGCTGGAGCCGTTTGATTTTTCAAAAGAGAACAAAAACGCATTGAACATGAGGTATGAGGGATTCTCTGTGTATTAAATAGAAAGAAAGCGGATGTGTCATAGAAAATCAAAGAAATTGAATTAAACTAAGTTATGTGGATTCAGCTCCATCGTATTCAACTATCAAATATTGGACTGCTGAGTTCGGGCACAGAGGGACAAGTATTTTTGATAAGGATCATCCGGGACGTCCCAGAGTAGTGACAACCCCAGAATTGATGGATTAAGTCCACGGAATGTTATTGATCTCCTCATCAACTGTGAGAGATTGCTAATACTCTAAACTTTTCTCGTGCTGGCAACGTTTTACAAACTGTGACTATTATCAATTTCCAAAGTCAAATGAGCAAGTAATCTGTGGAAAAACGCCTATTTTGAGGACCTGGATTAGTCCTATTTTATAAATATAGCATTCAGTCGGGAGAGCCCGGCAGTTGCATACCCTGTGGTAATAGAGAACGACACACAAATTTTCTTCTAAACATAAAAAAAATATTTTTTAATGTATAACAAAAAAATTAAAGAATTTAAGCATGTTTTTACTGCGACTTGAACCTCGATCTCCCGTCCGCCTACTCGGCACCTCTACCACTTGATAACTTGCAGGAGAGAGGGAGAGAGTTCACTATAACAGAGCGCGCACTTACATTCATATATATATATATATATATATATATATGCTTAATCGGTCTGTTCCTTTTTTGAGTTCCTAGATCGCAGAGACTATAAGAGCTAGAGACACCAAATTTGGCATCTATATCTCACATTGAACGAGTTTGTTTTAGTTTTTGCCACGCCCCAAACGCCAAAGCCCCTTGATTTTTGGTACATATACATTATGATCCGAACCTATCCTGAAAATTTCATTAAAATCGGATGATAAGCGCGGAAGTTATTAAACTAACAATGTTTCGGGCAAAAGGAAGAAGCAGAGACGCAAGCGACTTCTGTAGTGGCGCCATCTATTGAAATTTATTGAAATTCAGACGCTTTGCACGCAAAAAGTACAGGGTCTGCCACTGTCGAGCTTACATCATTTTTTGATCAGAAGAAACCAAGATAAATTTTTTCTGTATCTGACTGGAAACCTTATTTCTTACGATGCACAGTACACTAAATAATCAATTAAGGGTATACATAATTGTATAATGACCTCGTAAGTATCTTAAGCAGTATAATGCTATTGAAACATTGGTTAATATGCATTAAGTAAAAATTATGAAACTAAAAAAAGGAATCCAACAATTTTAAATTATTATATTGCTACGGTGGTGGTTGCTTATGATGGGTGAATTGCAAGAATTATTAAGCATAAAATATCTAATCGGTAGCATACATATAAAATTGACATTAAGTAAATCATTTGCGAAATGCATAAGTATGAGTTATGCTGGCTAAATTCGAGAAAAATCAACTCTTTGGCTATGCATGATGCAGTTGGCAGAACATAAAATGCAAAGAGAATAGATATATTTCAGTAGAGCATTGTAAATAATGTTGTAAGGTGCAGATCAGTTAAAAACCTCATTTCATCACCGGCAGCAGCTGCAGCTGTGCCCTTTGGTAGTTTCGGCACATAGAAATTGACCTGATCTTTCTTGCCGCTGAGCAGTGCCGCCGGGTTGAGAGCTGCCGTGTTTAGGGCCTGGGCTGCATTGTTTAATGCAGCTGGGTTCAAGGCGGCGTTAATCCTAAAGTTTCACAGAAATAGGTAAGTATATGAACATATGAACGGCATATTGAATTTACTAAACATGAAATGAGTTGAGAGCAAGAGCGATCGAAGGAACAGTTGGTAAAGAGCAATCTGCTCTTACACTAGGTATATATGTAGTCATTTGACTAAAGAATTGTGATATAATATGCATATCGAATGGAAATACGTAACTGTATACGTATGTATTAGTAAGCACTTAGCTAATATGAGTTTGGAATGAAAATTTATAAAAGTTTTTAATGTGAATGATGGTCTGTTCAAACTTACCCTTTGCTTTCCCATCGCTCTTTTTCAAATCCTTTATGAATCGATTGTGCTATTGAAGATTCCATAAGATCAACGTACCGTACCACCAACGGGGCAAATGTATCACGCAAGTGCTGGTGAAACCGCCCATTTCGCAAGTTATCTAAACAAATTGATATGTTAATGACACTGCTCAATACAAAACAATATAATCTGTATTCGTATAATCGTACCATCAGATCTTAAATAATCGTTAAGAATTTGAAATAACGGAAAAGAGTCCCATGTATCAGGTGCCTGCTCAGATAATACTCGATCCATGTCAACTGCGAAAAGAGACCAAAATATCTCAGCATGTTCAACCAGAAGATCGCTGAACCAAGCAAATGCCTAAAGAAAAAAGCAATAAAAGCAATATTTTATAACATGGTACTAAAAGGTAACGTTTAAATATACATAAATAATAAAGCTTGCAACTTCTTATTGATACTTTTTGTCTTCTCATCATTACGGAACTATTTTGTTTTTTCTTGAGGCATTTGAGTTAAGTCTGATTGTTTCGCATGTGATTTAATCGAATTTCTGTCCAAAGGATTCGAAAACACAAAAAAGTAAAATTTTATTAAGTCTGTTCAAAAAGTTTAGTTTTTTTTTAATAAGTTTTACGTATAATCGCATTAGAATTCGAAACAGTCTTGATAATAAGATATACCGATTTACTATACTAGTGTGGATTCCAAAAATTTAATATCACTTATTAAAATTACTCTAGGCAAGTGCGAACAGAAATAAGTTGATTTAAAATATTATATTTGATGATAAATATACATATGAAGTTTTCTGCAGTAATATGATATGATATTTTTGACTTGCATGGGATGCAGATATGTATGTATTTATATACGCGAATGTAAGTATGTTCGATTAGAAAAAAATACATATTTATTAAACACTTATTCTTCATCAGATTTGCTGCTACAAATCTTAGAAAAATTAAAGTGGATAATCATAATTATTATCATCAAGGAAACATATGTATGTATATGATCTAAGGACACACATGCATTAATGAAGGGAGACACCACTAATAATACTGAGCTTGAGCAACGTCTCATTTTAATTAAGTATGTATGTATATCAAATTCAGAGAATCAGAAGTGGAAAAGGTACAGATAGATAAAGAATTAGAGACAGATAATAAGTTCTTAGAATCAACCTTCTACTTATTGATGAGACGACATTAACGGATATAAATATGTACTAAGTAATATGGAGAATATGGTAGGTTTATTAGCCAAATCACATTTCACACTTTATATACATGCTTATACCCTAGTTGCCTAACTTTAAACATGCATTTGATCACAAGATCAAATAAATAACTCGACATTTGGAAATAACTATATAACTAAATGATTTTAAAAACGGAAAGTAAGCCACGATGTTCTATTCGGAAATACAGTGTCTAATTATTATTATTTATCTAATATTCCAGTACCTATCTCTTCCTATGCATCATATTTATATTACTGAATAACAGTTTCCTTTTTTCTTTTCTTGTTATCAAATTCACTTATATGTTGTCTTACTAAAAATAAGTAAGAAGAAAAACTTTCCATCGAACTGTTAATGTAGGAAAATGTTTAAATTTTGATTATTTTGTTAATGGTTGTGTTAACTATGTTAATGGATGTGCGATGCTATGAACATAACATAGTGTAAATAGTATTTATATGCGGGTTTACTTAGTGTATATGTATGCAGTAATTAATATATATGTATGTATGTATGTATATTAGTAATTAAAGATAGGTCTTTCTCTATCTTGCTAGGTTCATAAGAAAAAGTAACCGGATATGTGGAGTACTGTAGTATTAAGAGGAGTACGTGCCGTTGGAACTGGCGATGTGTACACCGCATGTGTGGGCATACAGTATCGAAATGGGGGCGGTCCGTCACTAGCAGCGACAGCGCCAGCATCCAATTGGCCTTTTGACGTTACTTGGTTCATATTTGTGGATCCCTGACCAGAAGCAGTAGTGATTTCAATATCGCAACGACCTTCGTCTCGTGTTCCATCCCCGCCTTCCTTTATTGTCTTAACATTATCCTTTTTATCATGTTTGCGCAGCTATATGTGTAAATCGAGTATACAAATACAAATGTACTACATATAGTTACATTCACATATTAAGAATGTAAAAACGTAATATCTTTAATTACCTAAGCAATTAGATAATAGATGATTTCAATTTTCTTAGCTGAACTAAATTTAAACTCAACTCGATGATTTTAATTGATTTAAATTACACTAGGCAACATGATTTAGCTTTTTCATGGTCCCCGGTCAAATTTGGCTTTTGTGATAGAAATGGACTCAAGATTAAATATATGTATATACTTTAAAAATTTTCCTCAGGAAAATAAATAGTCCTTAATTTTTAATAATGATGGCTAGAGGTTTTTACTATTTGTCGTTTAAGAAATCGTAGGTGAGAAAGCGAGGTAATAACGCTTTACAGCTACGTAAGTTTGTATTACGGACTTGTCATACGTTTCATTAAGATCACTTCAAAACTAAGAGAAAAATGTGCATAGAAAGGAGTCATTTGACAAGGAAGTCATACATTTAAACAAAAAAGATAACTACCTATAAAATACTGCTACTTCGCTTTCTTACGTACGATTTCAATAAGTAATACCTTAAGCGACGCTTAATTAATGTCTGTAGCCATCTAACTTTTAAGCAAAAAAGGTACTACAACAACAAACACATAGGGCTATTTCAATTGAAAACATAACTGCGATCGTTGCAGTTCCGTGCGTTAGAACTCCCAAATCGATATTCTGGAGCTACAGAGCATAAATACGGCAGATAGTTTGCTTGGAATAGTCAGCAAAAACGGTACTGATGATAGAGACTGGCATCTTTTGAAACAGCTGTATACCGAACCATTGTTCCTTGCTATTCATTTAGTAAAGGCCTATGTTGTATTGTTGTTGTGAACTTGTAATATCACCTTAACATTGCTATCAAAAAAAAACATTGTTGTTGATTAAAACAAGTCTCAATTCTGTCATTTCGACAATTAGAATTAGACTTTTCGAGCTCGATTCAGCTAAAACTTTCCAATTAACAAATAAAAAGGTCGCTAAAACTTACAATTTAAAACCAAACTTTAAAAAAAAATTTAAAAAAAGGTACACCCTGATCGGCATCAGGCATGTATAAAAAAATGTTATTTTTGACCAGGGAGAGTTCTTACTGTTGCGTAGTGCTATTATCAGAAATATGTAAACAACCAAGTTGATTGAGTATTCATAGCCTAATTTGACAAAATAAAATAAATAGCTAATAATTTATTCTGTGCAAAATTATATTAATATTGAAGTATATATTATTACAAATAATTTCAATGCTTCATTAGAAGTTGGTTAATATAAGAAAAAATCCAACAAAAATTCAATTTTTGGTGCTCCAAAGATTTTAGATCTAATAGCTATATCATATATAGTTGACAAACAATCTGCGTTTGCATGTTTTGGTTAAGATAAAAAAAATTCATTAAGCTACACTTGAGCAAGCTGCAGACTCAGTACTTATGAAAAATAGCAAAAAGTGCGGAAATGTAAATAAGGTACAGGGTCTAATAACTATTATCTCTCGCAATAATTGCGCTTAAGAACGATTTGGCAGAACGAAAAAGCTTTACTACTGTGTACAAGTATTAAGCGGACTGCGACCATTAATCTTGTAATAGTTATATTTTTTCCAAAATTCATTTGGTCACCTCTAATATAAACGTCCTTTTTTAACATTACTTTCAGCACTGAAATAGGGTTTAAGGACTGGAATATTTTACTTATTTGATAGGTGTCTCTTGCTCCTATAGTCTCTGAGATATAGTTGTTTAAAAAAAGGCACAGACGGACATGGCTAAATAGACTGGGATGTTGATGTTGATCAATAAAATATACTTTATGGGGTCTGCCACGTCTATTTCTGGCTGTAAGGCACATTTTTTTTGCACAATTGTGTTTCCGATCTCTTATCTGATCACTCGCCTGTTCTAATAAAGCTACTCCGACACAAAGAATCCGTAGATCAACCAAAGCTTTAATGCAGGAAGAAGCTTATAATCAACGCCGTTATAGAGCAATTGTCAACATCTTGTACATCTTGTACCAATGTCCATTTGTGGGAAATATGTACATACTTTTCTGTGGTGGAATTGGGCTATTACATACAGTCGCTCACAACTTGTTATTCCTTTAATTTGATATCTTTTGGGTTTTGATACTATTAAGGAGAGTTTATACTATATAGTGCAGAGAGTAGAGCTCCACTGATTGTGTTTAGATTGTAGAGCAAAAGAGAAATCTTGTAGAGAATACTCTACGATCGAGTTATCGAGTAGCACTGGTGTGGAGCTCTAAACTATACCTCTACAGTATACTGAAAAACTCTATAGTGTAGACTCGTCTTTACTTGTTTTAATTCTATAAAGTGTTAAAATCTAGCATCTGCATTGCATACTTTAAGTTGTGAGCCACTGTAATATGTTCTTCTTCATCTTGTGATGTGTTATCCTATGATGCGTAAAAATGTTTATTTTTACCAGAATTTAAAATCAAAACATAACTTATAGAATATCCAATCGGGACAATGTACATCAAATATTTTTGACACTTGAAATACTTGGCGGAAGGAAAACATTCAATAATAAAAGATATAAAGTCACCACGGTGGTACACTTGATTAAGTAAATAAAATAAAATAAAATAAATCTTAGTTATGTTACCTTTAAAAAAAAAAAAACTAATCATACCAACATTGAATTTGTTCAAAATGCAAAGGTAGTGTATGATTTGATTGAGCATATTCAAAGCATATTGATAGGAAATACGTACTATCGCATTTCACATAAATATTTGGCGAAAAAGTAATATTTTAACGATATTTAAAGTACATATAAAACAAGTATCACAACATGAAAAATTTTCGTTAGTACTTACTCTGATTAAAGGAATAAATAATTTAAAAAATAGTCGAAAGTGATCGACTTCGCAATACCCTATACCCAGCTTAAAGATAACGCAAACTGCAGAAAATAAAACTTTGCATAACTTATGTTTTTAATATTCACATTTAATTACAGACAGACAGACAGACATGCGAGAATGGCTATAGACAGCCTGGAAACATATGTATGTTCAATAAACATTGTGTATATGTTGATAAATTAGTGCATGTATAATATACATTGTATATACGCTGTTTTATTGGGTACAAAGCTAAAATGAAGGATTAGACAGCGCTAATTAAATACCTCAAATTCTTACCTCGCCATAATGCTCCTCATTCTGCTGTAACAAATCAACGCAAAGCTCGGCCAGGTGAATGAGATCCTCTAGTTTCTTGGGTGGGGGCACAATATTTTCACCACGTAAGTCCTCTGAAAAGTAAATAAGTCTATAACATTCATTGTGTTCAAAGTGGCTTATTTAAAGGAAAACACATTAAACAATAAGTGGTAATATATAAATATGTATATGTATAGTATGTGTAATGTATATGAATGTGCATAAATTTAAGTGGATTTTAACGAGCTTTTTTATGTTTAAATAAGAGTTTTAGTTGACTCAAATTCGGAGTGCATAATTATTGTCGATATGACATTATTTTAACACAAATCAACAACAAGAGTACAGAACTAGCATATATAGTCATATCGACATTATTATACACTCAGACCTCGATTCAGCTAAAACTCTTAATTTGTGCATAAACTAGTAAAAAAAATATGATCAACTCAAACAATGGTTGGGCACCTTCTATTTTAGCTTCTGCCGAGAGGCGTGTGTAGTTAACAAGTGCTGCAGTTTCCAGGCTTTTTTTAATCATTTGACGCACCTCTTCCGGAGGTACTGGAGTCACAATGTCTTTCATAAGAACACGTTCTAGCAATGACAGAGTTGCTTTAAGTGCCCCTTCGGGACGACCAAATGGAAAACAATATCTGAAATTTGTTATTTGGAACTCCAAAAGTTGTCGTAAGCGATCTTTTATTTCGGAAAACTTTTCCTTTTCCTCATGAGTAATGCTGCCCACTCCATCAGGCCTATAACAAAATGACATCTTAAAATAATACGATTTTTTCTTATCAAATATGTATACTAAATTACCTATTACCGTGCACGTGGCTCGCACAAAACGCAAACGAATAATGAATCAAAGTGGGGTCAATCATATGATGTTTTTCAGCACGATCCAAAAGATCGGAAAGATAACATAAATGTCTGTAGCATCCTCGCACACCGTATCGGGCACAATACTCGTCTAAAACAAATACTTGTCCTGGACTAAACCATCCCTTTTAAGTTGTATATAAATTTAATTACCAGTAGGAAATTTTGATATAAATTTTTTGGATTTAGTAGACTTACCAAAGATGCGTATGGATCATTTAACCTATACTCGAGTGTTAAGTTTTGTAAAGTTTTAAATAAATTGGCGTGATCAAATGTACACGGATCCGCGCTTATATAATCTTCCATACCATGCTTGCGTGCCTTATCAGCATCTAAATTACATATGGATGTATGTATTTAAAAACCAAGCTATAAGTCTATATGTCAAAACAAATTGGACAATTACCTCCTTGAATTTTCGACATGGCCGAATTTTTGTCCTGTGTAATAGGTGGCGTGGGCTTATGCGATTGACCCGTGGCCCTGTACATAGCCATAACCCACAGACTGCACTCATTTTCGTCATCACATGCGAATGCAATGCTATCGCCTTCGCGAACGGCGTTAAAAAAAAATCGACCACCGTTTAAATCAATGCCAAACATGAGATTAGCTATACAAAAAATTGAAAATGAAAAGTCAAGAATGAATATGTATTGTTGTGTAAGTGTACAACAAGGTAAATTTTAGTTATTCACATACCACTTGCAGCTTCAATATAGTCCACCGTGTACCCATCCAACTGCATCATTTCGGACGGCTCGGACTTTTTCTCCTTATAACTGCACATAGCAAATGTGTATTGAGAAACTTGAACTAAAACAAAGTAACGGCGTTTCCACTTTTTCCAGACAGATTTTCCAATGGCAAAGAGATTTCTAAAATGAAATATTATTTATTATTAAATATATGCATAATACTTATAATTTTAATTTTTCCTACATACCCACAATGCTTCATATTCAAAGGTTTATCAAGTCTGCATGCTATCTTGATTCGCACATCCTGATCTTGTAAATTTTTGGATACGATCATACGGTGCCATTCAGGTGACTATTTATCAAAATTTATATATTTTTATTGAGACAATTTTTTGGATTCTTGTAAGAATAATAATGTTTCTCACTTTGGATGATAATGGAGACGGCTTTATAGTTACTTTCCCTAACTCCTTGTCCTCGAGCGCCAACATTCCAGGGTTTTCTGTATATAACTTTACTTTAACCACTGGCAAAGGGTGAGTTGTTGTAAAATCGCCCTGTGTATCCCACCTGCGTACGAATATTAAACGAAATAACGAGATCTAGTAAACATTTGGACAAGCAAAAAAGCACGTTAGTCTTACATAGGCTTGGAAGCCTCGGCTTGATCAGTTTGAAGCTTTTCACCGTTTTCAACCTCCATAGTACAATAAACAATTCTATTTGGGGCCAAAGATTTGAGACCTTTTACTTCCATAACAATTACTTCCAATTGAAAAGTTAGAACAACGTCTAATTTAGTCAATTGTGTGGTGCCATCTTCGGAATCACCCTCTAGCTTCGAAAGAGATCCATGGGAACGTAAAATCATTTTTCTTAATTCACAAAAAGAAATTGTCACATTATTTCAGATATTTTATCATATTTTATTTAATAAACAAACTTACAAAAATGATGGTGTGCTGTTGTATATTTTTGAGAGAAAAGCATAATGAGAATTATGTATGTAATATTCGATGAATTCTCACACTACCTGTGATTGTAACGTTTCAATTTTTGGAGCCCATATTTACTGTCCATATTGCTCTTGGAAACTGGAAGTGACTCCAGATTTGCCATCAAAAGATTGATGGACGACTTCAATTCTTCTACATAAAGGGACTCCATTTCCTTGAGCACAAACTTTGGCATCAGTTTACGGTTTTTCTCCATGTCTCCCACCCGCTGCATACGACCATCCAATTCTCGCCTGATGGCCGCTGCTTGTTCATCTGCCGAGTCAAGCTAATACGAGAATGACAGCCAAAAGTTAAATATGTATATGTTAACTTAGCCAATATATATTAAAATAGAAAATAGAAAACGCAATCATTTTAATAATTTAATGAACTGTCTCTACAAATTTATCTTAACTACAGATATTGCAATTCTAACGCTATTGATATTCCCAGTATAAAGTCGCGATACGGTATCTAATTTTTCAAGTATCTAGTAAACGGAGCATAAAAAGTAATTTGTTTGGCATACGGTTGAAAACTTGTAATTGTATCTTGATTTACTCATTGACAGACATAGATTCAATTAAACTGTGTGCAAAAGGGGGGAGAGATATGCAGGCATGTTCCACAAAACTCTAGCAACCCAAAATCAACTCAAAAGCAATTTTTGGTGTTCCTCAAAACATGCAAGCACTGCTTTCAAATGTCAGAAATATTGTTGCTACATTTGATAAATCTTTAAATTTATTAAATTAACTTTACTTATTTTTTAAAAATATTAAAAATACATTTTAAGCGAAATAATACATTTTAGAAAATACAGAAATAATTAAAAGTTTTGTAAAAACTCCAATAAAATGAACTAGAGCAGATTTTTTTGCTTCGAAAATGTACGAAAAAATGAAATCTCCAACATTTTAAGAACCAACAATTAGAACAGTTGTTTTCAAAAGCAATTGTCGGTAAAAGAATTAGAGGTTTGTGGAACACCCCTGATAAAATTACTGAGTGCTATCAGCGTTTTAACTTATTTCGAAGTATACAAAACCAATTGGTTGTTGGTGAACCAAAAAGCTAACACTTTATGCCGTTTTAAATGAAAAAAGCTAAGTCAAAAAGGTTTATTTTATTTTCTCGTCTTAATTTGATGAGTAGGTCTGGATATTTGCACTCTTTATTTTTAGTAAAACCATTTTTCCTAAAATAACACAAGACAACAAATTTTAGCTCTTTTTCTGGTCACCGGCTAAATTTTGTTTTTATAATAGATATGGACCCAAAAATTAAATATATCTACTTTCAAAAATTTTCTCGAGTAGATTTTTTCTAATTTTTAAAAATTTGACCGTTGTTTTTTAACACCTACCGATCATAAAAAAACTTTGCAGCTTCCGAAAACTAATAAACATATTTATCTACTAAACATTTATACATTTTTTTTAATTAGGCAATAATTTACCAAATAAGTATTTTAAAATTTAGAAAATTATGACTTTCTTTGTTTTTTTTTTATTTTCAAACTCAAGAAATTTTAATTTTGTTCTAGGTCCTTTTTTTTAAATTTAATGGTTACTGATGGCAATTATAAAAATTGTTGTAAATTATATATATAAAATCAAAGCGCTAGCATTAAAGGTGCTCGTGTAATTCGACTTCGAAATTTTGTATTTTGAGTTCCGCGGGCTGAGGGGGTGGTAAAATTCTAAAACAAACTTGATTAATACAAGATATATATGAACGTACATGTCAAGTTTGGTGTATTAGCACTTATAGTCTCTTAGATCTAGGAACTTAAAAAAGGGATAAGCGGACAGACAGACGGACATGGCTATATCGATTAGGCTGTTAATGGTGATCACGAATATATAAGTATATACTTTATGGGGTCTGCCAAGCCTCCTTCTGCCTGTTACGGAGATTTTTTTTAACAAACTTAATAGACCCATTTGTACTTTTTAAAAGTAAAGGGCCTAAAAATTTCTCAAATAAATCGGCCGCAGCCTGATCATTATTAGCTGTCGAGTTTTTATAAAAACTATAAAATCGTTTAGGATCCTGAGGTGTTAAAATTACATTTAACAATAGAATAACGTGTAAAATCGACACCGTTCCTATAAGTTTATATAGGCGGCTTGTTGGACCTCATAGAGTGCCTTCGAGGAACGCATTGATCAAAAAAGCGTTTCAAAGTGTTGCAAAAAAGATTCAGAATTCTAAGTTATTTTTTTCAAAAAACTGGGACCAGTCATCGACTTAAAAAAGAAGCGCGGAAAATAAAGAAAGATGTGCATTCTGCCTTTACAGCATGCATTCTGTTAAATATCGATAACTTTGCGAAAAATACAACTTGCTGTCTTCTCTGTGCTGCATTCGCATTTCTGCATTTTCAATTAGCTGTCGAGCACAAACAAATTCCAAGATCCCAATCCCAAATCAACTTGTAAAAGATAGAACAGACTACAATTTGAAGTGCTTGGAAATGCGTACATACTTAAGTCTGTAAGTCATTTTGCGAGACTTGCAGAAATATAAGATCTTTCCGGACAACAGGTCCAACAGATAATTTGTTGCCTCCTATTCAACAGTTGTTAAGTTTTCAAAAATAATTATAAAAACTTATAAGCAGCAAAGTGAAAGGAAATGTGTAACCATTCTTCATTTTGCCTGTCAGCTGTTTTAGTTGTTTTGTTTTTGTATTCTTGTGACAGCTCTTTCTCGATTTCCACAATAATTTCCAAAAATCGAGAAAGTAACGAATATGCTTCTCGAAATCCAGTTGCATATTGGTCGAATACTACTTTTCACACCCCTAGCTCCCATAAGAAATTAATGGAGTGAAATGCTGCATTTGTTCGAAGATGCAAGGATGATGGACCGGCATTATCATCATTAACTATAACAGATGGATAAACAGAAGTGTTCGATAGTAAGAAGTTAGGATCTTTGATAGGTTTATGACAGAAGATATTAGTTGGTAACAGAAGAAAGACAACTTTATTAGGTGTTAAAAAAATGAATTAAGCTACGGTGGAGTAAGCTCGATAGTAGGAGACCCTGTACTTTTTGAGTGCAAAGCGATCTCTATAAATTGTTTCAATATCAAGATATAGATTAACATAAATGCTAAATTTGATGTCTTTAGCTCTTATAGTCAATGAGATCGAAGAACTCAAAAAAGGAACAGACAGACGGACATGGCTATATAGACCCTTTTGTAATTTTTTAAAGTACAGGGTCTAAAAACTGGTAAAAAGTGTTACCAGAAGACTTTGGAGAAACGTCCATTACCTTTAAGGCATTGAACTGTTTTTCCATAGTCTTAAATTCATCTTGCAACTTATTAAAACCCTTTATCAAGCCAGAAAAATTCTCTCGTGATTGATGTATAAACCAAGACTAAAATCACGGCAAGCTCAAGTTTTAATGTTACAGATAAGAATAACAATTAAAAAGGGGTTTAAGTCAATAATGCTAGAGCTTAAAAAGGAGCTAAAGGGGATGGAGGCAGAGTAAGGATTAAGCTCAGGCAAACTATTAAGTAAAAGACCACAAACGATAGTTTTTAGACCTAGGTTCGATATCTTATACTTTCGCAAACTTATTGTTGACTTTTCAATTGCCTATTAGCTTGTCCATCGGGCTCTAAGCTGTTTACGCGATCTAATACTAATCAGTAAAAAAAATCTAAAATTAACTCAAAGCCGTTTAAGAATCTTACTACTATTTGTTAAATATTTCCTGCTTAATTTAAAAAGTAGCAATCAGATGTCAAGATTGATGATCAGAATTAAACTCTTTGCGTCTCTGTAAATAACTGATCGGGAGATAAGCTTTCAAAATGCATACAGCAATGCTCTCCCGGTTGGAGTTTAGCTTACTTACCATTAATGCGTTAAACAAGATTTGATGCTCAAATTTTTTAACAGATAAAATCTGTTGAAACATATCATATAGTTGCTCCTTAGAAAGAATAAGCTCACTATTAAGAGACTGCTGCATACGCGATGGTCGCTTTGTATCTTCTTCCCCACTGCCCTTGAGAATAATATCGAATTTTGCCATCCACGACGTCAACACAGTTTCCTTACTTAGTCCATCAATCTCAGGCAAAGATCTAATTATATGGTAGTTACAATGCAGTTATTTTAATGTAGATTATTAACCGTTTTTAAACACTTACCTTACACGTTTCTCAATGTTATTGCGGAAAACTTCCCGAAAATCATGCTGCGAGCATGCACCAGACTGAACCATTTTCAGAACTCGCTCTGATTTTAAAAATACGTCATGGTAGCTTTGTACAGCATTTTGAAATGCCTCATCAGCCATTATCTGAGTCTCTCCTTTCAAAAAAGCCTTGAAATGAAAAACCGGCAAGTCATCTTAGCCAAAAGCTTAAAAGCATAGATAATGTTTAAAAATATAATACAAGCTATCTTTGTCGCGTTGATTGCTTGTTTACCATTGAAGAAACCAGCATTAAAATTTCTGCATTTGATAAGCTTATGATATAGTAGTCAGATTTTATCCAAATTCAGTCAGGTTGTATTTAACGATACCATACTGATTAAATCAAACAAAAAATAAGTTCATACTTGACGTTATTTTTAAACCGATCGTACTACTAATAATTTAGGAAAATAAGTGTGCTTATGTAAGTAATTACATAATCACGTGGTATTAGTTGCTTGACTAAACTAACCTGGACTCGGTGTTAATAGTTTATGTTAAGTAGAACAATTGCTTCAAAAAGAGAGGCTCTAACAAAAGACAGCACACATATTTTAATTTCTCTGTATTAATAGTTAGTTTCCCTTAAAATTAGAGAAAACAAAAAAAAAAAAACTAAGACAGTAAATACAACAATAATAACCACAGCACAAAAAACAACAACATTGTAAGTGCCCTGCGCAAGCCTAAGTTCATCATAAATCAGGGTCTATTCAGGAAAAAAAATTTAAAATTTCAAAACTTTACCTTAATATCAAATGAAAATACATTATTCAGTCGGGAGGGCCCGACGGTAAATATCCTTTGGAAGTAGAGGACGAAGTTAAATTTTCGCAGAGCCAAAAGTATTTTACCCTCTAGTCTTTGACCTCCTAAACATAAAAAAGTTACTTCAAAAATTTTCCATGGAGTAGTTATCAAGATATATTTTTTTTTAACTTTTTCATAGGTGACTCAGTCTTTTCGAGTATAAATGGTAAACGCGGTTATTGTTTTTTACAAAATTAGTCTTTAACTGAAGGTAATGAAATTTCCTACAACTCTTTCATTCAAAGTTTTGGCATCAGCTCGATCGTTATAAAGTTAGAGGTAGAAAATACCTTTTTTTGCTTAAAAACACATCTGTATCGATATTGCTGTACCACACAAAAATCGAAAAATGTAGTATTTTTCAACTTATGTTTTTTCATTAAAAGACGAATTACTCCATAATTAATCAACCAATTTTTATGAACGATGGCTTATTTCACTCGGGAAAGTATAAACCCTACGCAAAATGGGTTTCTTATTTTTAATTTTGCGACTAATATGCTTTTTAAATTTTTGTTTGTACCCATTTTTGTGTTTTTAAGCAAAAAAAGGTATTTTTCAACTTTAACAGGCTCTAACTTTATAACCATCCATTTCATTTCATTAACTTTAGTTAAAGACTAATTTTGTTGAAAACAATAACCGCGTTTACCATTTACACTCGAAAAGACTGAGTCACCTATGAAAAAGTTAAAATAAATATATATATCTTGAAAACTAGTCCATGAAAAATTTTTGAAGTTACTTCTTCATGTATACGACTATAGGGGAAAAATATTTTTGGCTCTACGGGAGACACGAAAAAATCATTTGTAAACTATTAATATTAAGGTCACTATATGGAATAATTCTTCGAATATCTTCCGTGTTAATTATCCGATTATGATTGAATTTTGACGGTAGAAGGGAATGGATTGTTCAAAATTTGAAGTTACCGGTTACCATACGTGTCCAGGGGCGATTTAAAGGAAAGAGTTTTTAAATCGATGTTCAGTTTGGATTTACATCACTAGGTGTAAGTAGGTCTCACTATCTCTGAGATCTGATTTCTCATACGGACGTACAGAAAGACAGACGGACATGGCTTTATCGACTCGCCCTCTGATGCTGATCAATAATATATACTTTTTGGGGTCTTCCATACCTTCTTCTGCCTTTTAAATTCTTTTTTTTATACCCTGGGGGTATATTAAGTTTATTAAAAAGAAAAATGTAACAGGCAGAAGGAGGCGTGGCAGACCCCATAAAGTATATATATTCTTGATCAGGGCGACAAGCTGAGTCGTGTAGCCATGTCCGTCTGTCCGTGTAAGTAACAAGATCTCAGAGATGGTAAGACCTAGGAGTACCAAATTTGGTATGAAGGCTTCTTATACTTGCTCGAAGATCAAGTTTATTTTAAATTTTGGATACCACGGCCCCCATCGCCCACAATTACTTATTACTGATAATTATCAAGCTTGAGTCTTGAGCTTCGGCAGGAACAAGCATAGTGAAAATTTTATCAAGATCGGATAATAGACACGGTATATATAAAGATATTTATTACGCCAAAATTTTTACAACAACAAAGGGCGCTTGTTTTTGTTGGTTTTCAATTCATTCTTTTCACGCACATATTTACATACATAGGCACAATCGGGCATGTATTGGGATCAATTTCATATATATGAATGCATGCAATACACACATGCATTGATTCAATTCTCGATTGCTCTCATTTTGCACTTGTTCTCTCTTTCTTCTCCCTCGCGTTCTTATTCTGCCACGTGTTCATACAAAGGCGTAGCAAGCAATTTTAATTAGGAAATTTTAATGTTGATAGAGGAATGCATCCTCTTGATCATTATTGACTACATCGCTGCAGATTTGTCAATTTTCCCACGCATCTTTATGATTATTTAGTTCGTTGCGAGAGTGTCGAATGCGCTCTAGTATTATTTTAATTGTAACGATTTGCCACAATATAAATTAATATAAAACATAATTTTCATTACGATCTTATAAATTCATTCTGATTGTGCATGTGTGTATAATTAAAATAATAATAATATAATCGCAAGCAAATTCGTACGGCGCACTATACTACCCCAGAGTACTCTACTGTTGGGCTCTCCCGACTGAACGATATATTTTAATTTACTTAAAATAAAATTTTATAATTTATAATTTACTTAAAAAAAGAAACTTAGTTTTGTAAGCTATGAACAATTTAGCCCTCTTTTTAATCTACAGTAGCAAAACTAATCAATATAATATTTCAAGTATATTTATTATATATTAGGAATTAATTTTCTGATATTTTGGTACTAGTTTGCAAAGCCATTCTATTTCAAATGTTCTGGAAAGTGTAACTTATGGAATTTCTTAAGCAACCATTTATTAAATTTTCATACGCTTGCAGAGGGTATTATAATTTTGTCACGAAGTTTGTAACGCATTAAAGGAGGCCTCACAGATCCCATAAAGTATATGTCGAGCCCTTCCCGCGAAAATAACGTAAGCGAAATTTTTTCGAAACTGACTTTTTGATGCAAAAGTGTTCTACTTTTGAAAACGCATCGTTTCTTAAAATACTATGGCTATATACTATATATATTATTGTAGATCCGCAGAAAATGAACTTAATATTCTGCCAATTTGGAAGCCTATGCACACATAAGCAGAAAAAACCCTCCCCTGAAAAATTTGCTATTTGTCGCTTACGTTATCTTCGCGGGAAGGGCTCGATATATTCAGGGCGACGAGCTGAGTCGATAAGGCCATGTCCGTCTGTCTGATTCTATGCAAGCTTGTCTCTCAAATTTGGAGCTATCTTGATGAAAGTTGGTACAGGTCCTTCTTTCTGCTGCATGCAGTACATATGTCGGAACCGACCGGTTCTGATCACTATATTGTATAGCTGTCATATGAACGATCGGTTCAAAATCAACATTTGGTATGAAAAACTTTTTTGTTTCTTAAGATATCTTAACCACTCACAGATAATGTATTTGGTATAGTTTCAAACAGCCTGACCAAATTTGGTGCAAATCGGATCACTATATCATATAGCTGCCATATGAACGATCGGTTCGAAATCAACATAATGCAGAGCTCTGCAAGGGTATCCAAAGTTAGCTTGCGCTATATTTTTAGACCCTGTACTTTAAAAAGGTACAAATGGGTCTATTACGTTTGTGCAAAAAAAAACGTGCGTAACAGACCCCATAAAGTATATATATTCTTGATCAGCATCAACAGCCGAGTCGATATAGCCATGTCCGTCTGTCCGTCTGTCCGTCTGTCTGTCTGTCCCTTTTTTGAGTTCCTAGATCTCAGAGACTGTAAGAGCTAGGGACACCAAATTTGGCATGTATGTACATCCATATCTTGCATTGAACGAGTTTGTTTTAGATTTTTGCCACGCCTCCCTCCGCCCCCGCAAATTAAAATACAAAATTTCCAAGTCAAATTACAAGAGCTTATGCTAGCGTCTTCATTTTTAGTATGTATAATACAGACTATAGTCCAAACCTATTCTGCAAATTTCATCCAAATCGGATGATAAACGCAGAAGTTATTAAACTAACAATGTTACGGGCAAAATCATCTGATATCTTTGTAGTGGCGCCACCTATGGAAATTTTTTGAAACTGAAACAATCTGTAATGATCGCTTTGCACTCAAAAAGTACAGGGTTTCCTACTGTCGAGCTTGCTCCACCGTAGCTTAATGCATTTTTTCTATGATCTTAGCTCTTAATAAAATCCCTGTCAATATTGTTGGGGGTAGACATGGCGATTCATCGGTACCATGTGCATTGAAAAACGGATCGAGATCCAAATAAGTTATGAAGCTGATCAAGGATGAGGCAAACCGTTGTGCCTTACAGCTAAATATAAATATCACTTTCAACACAACGTTTACTAAAATACTTCTTTACATCGGAAATTTGATGTCAGTGTATCACTATCCGAATTGGTATAAATTGAAGCCTGTTCTAATAATAAAAACCTAAAGCACCTCGACATGATAAGAAAAATTGATAGGATTGTTAGCAAATCAATTGTCCAGAATAATTTAAGGAACACAATGCTCACATGGGAGGAGTCGAATTGGTAGACGACCTGATGGGCCGTTAAAGCGAAAAGCAGAAATAAAATGATTACGTTTTTCTACATATATTCCTTGCAAGCGCTTTCTTGCAGGAAATACTCTGACTCGAAGACTTGTATCTTTCAAGAAAAGCGTTCATTGAATAGCCGTCGTAAAGTATCAGTTGATCAGATTTCCAACCATCGTGATGTGAGCTGTTTTTCGTATTCCTAATATTTGATATAATAATGAAAATCTATTATTAGTTTGTTCAGATATGCATGGAAAGAAAATGTTCAAACCGACAAGACCATCTGCAGACAGTCTTCAGTTTTGTTGACCGTTCCGATCAACGAAAATTAAATTCAAAACTTTAGCTTATATAGACTATACTACTACTTGGAAAAAAATTATCAGCTTGATCGAACCATTATTCCGATTTTGCCTGTTAGAGGATTAACGGCACTTCACATTTTGCAACTTCCAACTCGTGAGTTTTGATTTTTGACACGTTAGTTTCGTGAATGAGCCACTGTGCGGCACTTAGCCAATCAGTATAAAGACAAACCTTTGGGAAGAGAAGAAGTAACATATGCCTTTCCACATTTTCACCAACTAGTTAAAGTTATAAATATGTCTACAGCGTGATAACTCACTGAATCAGGACAAAGAGCTTAATATATATACAGATAAATGGTTTTTCCAATTTCATCGTGACCTTTTTAATCTTCCGTATCATGCGGAAAAATAAGCAAGGCGTTTACACTGACTTCTTATGATCTATCGCATCGTTTGTTAGCTGTTGTGCATGGTGCAATTGGTAATTATAGGGCATTTAGCAACATTCTTATAAAGCTTGGAATTTTGTACTTTACAATTTATTTAGAAATTGTTATTTATGCGGTCTAATTATAATGTGTATACAAAATATCACAGTCAGGGCTTTCATATATTCTTGTAGATTTTGGTCTCCTAAAGACAAAAATAAGTTTTAAAAATTTTTTCTCGAGATTTTTATGAGATGACTAAGCTTATTTGAGCAAAATTAAAAGTCTTGTGCAAAAACACAGCGTAAAATATATAAATATATACAAAAATTAATTGGAAAGTTTAGCTAGACTTGAGGTCGAAAAGTCTAATTCTAATTGTCGAAATGACAGAATTAAGACTTGTTTTAATCAACAACAATGTTTTTTTTTGATAGCAATGTTAAGGTGATATTACAAGTTCACAACAACAATACAACATAGGCCTTTACTAAATGAATAGCAAGGAACAATGGTTCGGTATACAGCTGTTTCAAGAGATGCCAGTCTCTATCATCAGTACCGTTTTTGCTGACTATTCCAAGCAAACTATCTGCCGTATTTATGCTCTGTAGTTCCAGAATATCCATTTGGGAGTTCTAACGCACGGAACTGCAACGATCGCAGTTATGTTTTCAATTGAAATACCCCAATGTGTTTGTTGTTGTGTTTTCGTTTCTGTTTTCGCCGTCGGCGAATGATTAGAAATGATTAGATTTTTGTTGGTACTAAGTACAAAGTGAGAGTTTTTTGTTTCTCTTTGTAAATAATCCGGTGTGTCTACCGTTTGAGTTAAATTGTAAGTTTTAGCGACCTTTTTATTTGTTAATTGGAAAGTTTTAGCTGACTCGGGGTCGAAAAGTCTAATCCTAATTGTCGCAATGACAGAATTAAGAATTATTTCAATCAACAGCAACAATGTTTTTTTTGATAAAAATGTTAAGGTTAATGTTAGGTTAATAATTTCATCATGCTTTTTTGTTTCTCAAGATATCTTAACCAAATTTACACATTAGGTGATTGGTATAGTTTCAAACAGACTGATCAAATTTAATAAAAATCTGATTACTATATCATAGCAACATATACATACAATATACAACAAATGTTGTAAAAAATCTGACGGCTTATACAGGGAATTACAAGGGCATCCACCCGTTGGCACGCCAAAGTTAGCTTGCGATATTTTTTTCTTTTATTTTTTTAATTTGTATTTTCAACTTTCTATGTATTTAACAATGACAAACCCTGCGCGCTATATCTTCACACCTACCTGAAATCGTTGTGTGATTATCTCCAACTGTTGTTTTGTAATTTTCGATTGCCTCTTTGTCATATCCGTAGGTTGTTTAGCGTTAAAGGGATACGATATACAGCGCGATATAAAGACATATAACTGAATGCGACGTTTGCGTTCCTCTTCCTCGCGCTCGTGTTTCTCCTATTTAAAATTGATAGTCATTTGTCATGCGCAATAAATTCCTCACAAAATGTGCAAAATAAGTCAAGAAATGAATGAATGAAATGGCATATTCTACTTACATGTGGATCCCCAGCATCGTGCTTGTCACTGGCAAGAGACGATGTCGGGGAAAGTGGGCGTGGCAGCGAATTAGCTCTCGATGATCCGACACTTTGATTCAGAGTTTCTTGAGAAATACCACTAGATGATAATAGCAACGCTTGATTAGTATTTTGTGTTACCCTCTGAAATTGGGCCTCTAACTGCACCCTGTTAGTGTTTAACAAGTGCGATGAAACAGCAGTTATTTTCTGACCGTTGAAATGTGGGTGCGGGGATGATATTTGGTGGTGTTGATATTCATAACAGTGTTGTTGATTTTTCTGAAAGGCTGTCGGGCTTAATTGCTGCAATATAATTCTATTACTGCCGTGCTGCTTATGGATTGCAATCGCTCTATGCGCCCCAATTTTATTTAGCCGATCATCACCGATCAATACACATTAGTATGAAAATTTTTTTTCCAAATGTTGATGAGATTGATGGTCGATTTGAGTATTTTGGACATTCAATAATCATTTGATTTTTAATTTAAGTGCATAATATAAATGTTGATATTTATAAATATATATCCATATGAAAATGTATTTATTTATATTTGATTTTGAACAGATGCATGAGCGCGTCATATATGCAATTAAATGTTTGTTCAATATTTGTATTTATATTGATAGAGTATACGGAGTGCCAATTATTGATATTGATTTGTAATTGTTGATATGTACATACATACATGTGGATATTTCAAAAATTTTGATGAACGTAGAAATCCGAAAGAAAAAAATTTTAATTGAGTTTAGTTTTGCAAAATACAACAATTAATCAGTGAACAACAATTAAAACGCCTACGACTTGCTTCACCTATTGTCGGCTTTGATCTAAAATAAAACAAATTACTAATTTAATCGTTAATAAAAAAGCAATAATACTGCAGGAAATTAAAATCATTACTTGTATATAAGAAAATAATATGGTTAGTAGTTCCTCAATCAGAGCAGGGTTTTATGAACAATATTTGACAGTATAAGACCTAAAATAAGCGAGCCTGTCACATATGCTTTATTGGTTTAGAAAATTAAGAATAAACTGGAATTGTGGTAGGCTTGAACAAATACTTTGAGTTAATAACTTAAAAGTTCATATCTCGTTGAAATGATAAATAAAGTTAACTTTGAATAGTAACACTGTGCAAGTGGAAAAAAAGACATGACCGAAATTAACGGTTTCTTTTTAATTGGCGTCTTAGAAATCAAACTGCATGATTACTATCTATTGTATTGGATATTCCACTTTTAGAAAAAAATGAGCCAAAAATATTAAATAAAAATATAGCGCAAGCTAACATTGGCGAGCCAAGAAACAAAAAAGTTTTTCATACTAATGGTTCATGATTAAGTGATGCGATCCGGCCAATTCCAACATACATATGTACTGCGCGCAACAAAAAGAGGGACCTGTACCAAGTTTCATCAAGATAGCTTAAAAACTGAGAGTATAGTTTGCATAGAAACAGAGACAGAGAGACAGACAGACGGACATGGCTATATTGACTCAGCTCGTCGCCCTGATCAAGAATATATATACCTTATGGGGTCTGTGAGGCCTCCTTCAATGCGTTACAAGCTTCGTGACAAAATTATAATACCCTCCGCAAGGGTATAAAAAGTGATATAGATTTTTCGAGATATTGAACATAACTCCACCAAAACTTCCATTTCGAGTATTGGTGTGTTCCCAAAACTAAAAGTTTTCCGAATTGCATTCCCGGTCCTGTATCGCTGTACTCTTCTATGACGAATTCTAATATTGCTGTCCCCCTCTTGCATGTGCACAAAAATTCTGGCACTACCGACTTCGAAGACTTGTGAGCGACAAGAAGATGAAAACAGCAGCAGAAAAAGAAAGAGCAACAAATTTAAGTAAGAAACATTTTTATATGTAGAAACTTGTGTAGTATACAATGTATAGCCTCAATTTTTTTGGTTCCACTAACTCCACTGCTTAGGCGAAGATTTAATCAGTTTTTTAATAAATTCCATTAAACTATAATTATTCGGAAATTATATGTTGTTTATTATATCAAAAACGAAAATATTTGTTTATTGTATAACAACATATTTACTTCATATAGTCGGAAATGTCGTGCAATATAGTACACTTTCTATATGCAGAGTGACGCACGGGCTTGTCGAACACAAAACACAATAGGAAAAGGATAAACGGAACTTATGCGTTGCTGTTTCTGATTTTCGTTTTCGACGCGTGTCTTTTAGTGCTGAACATATAGGCATTTTAGCATGCCGGAAATAGGTTTCTTTGTAGCTCGCTGAAAAAAGTGCCCGACTCTGAAACTTTAATCCCACATAAGTCTGGTTATTTATAAAATATATAATAATGAAAATAAAAATTTTAAATTTATAAGCCACTTTAATAAAACATTTCATAAAATAAAATTAAAAAAACTAAATAAATAAATAATGCGAAAATTCTGCTTTTTAGTTTACTGGTGGGGGAATCCTCATGAATTCCTGGAGAATTCATGTGGAAAAATGGTAGGGAAAATGTCGGGAAAACCATTAGGTTTTCTTCCTCGAGGACCGTCCTAGGAACTCACTATAAACAGTTTAATTTTCATTTCCCGCTTTCTTATAAGAAATGGTCTGGCTATAGCTGTGAGAAGTGCTCCCTAATTTCACTCCACAGTTCGCTTCGAGATTTCAGCAAGCGAAACAAGCACTATAGGGCTTGCCCCTGCTTATATTAAATACTATTATTTTAAGTCCAATTGCAAGGAAAAATTTAATTTACATTTACCATTTTCTTATAAAAAATTATATAAGGTCTAGCTATTGCTGTGAGATGTGATCCCTATTTTCACTTCATAGTTGTCCTCGAGATTTCAGCGAGCAGGGGGCAAGCCCCAAAGTAACTGACTAAAGTAATGATGCAGTTTAACTTTTAGGACGCTAAATAAGAGGAAACCATTGATTTCGGTCATGTCTTTTTTTTAACTATCACAGTGTTATTATAATATACATTTTTCTTCAAAAAAAAAAACAGCTTTAAAGCTGTCTAATAACCCTATAGTATGTGGCTGTATTTTAAAAAGATATAATATGTATATATTGGAAATAACTTTATTTATTTGTAATCCCTCTAATATACAACAATATATATGTATGTGTACTGCGAGTTTGATTACATTGGATGAGCACTAGTATTATTAGCAAGAAACTTTAAATAATTTATTAATTCCATGTAGTTTATCTATACCCACCTTGGGATTCCATTGTTAGGCACCTCAAGATTACCACCCTCAGTGCTGAATTGAGATTGATCAATTTTCGATGATGCAATTCCTCCATTTCCATTCCCAGCAACAGACGTCGATGGTCTATGGTTTCCAGTAGAATCGCTATTGTGAACATTCGGGGCAGTCGTTAGAGTTGGTATAGCCCCAGTACTCGATGTAGAAGCTCCTGCAACAAGCGTCACAGATTTATGTGGAGCTGAAATTCGTCCTTTATTTGGCAAGTTAACGACGGTGTCATCATCTCCCTCTTCTTCACTTGAGCTTGGGTCTATCATTGTACAAGATTTAAAATTTAATTTCTCGACAAGCCCTGAAAATAAAAGTCATTGGTTAAAAAGGAATCACTCATCGCAATCGTTTAAAAGGCTCTACCCAAGAATACTATTATTCGCGCTATTCGGTGTCATTCGATATTGTTTAATTTTTGTCTTCCCACGACAATTTGACATCATTCAGCGATTTCTCATTCGCCTAAAATAAATCGGCTGTTCACTTTGTGAAAAAGCGTTATTTTGGTTAAAACAAAAGGTTCCTTGTGTTTTTAAGATAGAGTAATTACGAATGTTGCCAGAAAAGTGCAATAATTAACGTTCGGTAAAAATACTGAAATTAGATGTGAACGAATATGGTCATTTGCATCAAACGATCATTTGAACCTCATGGAAAATTGTACAGACTGAATTCGTCATTTGGCTGAATGACGAATCTGTGGCGAATGACGGCTCGTGGGAATAGCCTATAAAATTGGATTTTTTCTAAAATGTCGTGCGATTAGTATGCAACAACTTATGAGAGTTTTAAGTTCCTCTTACTTGTTATACCCTTGCAGAGGGTATTATAATTTTGTCACGAAGTTTGTAATGCATTGAAGGTGGCCTTTATGGGCTACACATATACATATATTCATGATCAGGGCGACGAGCTGCGTCGATACAGCCATGTCTATCTGTCCGTCTGTTCGTATGCTATCTTAATGAAACTTAGAAAATGTCCGTCTCTTTGCTGCTCGCAGTACATATATCGGAACCGGCCGGTATAGTATATCATATAGCTGCCATAGGAACTATTAGTAAGAAATCAATCTTCAGTATGAAACACATTTTGTTTCTTAAGATATCACAACCAAACTCACACAGTGTGTTTGACACAGTTTTATGCATCCTCACAAAATTTGGTTTAAATCGGACAACTATATCATATAGCTGCCTTAGGAACGACCGGTTCGAAATTTAGTATGAAAAACTTTGTGTTTCTTGAGATATCTTAACCAAACTCACATATTGTGTATTTGGCATAGCTTTCAACAGCCTCATCAAATTTGGTGCTAATCGGATTACTATATCATTTAGCTGTCATATGAAGGATCGGTTCGAAATCAACATCTAACAAATTTTGTAAAAATCGGGCGGTTTATGCAGAGCTCTGCATGAGTATCCCGACTTTGTACTAAAGTTAGCATACGGTATATTTTTTCAGTAATCTTTAATCTTTAGTTTAAACTTTTAATGTAAGATTTCAAAGTTTGAGATTTAAACAAGAGTCTTTGGCGCGCCAAAGATTGTAGACCCTTCCAGAGACCTGCATTCGAATTTTAACATATGTATATGTATTTTAATCTAAAGAAAAATATGTTTATACTTAAAAAATATATCATTCAGTCGAGAGATCCCGACAGTAAAATACCCTGAGGTAGTAGAGAACGCCACTCAAATTTTATATTAAATATATTTGTCTTTCGTATTTGTGCTGTCTGTTTTGTATTTAAAAGTCTAAGCAACAATGAGCACGTTATTTTCAAAATAGCTAAATAAAAACATAAAAAGCAACTCTAAATGTATAACAAACAAAAATTAAAAAAAAAATTAAAGAATTTAAGCATGCTTTTACTGGGATTCGAAACCAGGTCTCCGGTTTGACTACGTGGCGGCAACTTTATCACTTGATAACTTGAAAGAGAGAAAGAGAGAGGGCGAAAACTCACAACAACAACACATTAAATTAAAGAATCAAATAATTGCGGATATCTTCCGTGTTTATTATCCGATCATGATCAAATTCACAATGCATCCTTTCTCATTCAAGTATTGTTTGTGCCAAAGCTCAAGTCTCTAGCTTGATAATTACCAGAGTTAGGCATTGTGGGCGAAGGGGGCGTGGCATCCAAAATTTGAAATAAACTTGATCTGCGTGCAAGTATAAGAAGTCTTCACACCAAATTTGGTGTTCCTAGGTCATACCATCTCTGAGATCTTGTTACTTACACGGACAGAAGGACAGACGGACATGGCTATATCGACTCAGCTTTTCGCCCTGATCAAGAATATATATACTTTATGGGGTCTGCCACGCCTCCTTCTGCCTGTTACATACTTTTTTTTAACAAACTTAATATACCCCCTCAGGGTATAAAAATAGTTAAGTCTTCATTACAAATAATTTTATTTCAAAATGTTTATTAAATAGATTTCTAATATGCTTGCATTTTAATTTTATTTAAATTTGTTATTTAATTTATCTTATTGAAAGGTAAGTTAAAAGCCACAGCTTCTATTGAGCAATTAGTAACAGTTGATTTCAACAGTAATTTTCGATCTTTCCTACTTTTGAGGAACGGCAAATAAGTTATCGAAACTAAACTAAAGTTATATCACCTTGTGATTGTACGTATGTACATACATACAAGATATAGTAAATTAATAATGTCATATTGGGTGAAAAAAGTGTTCGAACCGAACCTTTTAAATTTAACAGCACACTGGTTCGGATATGGTGCCCGAAACTGTGAACGACTTCGGTTGGGTAGTCAAAAGAACCCAAACCGAAGCGGTTTTGAGAGTTTCTTGATTATGATATAGTTGTCAGATTTTATTTAAATTCGGTCAGATTCTATATAACGAAACAAGACACACAAGTCAGGTCCAACAATCTACTTGTCTAGTCCTTTTGCAAGGGTATTATAGTACTCTATATTAATCTCCAAATAGTTTTGTTTTTGTACTACGAAGACATACTTCTGAAGCTCCGCTGTGTCGATCTGCTTAGAAAGTCAGGCTTACCAATCTATTGCTTTAAATGTGGTGTACAGCTTACTTTTGTGGCCCATAGGCGACATTAAGCTTTGTAAGCACCAATTGCTCGACGATAAAGTACTTTTGCATCACACACTGTTGGAAGTTTTAGTACTTGCTCGCATTAACAGAAGTGTGCACCTCCGTACACTTGGCTTTTTGTAGATGTGTGCATTAACTTCTCGGGATTTGGACGGCTGTCACCTGTGGCAACAACTATTCCATTGGCATCAGTCCTATAACAATAACAATTTATCTCTTTGCTCTAATTAAATTTTGCGCTCAATATTCGTTGTAGGAGTATATTAGGGGTTATTGTATGACATGATAACAGGGCAAGAGGATCAAAATTTACCGAACAGATTCTTTTTTGTTGTCTTCGTTTTCTTATAGTCGGCTAAGATCCTCCTCAGAGCCGTTGACAGATTTCGATTACCTTATTTTATCTAGGCTTTTGGGATTAAGAGCTACTAAGTCATCCGTCAGATGAAATGCGTAGCCTTTTATCAGCATATTTTGAATTTGTGCGAATGTTCTTTGGCGATCTTATCTTAATGCAATCTAGACGAGTAAGTGCGTTGCGATAGCTTTCTGGAAGATGTTTACCATCTATTCATAAAATGTCCAACCTCATATTATCCGTCTTTCTTTCACGTCGACAGTTCGATAGTGGAATATTTTCAATAGTCTGGACGTCATTTAGCCATTAAAGTTTGGCTGTTCTAATGCCGGAGATCTTTCCAGTTTCAGTTTTGATGAGTGCTTTCGTGGCTTTTACTGATGTTAGTAAAGCCATTAGAGCTCTCTGAACTAATTTTTTCTTTAACCCCGACGCACTGCAAGTAATAACAATTATAGCGAACGTCGCACGTCGTAGCGAACTCACTCTTCCTCATTCTGATCGTTTGACTTCTTCGACCAATTTTGTACACTTTTCTCTTCATATCTTCCGAAGCCGCTTGGACCTACCCTCGTAATGTGTGTATACGCCAGCAAAGAATGTTGTTGGCCGAACACGAATTTTTTACAGTGGCCCAATACTACACTAACTAACACAACTACGCCCTCTAGAAACAAGGTGTGCTGCTGACTACGCCTGCACTATACGGCTCGGGGTGCGCCTGGGCAGGTCATAAAGAACACACAAAGCCTGAAACTACGGTGGTTGGCTACAAAGTTGCTCGCCGGTCTAGCACGAGCTCACGGGCAGCTGCAACTTGGCGCCAAAGGATTCGGACCTGCACCAAGTTGTCTACAGAGACGGACTCACTTTGAATCCTGGGACTGTGTTTATCGGCGCTTCCCTTTTGTGACTGTGCGCTGCTGGCCCTTGGGTGGCGTATGTACTGGCTGTTTCCCGCTGTAAATCCGTTGGCCTGTGTTTGCTTCAGCACTTCGCTGATGAGATACATAATCTCCAAGAAATCTGTTCTTATCCGCTCGTGTAGCGCTTCCCCGATTCCCGACCGTAATGAATGCCACTGTATGTCTCATTGGCCTGGGCAACCGCTAATTTGACCGTTGAGGTGGTCACCGAGTCTGTCATCACTTATCCTTATCATACAAACACTGCAACTCACCTTTAAAATTACTGGACCTTACTAGAATGGCATATTTCACTAAAACATGCAACACCTAATATAATAAATAACAGTAAAATGTACTAGCTATTTTATTCCTATATCATATACAGTAGCGGACAAAGAAATCCGGACACTTGATTTGCGCTTGCATATGCAAAGTCGCGTGAGCGCCGCAAAAATGTTTCGATCGATTTCATTTTTATACCCCGGGGATATATTAAGTTTGTTCAAAACGTATGTTACAGGCAGAAGAAGGTGTGGCAGACTCCACAAAGTATATATATTCTTGATCAGGGTGAGAAGCTGAGTCGATATAGCCATGTCCGTCTGTCCGTCCGTGTGAACAACGAGATCTTAGAGATGGTAAGACCTAGAAGCACCAAATTTGGTGTGAATACTTCTTATACTTGCAAGCAGATCAAGCTTATTTTAAATTTTGGATGCAACGCCCCCTTCGCCCACAAAGTGAAAAAAGGAAAGCACTGGCAATTAACAAGCTGGAGATTTGAGCTTGAAGATATCCGCAATTACAAAACAAAATACAAAACATACAGCACAAATGCGAAACGAAAAATAATTAATAGAAAATTTGAGTGGCGTTCTCTACTACCCCGGGGTATTCTACTGCGGGCTCTCCCGACTGAATGATATATTTTGTTAAATTGTATTTGTGTAGTATTTAGCTTTAAATATGCGATACGTTTAAGTTTTGGGAGCACACTAATACTCTAAATTGGAGTTTTTGTGGAGTTTTGGTCAATATGTCGAAAAATTTAAATTTATACCACATTTTATTTTAAATTTTTTATCCATTTTTCATCAAAAGTGGAATATCCATATCCGTTACTTATCGTATTATGACAAGCGGCATTAGCAAAAATATCGTGGAAATATAATTCACCAATTTAAGATCTATAGGTATCAACAATTTTAAAATTTACCTAATTTTCGTAATAATTTGGTTGCAACTGTTTTTATGTTTAAGTATAAACCAAATGAATATGCGTAGTTAACATATATAATGTGTGTAAGTTATGTATATTTTATACCTAAGAATTATATTAAAGTAGTTATAAAAATTTTTCGACCATCAAGCTCCACCATATATCAGCCAGCAATGAGTCAAGCTTTTTACCACTGTCCCAATGCTCAAGATTAAATTTTACAACTGTATCACTTTGAGATAATTACGGTAAGTAACGTTAAAAGTACCGCTGATCCACAAATCTGATATCATCTTACTTAGGACTCAATATTTCAAACCCAGATCGCGTAATTACTTTTACTTTGACTTCGACATCGTGCACTTTAGTACGAAGATAATCACTATTACTAGCTTGTTTTAAAAATAATTTGAAATGTATAAGTGTCCAGTCGGCTTTCCGGGATTTTGCTATGTTTGTGGAAAGTTCACGAGCCCACGGAGTAGACGAAAAATATCTTCCGAAACTGCCACAATTTACGGAGGAGTACTTTAATTTGCCCGTAATTAGAGACGTGGATTGGGCACCATGTAACGTTTGCACTCAGTGCAACAACAATTTATTGAATTGGTCTAAGAGGCAGTGTACAAAATGGGTTTCGGCATGCCAATGGTTTGGATAGATCCACATTGCAGTGGGAACTGCTACGCGTGTGTAAACAAATACCATGTTAAATAGAAGTACAACAGTCTACAGAAGTGTTTCAATCTGCACACTTACAAGAGTTCCAGTGTTCCAGTTCCCAGATATCCAAGTTCAGCTGAGGGATATATTCCGCCAACATTCGATACCGGACCTGAGCGATCTAAAGCGCAAAACCCTAGTCATCATATAGATTTCACAAGCTCGTCTAAATACCATGGTACGACAGCTAAAGCTGTCTCAAAGGCACACCATATTCGATCGGTATTAGCAAAAGATGTTGAGGTCTATGGATAGCGGAAAAGATAGGAGGAGCTTTTGGACTTTTTAGAAGTTAATGACGATAACACTTTTGCTTATAGCAAAAATATCACTGGGTTAATGCAGCACATGAATTGCGAATACAAGCCAGAGCAGTGGCGATTGTTCATTGACTCATCAAAGCACTCCCTGAAAACAGTATTGCTATACATTGATAATACCATCAATCCTTTTCCAATCGCCATAAGCTCTAACACAAAGGAAACGTCTGAGTCAATGAAGTTAATTTTGGATAGTGTACAGTACATGCAGCATCAATGGAAAAGATGTGCTGACCTTAAACATATTTCATTGATTATAACTTTTTAAATATAATTTTTAGGTATATAATATACATAGCTTACCCACATTAAATATGTTAATTAGGTACATTCATGATAATAACACTTGTTATATACTTAAACATAAAAAAGTTGCAACACAAGTTGATCTTAAATTGGTGAATTATTTTTCCGCGATATTTTTGCTAATGCCGCTTGTCATAATACGATCTACGTTTTGTATAAGTAACGGATTTGGATATTCCCACTATTGAAGAAAAATGGACAAAGAATTAAAAATTAAATGTGATATAGATTTAAATTTTTCGACATATTGACCAAAAACTCCACCAAAACTCCAATTTAGAGTATTGGTGTGCTCCAAGCAACTTTGGTAAAGAAAGTTGGTCAAAAAACTCAACACCTTGCAATTTAGAGACTGAAGAAAAATTTTTATAAAAGGGGCTACATGGCTTCAAAACTTCCCGAAAATTTTTTGTATGAAACTATCATTAAAACTGACAAAAGTAATGATGCAGTTCGATTTCTAGGACGCTAAATAGAAGGAAGCCCTTGAGTCCGGTCCTGTTTTTTTTTTTTTTTTGAAAAAAACTATCACAGTGTTTTTATAACTTTGCTTTTTGAGCTACCATATTCAAACTCACAAATCACGTGTGAAGAACCATATGAAACATCCTAAAAAGATTTAATCAACATCGGACTTATATATCATATGGTAGGATGACATTAGTATGATGACCTTTGTTTTTTTTTTGAGCTATCTTAACCAAACTCACAGATTATGTATTTCTTACTAACTGTTACATTCTATGTTACATTTAGTCAAGATCGGATGACTACATCGTATAGTTTCCATTGGAAAAGTGGCTCTAAAGTGGCTATAAATGTAAAGCAGAGGAATGACTATGGGTGGAGGGGTGTAATTAATTCATGTTTCGACTTTTAAAGTAAATTTGCAGCATATGACAGTGTTACTAGCTATTGCTGGTATAATCCAATTGCAGCGAAAGGTTTAAAACGGCGAGCAGTAAAAATGTAAGTTTTTAGACCCTGTACTTTAAAAAAGTACAAATGGGTCTATTACGTTTGTGCAAAAAAACAGGCAGAAGGAGGCGTGGCAGACCCCATAAAGTATATATATTCTTGATCAGCATCAACAGCCGAGTCGATATAGCCATGTCCGTCTGTCTGTCTGTCCCTTTTTTGAGTTCCTAGATGTCAGAGACTATAAGAGCTAGAGACACCAAATTTGGCATGTATGTACATCTATATCTTGCATTGAACGAGTTTGTTTTAGATTTTTACCACGCCGCCTTCCGCCCCCGCAAATTAAAATACAAAATTTCCAAGTCGAATTACAAGAGCACCTTTAATGCTAGCGGTATGGTACGTATAATACAGACTATAGTTTCAACCTATCCAGCAAATTTCGTCAAAATCGGATGAAAAACGCGGAAGTTATTCAACTAACAATGTTACGGGCAAAATCAATCTCTGAAGTGGCGCCATCTATGGAAATTTTTGAAACTGAAATAATCTGTAGTGATCGCTTTGCACTCAAAAAAGTACTGGGTCTCCTACTGTCGAGCTTGCTCCACCGTAGCTTAATGCATTTTTACTACACAATTCTCCCCGAGATTTCAGAGAGCGAAACAGGCACTACACGGCTTGCCCCCTGCTTATATTTAATACTATTATTTTAAGTACAATTGCAGGGAAAAACTGTATTTACATTTCCAGCTTTCTTACAAGACATGACACATTCCTCCCCGTGATTTCAGCTAGCGTAACGGGCAAGGGGCCAGCCCCTAGTAATCTATACATTACACCTCTATAAATAAATATGTAAATAATTCTAAACATAGCTGTTAGGTATATTTATCAATCCACAACAAAATTAATCGAAAATAATAACCTGTTATAAACAAGTATTGTTGTTTGACAATAATCGACAGGCTACTAAGTTTAGCGTTATCGCTAAACGCAGCACTGGACAGCCCAACCATGGCAGCAACATGTGAGGCTTTGAGGTTCTCCGCACGGTCCAATCGAAGCTGGTCATCCATTGTGCGCTGGGAGAGAATAATGATATTTCTATTTTAAATTTACTTTAAAATCACCGCCTGCTTCAAGCGGAATCCTATTTTCTCATGTTTTTCAATTTTGCGCCACTTGTTATGATCTGACTCATCGACTCGCCCAACATCGAGGTTGTACTCAACCCTGAATAAAGCCGATAGCTAGCCGGCAAATCGACACTTGACTGCGACCGATTAGTCGGATTATAATAGCTGTTTTTTTCCCCCAACCCTATGGAACGAAGTTGTCCGTTTTACACAAACATGTCATAGGCAGGTGTCACTTGCCCCTAACTAACCCTTTTGTAAACAAACATTTATTGCATTTATTATATAATGTTAAACTGAATTACTTTTTCCCTCCAATAACTAGTTGACGTGCTATTGGCTCCCAACAATTCCTCTTGTAACAAGGTATAAAAACCAAATTCCAAATTAACTAGTTAAAGTGCTACAATATACAATTACAGGAAACTGGACAGTTACTAAACATGATGTAAATGTCTTTTCTTTTAAATCGAACCTATGTGGTAAACGGATTTGGGGTCTCAAGTCTTAGAGCTCCAGTGGGATACGATGAAAACATTTTTTATTCTAAAATACATTTATTTTCTACACAGAAAAACAGGCTGACACAGAAGGACAAAATGACAGAAATTTCATAAAAGACAGAAATTCAATGAACACCCAACTATCCCAAATTTAGTCCGCTTACAACCAGTCTAATTCCGGTAGTTTTTATACTAGTTGCGGAAATATTTATTTGTCATACTAGTTAAAAACAGCGACTGTTTGAGCCACCAAAATGTAGTCCCTTAGTTTCATTTCTGTCCCGTTTAACATAGTTGTGAGGCAGTCTCATAGCGACAGTCACTGACTAACTATCACAGATCTATCCCGTCTGTAACCAGTCAAATGCACGTTGCTTTTTAACTAGTCCTGGAATTATTAGTTTCTTACGTTCAGTATCCAGTAGACAGGAATTTTCTGCGAACCTGGCTAGCAAACTGTCAGTGTGTCACCATAATACCAAAAATTCCACAAAATATCTTCTTAAAATATTCCAAAAAAAAATTGAGTGGTTACACTATTGTGCAAAGCTCAAAAACAAAATATAAACAAAACAAAGCGCAAGTTAACTTTAGCGCGCCAAAGTTTGGGTACCCTTGCAGAACTCCACATAAGCCGTCCGAACTTTTTCAAAATTTGTTAGATGTTGATTTCGAACCGATCGTTCTTATGACAGCTATATGATATAGAAATCCGATTTACACCAAATTTAGTCAGGCCAAATACACAATATGTGAGTTTGGTTAAGATATCTTAAGAAACAAAAAAATTATTTATACTAAGAGTTGATTTCAAACTGATCGTTCCTATGCTATACGAAATAGTTATGCTATACGAAATAGTTATGCTATACGAAATAGTTATGCTATATGATATCGTGATCCGATCCGGCCGGCGTGCAGCAAAAAAACGGACCTGTACCAAGAGTCATCAAGGTAGCTTCAAAACTGAGAGACTAGTTTGCTAATCAAGAATATACATACTTTATGGGACCTGTGAGGCCTCAACAACGAGATCTCAGAAATGGTAAAACCTAGGAACACCAAATTTGGTATGAAGACTTCTTATACCTGCACGCAGACTAAGTTTATTTCAAATTTTGGATGTCACGCCCCCTTCGCCCACTCTGGAAATTATCAAGCTAGAGACTTGAGCTTCGGCACGAACAATATTTGAATGAATAAGGACGCGTCGTGCATCATTTGATCAAGATCATATAAAAAACACGGAAGATATACGCAATTATTTAATTTTTTAATTAAATGTGTTTTTCTTGCCAGTAATAGCACGCTTAAATTCTGTACTTATTTATTTTTTAAATTTTTGTTCTACATTTAAAATTTGTTTTTTTATGTTTTTATTTTGTTAGTTTGAAAATATCGTGCTCATTGTTGCTAAGACTTTTAAATACAAAACAGACAGCACAAATATCAGACCTGATTGGGGTTTTCTTGGGTTTTCCCCAATCCTTGCAACAAATGTTGGGACCGAGTAATTGATCTTCATTTGAACTTGCCCAAAATATAAATATAAATATATATATATATATATATATATATATATATATAATTATACATAGTAACTTTTTTTTTCTTTTTATAATAAGACATTCTTAATTGCTTATATATAATTTTAATGTAACTTTTATTATCGTATGTCGATTGCTCTTAGTCGACATTAAATAAATAAATAAATACAAAACCCAAATATAATTAATATAAAATTTTGCTGCCGTTCACTACTACCCCAGGGTATTCTACTATCGGGCTCTCCCGACTGAATGATATGTTTTTTGGTTTGCTTTGTACTGCGATATTGCACTTCATTTTGATTGCCAGAATAATGAAAACTGGAAGCAATGTCCGGCGCTTTAAGAATCGAACAGCTGTTTTTCAAACAGTGCTGCAAAAATGCCGTCACTTTCTGGGCGGATTCGACAGTGAAAACATGTCGATTTCATTCTGACACCGTATTTATAACCTTGTAGGGGGAATTATAATTTTATCACGAAGTTTGTAACGCATTGAAGGAAGCCTCACAGACCCCATAAAGTATTTATATTCTTGATCAGGGCGACGAGTTGAGTCGATATAGCCATGCCGTCTGTCTTTCTGTCCGTTTGTCTGTCTGTCCGTTTGTCTGTCTGTCTGTTTCTATGCAAGCTAGTCTCTCAGTTTTGAAGCTATCTTGATGGAACTTGGTACAGGTCCGTCGTTTTGCTGCACACAGTACATATGTCGGAACGAGCCGGATCGGTGCAATAGGAACGATCGGTTCCAACTCAACATTTAGTATGAAAAACTCTTATGTTTCTTAAGATATCTTAAATAAACTCACAGATTTTGTATTTGGTGTAGTTTCAAACAGCCCGCCCAAATTTGGATCAAATCGGATTACTATATCTTATAGCTGTCATATGAACGATCAATTCGAAATAAACATCAAACAAGTTTTATTAAAAATAGGACGACTTATGCAGTGTTCTGCAAGGGTATCCAACCTTTAGCGCGCCAAAGTTAGCTTACGCCATAATTGTATTTTTTTATGTGCAGATTTAGGACACCTTATCACGAAACCTTTTAAAACCTTTTTGTCATTTTGATACCCTTGCAGAGGGTATTATAATTTTGTCACGAAGTTTGTAACGCATTAAAGGCGTCAGCTGAGTCGATATAGCTATGTCCGTCCGTCTGTTTCAGTTTTTAAGTTATCTTGATGAAACTTGGTACAGGGGCGTCTTTTTGCTGCACGCAGTACATATGTCGGGACCGGCCGATAGCTGCCATAGAAACGATCTGTTGGAAATCAACATTTAGAATGAAAAACTTTTTTGTTTCTTAAGCTATCTGAACTAAACTCACACATGTGTTTGATACAGTTTTAGGAATCCTTACCAAATTTGGTTCAAATCGGACTACTAAATCATATAGCTACCATTTATTTATTTATTTATTTATTTTTTTAATGTCTACTGATAGCAATCGACATATAATTGTAAAAGTTACATTATGAATTATTTATGGGTACTTAAGAATGCTTTTCTATAAAAAAGCAAAAAAAAAAGAAAAAAGTATAATATGTATACATATATATTTTTATATTTTGAGCAAGTTCAGACCCAAAACTTGTTGCAAGGATTGGGGAAAACCCAAGAAAAACCCAATCAGGTCTGATATAATGTTTTTGTTAGTTATTATGGGCTAGAACAAATAAGATAGATTGCTTAATAGTAAAGATTAAGGTCTCTGCATTGAAGACATAGTAAAGATGATTATAATCCGTACAGAGCCCACGAAAGGGTTCATGCAGGGAATAGTTAGTCGTACAAAGATTAAGGGATTGTGGTACAAAATTACGGGTATGTTTGCATGGACCTCGGAAATTAATTTGACACAATCAATATTAGGAATCAATTTCACCAGTTACTAATTTAATCATAAACATGACGCCAAGCATAATACGACGGTTAGTTAAAGAGGGTAGATTAATCAAAAGAAGTCTACTAGTGTACGGAGGTAAATTAGAGCCTGATACCCATTTAAAACTTCTTAAAGCAAATAATAAATTTTTCTTGAACAGATTCAATACGATCCTGGTGGTTAGAGTATTGTGGAAACCAAACACATGAACCATATTCCAAGATCGGACGAACCAGAGATACATATAGTAATTTTGTCGTATGAGGGTCATCTAATTATTTTGCCCATCTTTTGATGAAACCAAGAGCTTGAGTCGCCTTACTGACTGTTAAGGCAACATGTGTATCAAACTTCAGTTTATGGTCAAGGAGAATACCAAGATCATTTACTTCATCTAATCTAATAAGGGGTACCAAATAAGGAGTACAACTGATTACGTGCGAAAAGTGTCTATAAAAAGTCATAATCTTGCATTTAGGACAATTAAGATTTAGTAAATTAACTTTGCACCATTTATAAAAGCTAACAAAATCCGCTTGCAGTAAATCAGAGTAAGAACAGTCCTTAAATGACAGATACAATTTAACATCATCAGCATACATTAAAATATTAGAGTGTATAATAAAAGAAGGAAGATCGTTATTAAAGAGGTTACATAGAAGATGACCAAGATGACTACCCTGAGGAACACTAGACGTTTTCAAGACGTGCCTCGAAATAGTAGACTTGAAGACAAAGTTTTGTGTTCTGTTAGTAAGATAACCGGATAACCATATAAGAAGTATATGGAAAGCTAATTAAGTTCAATTTATTAAGTAAAAGACAGTGGTTAACAGAGTCAAATAATTTACTCAAGTCGGTATAAACAACATCAGTCTGCATTTTATTTTTCAAACCCTTGATCACTAAAGAAGAAAATTCTAGCAGGTTTGTGGTGGTAGACCTGTGCTTCACAAAACCATTATGCAGCACTCCACATGGGTATCCAAACTTTGGTGTGCCAAAGTTAGTTGCGCTTTATTTTTTTTATACATTTTAAATTTTGTTTTTGAATTTATATATATACTAGGGGCTGGCCCCCTGCTCGCTTCGCTAACCAACCCACGGCTCGCTACTCACGCGGAAATTTCGGGGAGCATTGCGGAGTCACAGATATAAAAAAAAATTCAGTAAGCTACGGTGAAGCGAGCTCGACATAAGGAGACCCTATACTTATTGATATAGATTATTTCAATTTCAATAAATATCAATAGATGGCGTCACTAAAAAGATGATACATATGATAAACACAGAGGGCGCTAGCGTCTCTTCTTCTTCCTTTTGTGCGTAACATTGTGAGTTGAATACGTATTGGTTTGGATCATAGTGCATATTATATGTACCAAGAATCAAGACTCTAGCATTAAAGGTGTTCTTGTAATTTGACTTCAAAATTTTGTATTTCGATTTCCATGGGCGGAGGGGGCGTGGCAAAAATCTAAATTAAATTTATTAAGTAAAAGACAATAAGCTGCTGGTTAAAATTAATAGACATTCTTTGACGGCAACTGAAATATAATTTTTCACTTCAAAAATAAAAATTAAAAAATAACAAAATCCGAAATTCTACATACATAATCTGTAAGTTTTGTTGAGATAGCTCAAAACCAACAAAGTTCTTCATACAAAAATTGTGTCTTTTTCCTATGACAGCTAGATGATATAGTCATCCGATCTTGACCAAATTTTTTCAGAATGAAACAATTAGTAAAAAATAAAAATAATCTTTGAGTTTGGTTCAGATATCCCTAAAACAACAAAAGTCATTTTACTAAAGCTTAACTTGCATCCGATTATTCCTATGACCATTATACGAGAGATACCATTTTTGTTTCGAGAATAGCAAATAATAACAAACATTTTATATAAATATGGCTTTATTGTTTTTCAAAATATTACCCTTGGTGATCAATATTCATGCGTTCAAGCCATTTGTCATAGCAGTGTGTCCATTCCTCTTGAGACAGTTATAAAACATTGAATTCGAATTTCTCCGAAGACTTCCGGCAATAAAATGGTCGTGCACCACTCAAAATTTATCTTTTTTTGAGCGAATGATAAATTATGGTGTCCAACGAGCGAAAAACAAATTTTTCAACTTTGTCTTCATGCTAAATTGAATTTATTGAAGTGGAACGAACGTGCAAGGATATCGCTATCTCATGATATCTGAAGATCTTGCATGATCAGTTTACGCACTGCATTGATGTCTTTTTACACAACAACCGATTTTGGAAGACATCACGGAACTCGTCGACGATCAAACTACGACCTTGTCTTTGTCGTTATTTTCTTTAAATGTTTATTGAAATATTTGATTGTTAATTATAGACTTCAAAATTTAACTTTTTTCAGTATGTAATAAGGTTGAGACAATTTTAAATTTTCTTAGCACAACCGAGCCACAAAAACAACGTAACCCCAACCCACTTTGAACTAGTTTCAAGCGCCATTCCACCATAAGTTACCAATGAGGGTGGAAACGAAAGCGGACAAAGTAAAGACGAGCCTCTTGGTCACGTTATGTGGAAATACATATATATGGATGTATTTATGTTTTGCAAATTGCAAGATGTTTATAAAACACCCAACGGATTGCAAGTTCGTCACTAATTCTCGAAATCGCTGATTTTGATTAATACATTAAGGATATTATTTTACAATCATCAAAGTGGGTAGATAAAAAAATATGTATGTGTATATGCATATATGTACATGCATATCGACATGTTTGAATCACTTTTGCTTAATGCAAATACGAAAACAGCACATTATTGTTTATTCAGTCAATGTAAATATAAATGTCTTATACTTACAGTTTTAAACAAAACGCTTTAGATCATTTCTTTTTTCTTTTATCTAAAATCCCAGCTTAAAGACTTTCTTGCAGTTTTCCGAGAAGGTTCAAGTGGTTGAGAATACGACAGGTCACATAGGCAATGTTCTAAAATTCACCGAAGCATTTTAACAACTTTTGTTTAAAAGAGTTTTACGTTATATTTCGCTATATCCATATTTCAGTTCAAGTATACTCTTTATAAATATTGATTACAAAGTTTAGTACAAAATTAAGTTGATAATGTGAGGTGGACAGGCGATAAAAAAGTTAGGTCAACTGGCAATTTTATCGACTTTTTACGAGACTCCTATCGATTCATCTGTTATGAAACTAAATATAACGTGTTCTTTCCATTCAACTTTTTCAGTCAATGTTTGCAAATTCTACTTAAATGATCACAGGTTAATGATATCGTAGTCTGATTTAATAAAAACTTGATCAGATTGTATCATAGAGGAAGTAACAACTTCCCGTTACATCCTCTATGAAGTTATATATAACGATACCAGCCCTACTTAAATGATTACGCGCCAACTTGGACATATGACAGGTTAATGATATCGTAGTCTGATTCAATAAAAACTTCCCCTATGAAGTTATATATAACGATACCAGCCCACAACAGTGATGGCACGATTAATCACATAATTAACATAAATCGACTATTTTGATTCAGTTCCCTATTTACTTGTATCGCAAAATTGGTTGCGATTGACCATATATTAAACGGACACATTCTCAAATAATTGAATCACTATTTGCGCGCAAGTAAAATACGCATATTCACAAGTAAAGTACAAAAATTTTAAAACTTGGTGCACATATAAAATATCAATTAATTAATTATATGTACTGCTTTCAGCAATGAGATGGAACTGTACCAATGTAGAGTATTTATTTTTCTGTGACGTAACAGAATAGCTTTTAATCTTTATAATACTTAGGCCCGTTTTTTCAAAATCTTTATAAGGTCTCAAATAGCTATCCGAATGATAAACTGACGTAAAATGCATAGAAACTAATGTCAAAGATATGTATCACATAAAACTTATAAGTATTGTAAAGATTAAAAGCTATTCTGTTACAACACAGAAAAATAAAGATTCTACATTGGTAAAGCTCCATCTTTTTGCTGAAAGCATAACATATATGTACTGTACCGACCGTATCGGATTAATAACGGCAAAAAAAATGCATTAATCTTATGATATATATGTACTTTTTATGATAAGCATATTAATTCCTTGAAATTTTCAAAATTTCAAAATCTCATCATTCAATGTAGTAAAATGGATAAGATTCATATTGCAATACTTCAGCAGTAAATTTATCGTTAGCAGTGCCGAGTTATAATATTACAACGTTTATACGGAGTATATCACGTATTTCTAAATTCACGAAGTGAACATTTCCCCCCGTTTATACGGCACTCGACCATTTCGCGTAATAAGACAAACAGAGCTGCCAGACTTGAGAAAATTTTTAAGAATGGAAAGTCCGCGTGTAAGCGCCTGCTTAAAGAAGAATGTAAATAATAAAATTATTTCATCTGGACCGGCTAAGGCACAATGCGAAATTAATTTCCAATGAAATAGAGAGGAGACAGCCACGTAATGGACCTAATACACGCAAAGTAAAATTTCAATGTGGAATGTCTGATGATGCTAATGCAGTTTTACGCAGCTGCAGCTGCTATATTAAGTCAAAAGCCAAGATTGCGGAAATTTAAGAGTAGACCCAGAAGCACGGAATATTGGACATTGACGGAACACCTCAACGCAAATTTGTTCTTTGAAAACCTTAGAATGTCAAAAAAATCGTTTTTTGAATTATGTCACCTTCTGCGTCCACAAAAAGCAATCACACTTTTTAAGCATTCCTGTGCTTTTGGAAAAGCAGATAGCAATCTGCATATATAAGCTGACAACCTGCGCAGAGTACCGGGTAGTAGAGGATGTGTTTGGAGTGCACATTTCACATTTCACGTTTTTCTTTGAAAAATTCTTGTACAAACACTACTTTATGTATTTTAGCAATACATGAAAGGTGAGGCGCAACCAACTTGTCGCTTCTTTCAAAGTAGGAGATAGCGCTTAGCTTGCAAATATGTTAAGCAATTAATTGTTAAGAACTTAATTCATATAATTGCAAAATAATTAAAATAGCCAAAATAAAAGCTGTGCACACCTACCAACTGAAATAACATAGCTTACCATTTTCATTAAACTTATTCATGGGTAAAAGCATTCTTGCACTGTCACCGGTATAGCACCGTAACGAAAAATGGCAATTTTTGTAATTGTAACGAGAAAAAATAATATGGAAATATCGGAAACGGCGCAATTATTTGATTTTTTATTATTTTGTTTATTTCTACTACTTACGAATGTTAAAGATAAAGAAAAAGGAACTACGAAGCGCAAAATGTTAACCGTGGATATGACACGTTTTTGCAATAAACAATATGACTATTTGATTTATATTAAATAAATAACAGCAGATTACTTCAAATTCACATCATTTTTATCGGAATTGTGTCCAGTGTAAGCAATTTGCCGGTTAGCCATCGGTTTTTAGGCTTTGCTGAGGCAATATAAGAACGATATAAATCAAATTAAGCCAAAGCCGTTGCGCCCTATTGTATAAAAGGGGTGAAATTTTCATCTCGCGAAATTGGAAATACGTGAAACGGTCCTTAAAAACTTATTTAATTTAAGCTTAAAATCGTGTAATCCATTATATTAAATTTCGTTGGGTCCTTACTTGTTTTGACGGCTACGGTGGAGTATGGAGCGTTATTTTAATAAAAATGACAATGGTATGTGTTTGGCAGTTCCATGTTCGCAAATTTAAAGTGTGTTTTTGTTCACACTTGAATACACTCAACAAAAAGCATTAGCCAAACAGTACGAAGAACGAGAAAGTAGCCTAGAAACAATAGTCTGCTTCCAGCCAAACGTAAAATATGGCAAGTGTAAAAAATGCAATTCGAGCGGAATTACAATCATAGATTATTTTGAAAAACCTTATAACCAACAATGTCTATCGAACTATCGATAAGCCAATGTTTCGAAAAAGCAACCTCGCCACGTATAATGTGATCCACATAAATACCAATTTCAAAATGAATCAATAAAAAACAAAATTCAAAGCTTTATAAACGTTTTGAAAAATTTACTGCTAGTACCTATTGCACCATGTACAAAATTTAACAGATTATAACTCGTTATTGTCTCTATTTCATTAAATAAATCTTCTTGGGTTTGTATATGTTGGCAGGCCGAACAGCTGTTCTTAATTATTCGGCGAAAACGACTGTACGAACAGTATTATTGAACTTCATCCTTCTCACTTAATTTGAAATGACAACTTCAAATAAGTTTTGTTTCTGAGCAACAATAAGTTTCTATTACGATTTTCTAAATAGGCCTTAAACGTAAAGTTTTTTTGTGTGTATGATAAATTTTTCTTCGATATTATTGACCATTCTAGCTTGTATGGCAGACATTTTTTATTGCACGTGCGCAAACAAATATATATTTCCACTGTATGAATATGTGCATTAAAACATTAATGCTTTCTTGTATACATATGAGTGCTGCTTATCGATATATCGATAAGCATCTTGTGTTATTTTATTCTTATACATATTATACTTTCAATTGATTGTTTCGAATACTCCTATGGACGTAATTAGTTAATTGGTGACAAATATTGATATATTTGCATGTATGTATATGTTATTTCATTTGTGGATACATATACATACATAAGTTATTTTTCTGTGCTAACGACACTTGACAATAATTGCAGCCAAAGCAAAATAAGAGTATCTATTATGTTGGATGTATATGCAATGTGAATACACAAACAAATTAAATACAAAGTATATGAGTAAGAGCAAGGAAGTAAGCTCTTTTCTTAGTTTGGATCTTAATACAGTTACTAATGCTCTTGTGAATCAACTTTGTGACAGGCATCTCAATACAAAACGTATAGATTCTAAGGATTACCAATAAAGTTTCCATTTAAGCACGTCCAAAAGTGCATCACACAAACTCGACTTGATTATACCAAGCTGTATAATAATCATTTAAATACGCAACAAACAAAGATCAGGGATCATCTTTGATTTCGGAATAGCAGCTGAGATACCCAAAGAGCTCAATAACAACAACATATGGATCGCATTGAAGTCAACTGTGGACATTTCATTGAAACTTCATTTCTTTGATTTATTTTAGTCGGCCGGTATTAAGTAAGGGCTGCCCAAGTGATGATCGAGTATATTGGCTATCCTTAGATATTCAGGACAGGAATAGAATAAATTCAATAAAAAACTACTTTTGGAAAAAAAATTATTGGCCTTCCAATACTTGTAGTACTTAACAATTCCATCGCTGCGAATTGATAATTTCAGCAAGCATAGATTGTTAGATCGGTTGGTCTACACAACCATTTACATGGAATGGAAAGCTACATTTATTTTCACATTTACCCCAATTAAATACAGAATCTGACGCAGAAGCAGAAGATGCTAATGTTGAGAGCGACTAAAGCCTTAGAATCAAACGAGGATATCGACTAAAACGTCAAAGTGGAAAATCGACTAACACTGATATTTTCTCCAAGCTGTATCATTCTATTTGACAGTCTAACAACAGACCTAAAATTTAAATCAACGAACTTAACTCCATCAGTGATGTCATTTTCATATACTTCGCAAGAAATAAATGCAGATTTTGTTTCCTCGAGAAAAGGTTTGGGCCTAAATCTATCGTCCACATCTACATCCTGTTCATCTATGACAGCCGATCTAAGCCAAATCATACCGTATGTCCAATGCAATGAAGAACTAAATTCTGTCAATACGAGTACTAGCGAACAAGGTAGAGTAAGTGCAATAGCAGAGGCGATTTTAAGTCCTCAAATAAAAAACAGCATCATCAACAACAAAAAGCACATCGCAGCATCAAAGCACAACTTGTGCACTTCTAGACTTAATAATAATAACAAGACTAAAAGCCATTTTCAACCAGATTTGCAGCTAAACAACAATACTTTTACCGAAATGGTTGGCACACAACAGAATCCGAGTCATGTGCAATTGACCGCCCCGAGCGCAATACGAGAAGTGAGTACGTACACTGGTGGGTTGGAGTCAATTCCAACCGACATGAAGGTCAGTAAAGCTGCATCACCTTCGCTACTCAAAATGACAATGCCCCAAGTCCAAGCTTCAAGCGAAAATGGATGCGGTATTGGAACTGGAAATGGCAGTCACATGAATCCAATTAATTTGACCAATCACTCCTGTTCAACGGTTCCATATTTTAGTAGTAAATTTGGATCGACGACAGCTATGTTTCAGGACCGTAAACTACTTTCTAAACCACAGTCAGCAATGCACGAGAGAGGAGACTCCAATAGCATTGAATATGCTTCAAGCATAGATGGAATTGGTGTTTCGAGATCAATTCAAGGTATGCTAGTTTTCTATATTTATTGTTTTCAATAAAGTTATTTACAATATTAAGAGTTTGGGTATTTAATCTTCGGTACGCCGAACGTTTTATGAAAGGCTTTAAACCGGTAATAAACCGTATTGCACGATACGGGTACGGTTGATGTTTTTTTAATTTTTTTGCTGACACGAACGATATACCCTTCGAGTCCTAATTAAAAAAAAAAGTTTTCCATACTAAATGTTGACTTTGAACCGATGGTTCCTATGGCAACTATATGATATAGCTGTCCGATTTGAGCAAAATTTGGTATGGATGCATGAAACTGTGTTAAACACACAATGTGTGCGTTTGGTTAAGATATCTTAAGAAATAAATTGATTCCGAGCCGATACATGATACAGTAATCAGATCCGGCCGGTTCCGAATAAATATACTTTATGGGGTCTGTGAGGCCTCCTTCAAACCGTCACAAACTTCGTGAAAAAATTATAATACCCTCTGCAAGGGTATAAATATATAGCTTACTTTGGCGCGCCAAAGTTTTTATACTCTTGCAGAGCTCTGCACAAGCCGTCCGATTTTTTACGAAATCTGTTAGATGTTGATTACGATCCGATCGTTCCTAAAGCAGCTATATGATATAGTAGTCCGATTTGCACCAAGTTTGGTAAAGATGCTTAAAACTATATCAAACACACAATGTGTGAGTTTGCTTAAGATATCTTAAGACACAAAAATGATTTTTATGCTTCATATATTTCTAACCGATAGTTCCTATAGCACCTAAATAATATAGTAGTCCGATTTGAACCAAATTTGGGAAGGATGTATACAGCTTTATAGCATACATCTAAAGGTTTGCTTAAGATATCTTGAGAAACAAAAAATTTTTTCATACCAACAAACTTTGGCGCGACAAAAATTGGATACCCTTGCAGAGATATAGTAGTCCAAATTTGGTCAGATCGTTTGAAACTATGCCAAACACACACAAAATGTGCTTAAAATTTGTATAGTGCTCACACATTTGCGACTAAAATATATTTGAAACAAAATGATATCTTAAAGGGTACGTTTGTCGGTGGAGTTGGCAAAAAGAAAGCAAATTTTAACTCCGAATTGTGCTGCTGTATCATTATATACATTACAATTTTCTTTCATGATTTAAATGCTATTGATGATGATACACAATATTAAATCTTATGCAGAATTTAAAACACTTTAATTTCAAAACCTTCATTTAAATTATCAGCATGTAATTATCTATTAGGTTGTTTAGATAATAGATTGTTTTCTTATAATTAATTTCAATAACAGCCACATGTAATAAAGGCACAACCCACAAAATAAGTTTATTAAAAAAGTTATTTCAGTAATATATTACAGATCATAAATATTGGAAGTAAATTCTTTTAAAACTTGTATTTTTAACAATAAGAATCGATATCCTCGCAACTTACAGCCCACAGCCCTGATTTTTATTAATAAAAAGAAAAGAATTAAAAAAAAGAAAAAGTTTGCATTGATTTGTTCATGCTTTTATTTTGTAAAAGCAAATGTACACAAACGATTTTTATTATTTGTATTACAACATTTTAAGTGGTTAGACGTTTGTAATGCATTTGTGCATAATCTTTGTCATTTTGCAACAAATTTTTAGCCTGTCTGTGACCTTGCCTTAAATGTCGATTTTGAACCGATCGTGCCTATGGCAGCTATATGATATAGTTGTCCGATTTGAACCAAAAGGGTATAAAAAGACGCAACCAGAAACTTTACAAATTTTGGACTATTCCTGACTGTGGATTCACCAATTGTTATTCTATTTCACAAACTTTTTGTACCTTAAGTCGACATTAACCAAAAAAAAATTTTTTTCGCACCAAACTAAACAAGTTTTCTTCATTAGTTAAGTAAGAAATAGCATTTCGACAGGTTTGCTCTCAGAAAAACCCATCTCGTTTATTCATATTTGAACAGTTCGAGCCGAAACATCATTTTTAAAACGATTTTCTACGCTCGATCCATAGATACAACGATCTTTCTATATAGTTTTGCCTTGCTTTCTATAGGAATTTTCTTTTCTCTCTAGTCCTCCACTTAAACGATTCTTTCATCCTGTACTTTAAAAAAGTACAAAAGGGTCTATTACATTTGTACAAATGTGCTTAACAGGCAGAAGGAGTCGTGGCTGACCCCATAAAGTGTATATATTCCCGTTTGTCTTCCCTTAGATCTCAGAGAATTTAAGAGCTAGAGACACCAAATTTCACAAGTAGGTTCATCTCCCTTTGATCGAGTTTGTGTTAGATTTTTCCTAGGCCCTCTCCGCTCCCAGAAATCGAAATACAAAATTTCGAAGTCGACTTACAAGAGCACCTTTAATGGTAGCGCCTTGAATTATGGTACATATAACATACACTATGGTGCGAACCTTCCCTATTTTAATCGAATCGGATGTTATACGCGGAAGTTATTCAACTAACAATGTTACGAACATAAGGAAGAAGAAAAAATGCATTAAGCTACGGTGGAGCAAGCTCGACAGTAGGAGACCCTGTACTTTTTGAGTGCAAAGCGATCGCTACAGATTGTTTCAGTTTCAAAAAATTTCCATAGATGGCGCCACTACGGAGATATCAGTTGATTTTGCCCGTAACATTGTTAGTTGAATAATTTCCGCTTTTATTATCCGATTTGGATAAAATTCGCAGGATAGGTTCAGACTATAGTCTGTATTATACATACTCAAAATCAAGGCGCTAGCGTCAAAGGTGCTCTTGTAATTCGACTTGGAAATTTTGTATTTTAATTTGAGGGGGCAGAGGGGGGCGTGGCAAAAATCTAAAACAAACTCGTTCAATGCAAGATATAGATGTACATACATGCCAAATTTGGTGTCTCTAGCTCTCATAGTCTCTGAGATCTAGTTACTTAAAAAAAGGGATAGACGGACAGACAGAAAGACGGACATGGCTATATCGATTCGGCTGCTGATGCTGATCAAGAATATATATACTTTATAGGGTCTGTTACGCCTCCTTCTGCCTGTTACGCACATTTGCACAAACGTAATAGACCCATTTGTACTTTTTTAAAGTACAGGGTCTAAAAATGTGAACTGTATGGGCCCAACGGCTGTTTTCGATTTAAAATAAGGTAATCGACGACAAAAACAGCTAATTTGAAGTTTTTATCGGTATCGTGTCCAGTGTTAGGTATCGGTATTTGCTTAGCGGCGGCAGTAAAAAAGCGCTTTATAGAATATCCAGGGGTACCACGAAACAGCAATTCGCCCAAAATTAATCCAAAAAACCTGAGCAAGCTGGTTTTAGGTGGCACAAAAATTAAATCTCAATTCTCGAAACAATTGTGAAAAAATATTTTTAACAACTTCAGCCGAGAAAAGCTTGAACATCCTCTATCTAAATATCTGGACTATTTTAGATGCGTGCTCTACGATCTAAAAATTATTCTATACTGCCCATTTTTGATCTTTTCGGAATTGATAATGATAAAAGGACAAAAACAAGCCAATATTAACCTTTTTAAATGGGAGAATATTAAAAATACGTCAAAGCTTTGGTCCGAACCTACCTTTATGTTACTAACGTTCGCCTACTGAGTAGGCTCTTCTCAGTCAAAATTCCGGTATTTAACTCGTTGTTTATAGCAACGCCGTAAAATGAAAAAATAAAATACAACGGGTCACGTAAAGGCATTATGTATAATTCAACGTTTTCTATTCCGTATTCGATAAACGTTATAAACGAGATGTAAATCCAACAAGCCGGCATCGATTTATTTCCCTGGTTCACAAGAAATAACACAACGGCCCTTAAGGCTGCCACTTTTAAATCAAATAATAATAGAAAAGTTAACTGGCCTGATGATACACATTATAATCATATAATATATTTAGTTCACAAGAAGTAACACATCGGCCTTTAAGGCTGAAGAGAAGCTATCTGACCTGATGATACATTATAATCATATAATAGATTTATTTTATTAGGCATATCATATTAATTTAATTAAATAAAAGCAAATTAATTAATTAGTCATTATGAACTTTGAAAATCTGTTGTATTAACGCAGTGACCTCCAATTGAACATTGGCAATTTCCTCACACCACATTTTCCCCAAATTTTAGCATTCAAAGTCCTAATTTTCTTCCTTCACTAGCGAAATAAAGTCTGGAGATTTATTCTATAACGTCAAATGAAATGCCACGCAATTTGACTTTTGGCATAACGATATGCTATTACGTTAAGGAACGTTACGAGAAAACTGAACTGAAAATTGTAAAAGACAATTAAGCTTGGTTTTTTCAAACGTACTTTTTTTAAATTACATGTCGTTTCACAGCGAGTGTAAATACTGCTTAGACGAAAACTTTATGTTCTATGCTCTATGACTCAAGTGTTTATTTTGAAGGCTTGTAGCCATATTATTGACCATTTTTTTACTGCTAAATTGATGCGCTAAATAAATATATTTATAAGTATTCTTAAATTTATAGCCAGCTCACTTGGAAATGTAACAGCCGCTACATCGGTCACCAAATTAGAACATTCGTCATGTTCGCTTCTAAAAGATTCACCATTAAATGTTGATGCGGTTGAGTCACTCGCTTTGGTAGCGCAACATCAGAAATCGGTAATAACAAGCGATCAATACTCATTTCATGAACAAATTATTATGTCTGGTCAACAGAAAAGTGCCCTACAAGATAAGCCAAAGGCATTGGTTGTATCTCCGCAACAAGTAATGATACTTTATATGCATAAGTTGACACCATACGAGCGAAGTGAAATATTAGCTTATCCGCAAATTTATTTCATTGGTGCCAATGCAAAAAAACGACCAGGTATTTATGGACCCAACAATTCGGACTATGATAATGAGCAGGGTGCATATATTCATATACCACATGATCATGTTGCCTATCGCTATGAAATGCTAAAGATCATAGGAAAAGGCAGCTTTGGTCAAGTGATTAAAGCGTATGATCATAAGACGCATGAGCACGTTGCCCTAAAAATTGTTCGAAACGAAGCGCGTTTCCATCGACAGGCACAGGAAGAAATACGCATTTTGCATCATTTAAGACGTCACGATAAATACAACACCATGAACATCATACATATGTATGACTATTTCACCTTCCGAAATCACACTTGTATTACTTTTGAACTCTTGAGCATCAATCTGTACGAGTTGATCAAGAAAAATGGTTTCAAGGGTTTCAGCTTACAACTGGTGCGAAAATTTGCTCATTCCCTTCTTCAATGCTTGGATGCGCTGTACAAAAATGAGATTATCCACTGTGATATGAAGCCGGAAAACGTGTTACTAAAACAGCAAGGCCGATCAGGAATAAAGGTAATGATTTTGGTCAGAAATTAATAACGAAACAAATGTCGGGTCCGGTTTCTCCGTATCGAAATGAGTATTTCGGCGAAAGACCTAGTTATGGTCTTTGCGAAATTCGCAGAAAATCAAATACGCCATTTCATTGAATAATTGGTGCTCGAATAACATCCGTGTTTATAAAATTTTGATGGTGGATTACCATCTTCCTAAGCACCATTCCGAAACTGGCGTAGTAATGGCCAAAGAATTACGTTTTTCGAGATTTGTAAGGGGAAGGGCGTGCCACCCAAAGTGTCAAATGAACGGTAGGTCCAGACCCTCCTAAGCATGATGCGTGCCAAATCTGTAACTCCAAAATTCCTCTTGTTAATTCGCTTCGATTTGTGTGCAAAGTGGGCGTGGCATCCAAAATTTAAGAATAACTTGATCTGCCTGTCAATACGTACGGTCGGACAAGGTTACATCGACTCGACTTTTGATACTGATCAAGAATATGTATTATTTATGGGGTTTGCCACGCCTCCTTCTGCCTGCTACATAATTTTACTTTTTTAACAAACCTAACATGTACATTTTTATGCAGGTAATAGACTTTGGATCCTCTTGCTTTGAAAGTCAGCGTGTCTATACATATATACAATCAAGATTTTATCGTGCTCCCGAGGTAATTCTGGGCGCAAAATATGGTAGGGCCATTGACATGTGGTCTCTGGGATGCATTCTAGCGGAACTTTTATCAGGTCACGCCTTGTTTCCAGGAGAGAATGAGAGCGATCAACTAGCATGCATTATCGAAGTTCTTGGAATGCCAAGCAAAACTCTATTGGCAAACTCAAAGCGAGCGAAAACATTTTTTAGTCCCAAAGGCTATCCACGTTATTGTACTGTTCGCACAATGTCTGATGGCATGGTGGTTTTAATTGGTGGCCAGTCACGCCGAGGCAAGCCGCGAGGTCCACCCTGCTCAAAGAGTCTTTCAAAAGCTCTAGACGGTTGCAAGGATCCGCTGTTTCTCAATTTTATTCGTGGCTGTCTTGAATGGGATACAGAAAAGCGATTAACGCCCTCTGAGGCTCTGAAACACCCATGGCTCCGGCGCCGATTGCCAAGGCCCCCAAGTAGTACAAGCGGCAACGGTGCAGTTGGTGGTGGGTCCAGCAGTATTGGTGGAGGCGGCAGCTTCAGTGGGGATCAATCTCCAGTCACAGGTAATTATTATAAAAGACCACGCTAATAATGCCATTTTTCCACTTCATTATAACGTTTCCTTGTCCGAAAGACCAAACTATTATAAGTTTTGTGCTGTGTCGAATGCCATTTTTTTATATTAAGATTATTTTAAACCCCAATTTTTCAAATTTTTGTTGTCGTTTTGTCACTAGATGGATACAACGTAAGGAGAATTTTTGCATGTTAGATAAGAACGCAAATACCCAATTTATATTTTTTGACTGTTTAAATTGAACATTGCCTACTGGATGGGATTATTGTTGTTTTGGGTGTTTACGCTACCATTACCTGGTTAATACAAAAAAATAAAATTATTCATTATAAACTGAGAAGGCCATGATTTTGTATGACAAGTGACGTGCGTCACCTCATTTTTATACCCCGGGGGTATATTAAGTTTGTTAAAAAAAAGTATGTAACAGGCAGAAGGAGGCGTGGCAGACCCCATAAAGTATATATATTCTTGATCAGGGCGCCAAGCTGAGTCGATATAGCCATGTCCGTCTGTCCGTGTAAGTAACAAGATCTCAGAGATGGTAAGACCTAGGAGCACCAAATTTGGTATGTAGACTTCTTATACTTGCAAGCAGATCATGTTTATTTCAAATTTCGGATGGCACGCCCCCTTCGCCCACAAAGTAAAAAAAAAGGATAGCACTGGCAATTAACAAGCTAGAGACATGAGCTTCGGCAGGAAGAAAATTTGATCAAGATCGGATAATAAACACGGAAGATATCCGCAATTATTTAATTCTTTAATTTAATGTGTTGTTGTTGCTGTGAGTTTACGCCCTCTCTTATGTGCTCATTCGTTGAAGCATTTACATATACATATAAACATGTGCATGAAAGCGCGCGCTGTGTTAGAGTAAGTTTTCGCCCTCTCTCTTTCAAGTAGAGTGGTAGAGGTGCCACGTCGGTAAAAAGGAGATCGTGGTTCAAATCCCAGTAAAAGCATGCTTCAATTCTTTAATTTTGTTTTTTTTTAAATTTTTGTTATACATTTAAAAATTGTTTTTTAAGTTTTTATTTAGTTATTTTGAAAATACCGTGCTCATTGTTGCTAAGACTTTTAAAAACAAAACAGACAGCACAAATACGAAACAAAAATATAATTAATAGAATATTGGAGTGGCGTTCTCTACTACCCCGGGGTATTCTACTGTCGGGCTCTCCCGACTGAATGATAAATTTTTTCAATTGGAGCAAACTCATCCGCGTGTAGAAACGACCTATAAGGATCACAATTTTGTTCGTACGTACAATAGTTAAATGAAAGTATTATTTATAATTTTATTAATTTGACTCCTATATTAATCAAATGGGCGATGTGCCACTCTTCCAGTAAATGAGCGATATGTACTGCGTACATCAAAAAAATGGACCTGTACCAAGGTTCATGAAGATGCCTTTAAACGGACAGAATAGTTTGCATAAAAACAGACGCACATGGCTAATACTACTCACTTCGTCGCCTCGAATATAATAACTTAATAACTTAATAATAATAATAATAATAATAATAAATAATAATAACTTAATAATAATAACTTAAGTTTTTTAAAGCTTTATAGAGTCAAAAGTTACACTTCACAGAAATTCCGTCGTTCTGGGGAAGAAATGTGGAGTGAAAATGAGGAGCATTTCTCATAGTTATAGTCGGACTTAGGCGATCGAAGCGAATAGGATGCTAAGCCCCCTATTTTTACATCATTATGTCATTGCTTAATAATAAACCAATCTGCAATAAATAAAATGTTTATATTGTACTAGGGGGCTTGCACCCTGCTCGCTTCGATCTTGACCACAATTTCTAAGTATAACAGTATTTACACTCCACGTGGAAACCCGGGAATATAAAAAACTCCCTACAAAAAAAACAGCGAAAAAATTTGTTTAGTTTTTTGTTTCTAAGTGGGTTCACACTTCTCGTTACGTTTCATAACCTAAAGGCCTATCGTTCTTCTAAAACTTAAATTTCACTCTTAGACTTTAGATAGCACTGTTAGCGTGTCCTTTCATTTTGACGTGATAAAATAAGCCTCCACCCGTTATTTTGTCAATGATTGATGAAATTATGACCTTTCGAATAGTAAAATAGTTACCCACGTTCAATTGAAGGTCCCTACGTAAATACCGCAGATTTTCAATAGTCATGATGACCAGAAAATTAATAAGCCTTTATTTTATTTAATTAATATGATATGCCTAATAATATAAATATATTATATGAATATCATTAGGTCAGAAAACGACTATTATTATTTTATTTAAAAGTGGCAGCTTTAAATTTGTTTTGCTTATGAGCAGCAACAACAGCTGATTGATATAAAACGACAAATAGCAAAAAAAGAAATGGCATTTCGAAAGGAAAACCAATCTCGTTTATGCATAGTTGAACAGTTTGATCATTATTAAAACGATTTTGTGGACCTGATCTCAAGATAAAACCATCTTCCTGTAGGGCTTAGAATTTTTTCTATAGGAACTTTCTTTCCTCTCTGGTTGTCCACTCTTACGAATTTGTTTAATAAATCCTCGCACTGTACTTTCATTAATGTATAGTATATTCTTTCCGAAATTTATGGAAATTAAATATTCTAATAAGCCATTGCATTAATTTGGATTATTCTGCTACAGTCAGTTGAATTCCTTTACTCATAAATTTTCAAGGTGCTCTCGGAAAGCGTCCAGAACTAAAATTAATCGAATAGAATAAAATAACAATTAAAGAAACCATAGGCAGGAAAAGTCAAAACTGGATTAAGTTTGAGTGTACATATCCTGTGAGTTTGATTATATAATTATACGAATTAACGAAAAACGCTAGATTTGGTTGGAAAATGTCAGAAAAATTCTAGTCATGGCGAGATAAAAGCGATCTGTAAGTTTGGTTGAGATATGTAGTTCTAAAAACACACAGCTTTTCATAAAAAAAGATGTCTTCAGATGGTCGCTTTTTGAGTGGCGATTTCTGACCAACGCCATTCACAATATTCGCTTCGTGCTCACACCAAAATCGCATAGCTTTGCGTTTTCACACATTGTAGAATTTCATACAAAAATGTCTAGTAGACGACGACTCGCCAAAGCAAAAAGCCAGGCAATAGAACGTGTTCTATTTGCATCGGTCAGCTTGGATTTTTTTATGTAGATCTAAAATTTAGCGTATTCACACGGCAGCATTGACTTGCAAGCAAAAAAAGAAGCCACACAATTTGCATCGGATTGTTCTTTTGGCAGCTATATGATATAGTCATCCGATCTTGACCAAATTTTGGTAGGTTATAACATTTAGTAGTTACAACATAATCTGTGAGTTTGGTTGAATTAACTTTAAAAAGATTATTTTGCATCCGATTGCTCCTATGCAGGCATGGTCATCCGATCTGACAAAGTTTAGTAACAAATAGTAAAAAATACATTATCTGTGAGATTGAATAAGACGGCCCCAAAAACAAATAAACTTTTCATAGTAGGCAATTTTGAACTATAGCCTCTAATTTGAGCCCTTTTCAGTTGGAATTTTGCAAAACGCCATCTTATTGCACGATAATTCGATCTTAGCTATATTGTGTAAAATTGGAGACCCGTAGCACTTCCCATTTTATTTCCACGATGATGAGTGAGACACCTCACACAGACACGACCCTACGCATGCCGAATGCGAGGTTCGGTTACTTTTTTATATCTGATCAGCGCGTGCTTTTAACGAAGGAATAATACAATTATTAGAATAATAGTTAAGATCAAGGCTGCAAGCCTCCAAAATTTTTAGGGAGGTTCCTTAAATCAAAGTTCGGATTCGAACCTTGGTTTAATGTTATACATTTTACTTGCTTTTATTATTGCGTACCTTTTTACTTGTTTCATATTTTATAATCTCTTTTAATATCAAATACTAAAATTTTACAGTATAAGTCAAAAACATTTATGCACAGAATTGGTCAAAACAAATTTGAATATAACGATAACGCGTTCTGGAAGATTTGTTCAATATTTATAGAATTCTGCGAAAACACCTTTCTCTAGGAAATGTAGGAAAAGTACAAATGGGTGTTTTACGTTTGTGCAAATGTGCGTAACAGGTCGAAGGAGACGTGGCAGACCCCATAAAGTATATATATTCTTGATCAGCGTCAACAGAGGAGTCGATATAGCCATGCCCGTCTGTACGTCCGTCCGTCTGTCTGTCCCACCTAGATCTTAGAGACTTTAAGAGCCAGAGACACCAAAATTGGCATGTAGATTCATCTATATCTCAAGTTGATCAAGTTTGTCTTAGATTTTTGCCACGCCCCCCTCTGCCCCCAGAAATCGAAATACAAAATTGCGAAGTCAAACTACACCTTTAATAATACCGTCTTGATTCTTTGTACATATAATATACGCTATGGTCCGAACCTATTCTGAAAATTTCATTCAAATCGGATGGTAAACGCGGAAGCTATTTAACTAACAATTTTACGGGCAAAAGGAAGCAAAAAAGTACAGGGTCTGCTACTGCGAGCTTGCTCCACCGTAGCTTACTGCATTTTTTAAAGTACAGGCTCTAAAAAGACGATACTTTACGTTGATTGATTTAAGTAGTTGAAATATGGTTTCCAACCTATTTTTTTCGTTCCATGTTTTTCAGGTATTAATACAAATGGTGTCAATGAGACTGTTACAACATCAACTGGCTCTGAAAGAGAGAACAGCAATTGCAGCGGTCGTGTTAACCATGCGGGATTTTGCGATGCCAAGTTAACTGGATCAATGACGTCACCGACTAGCCTATCTACTGTATCCGTTGATATTTTAGCCAACATCATAAGTCAGGCATCTGTTAATTGTAGCACGTCGCAGAGTTCTGTTCCGCCATTAAATTCATTGGATAGCAGCTCAGCTTTTGCAGCACGTAGCGAAATCAATAATGTCATCACTACAGGCGCGACCTCAAGATATCAATCGTCATTGTCATATATGCCATACGCTGCTGCCAATGGATATGAACGTAAGACAATAAGCTAGATATGCAATATAAAAAGGAACGATATAAATGCAAACGTCTATAATTACAGGCATATCCAATATATCCACAACAAACTCGCTAAAGGGGGGCGTCACAAAATCTCTAACTCATCTGCCGGAATCAATTACAACCCCAAATTCCTTTACCGTATATACTGCCTCTACCACACCGGTTTTATCCGCTGTTGATTCTGGCCTTGCCGCTATTAATTCGGTTGCTTCGCAGGCTTTATTACACGGGGATATGGAATGCCATAAGACATATAGTTGTACTGCTGATAACCCTATTAGTGGTTCCTCAATACCAAATGCAAACTTACAAATAAACAACCCCTACGCACAAAGTCTAAAAGCACCATCGAAAAATATTTAGCAAAATTTGCGCAAATTTATAGAAATGCATTTAAAAATTTGAAGGGGTTATTTTGTTGATATCGTGTGTTTTTAGTCTTTAATTAACAACACACTACAGCACACCCTTACACATAAAAAGCACCATCGATAAACATTTAGCAAATTTATTGAAATACATTTATAAGTTTAAGGGCAGTATTGTTGTTATTGTTTTTTGCTGTTACCAAATCAATTAACACTCTGCCATACAAGTGATAGACTTAACACATGCTTGGTTTTTTGTTTAGAAACATAATCATATGGACGTCCGATTGCAAGTCTAACACTACTTTGCAAGTTATTCCAGCGCTAGGCTATCTTGCAATATTGCGTAGACACCCACCAGCGTTGCCAATATTTGGCCGTTAAAAAAGGGACAGATTTAAAAAAAATATTAGAAAGCCATATAAAGAGAAATGGTAGAAAAAAATAAAAAATTGCTTAAAATTTGTAACCCCAAATGTACACAAAATACAAGAACAGTTTTTGGGCTAAGTATATTCATTTAACTTAAAAATTGTTTAAAGCTTGTAAAAACACAACAGATCTGTCCGGAAAAAAGACAAGTTGGCAACAGTGTCACCCACTTACATGATATACATATATGAACACTTTAATGCAAAGATCTCAAGCTGGCTAAACTACACATCAAAATAATATAATAAACAGAATTAAATGGCATTTATAAACGCTTTTGCATGCAAAATCTCTATAACTGATAACTATCTATTCAGTCAGATGGTCGTATGAAATAGCATATTTCCTTCCGTCATTATTTATTGTAATACAACTGAAATAAACAAAAAAAATAAAATATTTAGTATTTTTGGTATATTTTACGATTATATCTATTTAGATTGGACCAGTATGTCTCTTTTTATGCAATTTATTAATACGCGTACAATTTCCCAATGCCTTAAACAGTAAATAAAGAAATACAACTACAAAACTGCAGCAAAGTCGTATATCGTCAAATATTTAATATTATTTATTTATATCAGCTTGCATTAAAGAGATGGAAGTTTAGATGGGAATATCGTTAGTATTGACGGGCTGTTCTTCCTATATAATGTAAGCTAGAAATATAACTATTTTGGTGTTCCGGAGACTTGTATACCCTTGAAGCAGCTTCACGTAATAAAATAAATACTTTTATTCAATTTGGTTAGTGAGTATAGAACAAATGCAAAGAGATATATACGATGAGTTTTGTCAAGATATCTTAAAGATCTAGGGTTTTACTACAATTAGATTTGCAGACATTATTTTTCCTGTGAACGTTTTATGATAATATTTTGCGGGTTCTGTGCAACAAAAGGAAGCATCATCGAAATAGCATTAAGTAAAAGATATTCAATAACATCGTGATCAGACAGACGATGGACATGGGCTAGCTCGTATTTCTAACATATTATATGTAAACTTTTATTTTTCAAATCGTTTTCGAGGAGACGCTGTCTCGCATAATTTACCATACCAATTATTTCCCCTTGTACCAAATAATAGTGATATGAAATTATCGCCATCAATAAAATTCCATCTCTATAGTAACCACTTTAACTTTAATAATTAATTGTAATTAACTTTATTGATATTTTTCATATATGTACATGTATAATGTGTTCCTTCATAGACATTATCTCAGCTATATTCATTTTAGCATTTAAGTAGGAAATAAAGAGAATATTTATAAAAATATGAATCAATATTTAATAACACAAGATTTTAAATTTAACGTTTGAATAAAGTGTTTAAATTTAAAACTATTGATTTTTCTGACACCATCCTACTAATTTAACTTTTGGTTTAAAAAAATACCTATTTAAAGAAAAAGAAAAAGACATGTTGAAACTTTTTATTTAGTGAAAAAGCTCTTGCTTATACATAAATTGCTAAAGCTTTACAATTCTTCCCATATAGTTTTGTGCTCGTGTCTGGATCTGAACAGTCGTCGGCTCGATTTGCATTTCAAAACTGACAAAAATTTTAAAGTATATTAGCTTTAACCGGTAGAACACTATGAATGTGCTCACTATTAACCTTTTTGATAAACTATCAATGAAAATTTGTACTGACGATATTAGCATAAATTTCTTACAACTTTTTTACATAAGCAAATATCGTGCCGTTGCGCGAATTGATCGTAAGTGACAATTTTTTTCTACTTATCTGTGCTTAAATTGGTATAATGTATAGTAAATAAAGATTTAATCTATAGAATTTTAACAGGTGATGCGCTTTTTTAAAGTAGAACAAATTTACATCAAAAATTAAATTTCGAGAAAATACCACTCACATACGATTAATTCGCTGCACGAAGTAAAACAGTAATTTAGACAGACAAATTATATTCAAATTGCCTGCTTTTAAAATGTTTAGACTAAAATTTAAAAGCGGTAAAAACTTTTGCTACTGATAAATACTATTGGTAATTAAGTGCTTCTTTCTGCAAATGATGAGTAGCAAATATTCCCATGTTTTTTTGTAAACACTATGTAAGGCTATGCGTTTAATATTTAGCTACTTAAAGAAATTTAAATACAAAATCACACAGAAAAATAAGTTTTATAAAAAAATTGAAAAACATTTCAAGTTTTCAGCCACAGAATTTTGAGGGGTAGGTGCTGACACATCTGTATCTATACCATATACCGACGCATTCTGTTGGTTATTTACATGTGTGTATTCACAGTAAAAGTACACACACACTCTTAATCCATTTGTATATATGTATTTACGAGGTGCCCGAATTCCGAAGGAATGCTTATTTTTATATATATGTACATTATATGTACATACATACACTCAAAGTATTTATCATAGCAGGTAAACGAAGATATCTTGAAAAAATAATAAGCAGATTTCGTATTTGCTTGTTATTTGCTGTGGCCTATGCTTTAGTATTTTTAAATGTAAGTTTATTTATAAGTAACTTGCTTATTAATTTATTTTAAAGAAAAAGTTTTGTAATATGTTAATTACACCTTTACATCCAATAGGCATTGCTTAAATAGTTTGCTCTCTTAAAACAGTTTCCCGTTATGGAATCTAAAAAGGTGAGTAATATCAATAAACTTATACATATAAGTTCGTAAATTATCAAATTTTCATTTATGAGAGATGACAAGATTTACACACATTTGAGTTGATCTTAAAGTAGAAGATTTTATTTCTATTATTTAGATTACATTATATATTTTTTGAAGTTATGCTACTAATTATAATCAATAATTTTGGCACACATCACTGTGGACGGCAATGACGAAAATAGATCTCAAAAACACAAACTCTGTGATGCTTGCTCTTCTGTAGGCTACTAGCTGTATTCAACTGTGAACAAGTATGACCTGGACTGTGTGTGTAACTCTTTTAATATTTATTTATTATGGAAAATCTATTTTGTCACCTTCTAAACACTTTGTTCCTAATTAAATGCACTTATGACGTGATTTTTTTCAATCCTCAAAATATCCAAAAATGGTTTTTAGCTACTTTTTTGGTTTTGACTTAAGTTTCGAATGCAAATGGTGTCCTCGAATCGGGGATTTTCATTTATCAAATAGCCAGAAGTCACTATATGCATCTTGTTTTTTTGAAATTTTTATACCCTTGCAGAGGGTATTATTGTCACGGAGTTTGTAACGCATTGAAGGAGGCCTCAAGGACCCCATAAAGTATATATATTATTGATCAGGACGACGAGCTGAGTCGATATAGCCATGTCCGTCTGTCTGTCTGTTTCTATGCAAACTCAGTTTTTTCAGGTCCGCCTTTTTGCTGCTCGCAGTACATATGTCGGAACCGGCCGGTTCGGACCACTATATTATATAGCTGCCATAGGAACGATCGGTTCGGAATCAACATTTAGTATGAAAAACTTTTTTGCTTCTGAAGATATCTCAACCAAACTCACATATTGTGTGTTTGGTACAGTTTAAAACATCCTTACCAAATTTGGTTCAAATCGGACAACTAAATCATATAGATTCCATGTGAACGATCGGTTCGAAAGCAACATTTAGTATGAAAAGCTTTTTGTTCTTCAAATGTCGCAAACAAATTTGCACATTATGTGTTTGGTATAGTTACTTACAGGCTGACTAAATTGCAAATCGGACTACTATATTATACAGCTGTCAAAGGAACAATCGGCTCGAAATCAACATTTAACAAGTTTTGTAAAAAATCGGATGGCTTATACAGGGCACTGCAAGGGAATCCAAACTTTGGCGCGCCAAAGTTAGCTTGCGGTATATTCTTATTTTATATTTAAAGATACCCGAAGGAGTTTCGTGTCATTTCGACGTCCGAAATTTTAAATTTTCATCCAACATTGCTGAGCTGCAATAAGCTAGATTTTAGCGCAATACATTAAGCAAGACATAGGTAAATGTGCTAAAACCATAAGAATAAAAATATTTTCCCCGTCGAGGCACCCGCTCAAGGGAAATTCAACATTTTATATTTATATACAGTATAAAATATCACTATTGGCGCAGTCCTCGCTAGTGACGAAGCCACTAGACATATTAACACGACGGTAGAGAGACTAGAGTTTTACGCCGATTATGCTGGCGACGGAGGCGTATGCAGTTAGTAAATAAAATCTTACTTAATATTTGAAAAAAAAAAACACTACAATGTCTTAAATGTCTAAAAAAAAGTTCTTAAAGCTACAGTGGATCAAGCTAGACAGTAAGAGAGAGATGTTGCGCCTCCGTCTCTTCATATTTTTGCCTGAAAAATTGCTAGTTAAAAAACTCCTGATTTTATTATCCGATCGAGATCATATGAGCCAAAACTCACAGAGCAATCGTGCTCCTGAAACTTGTCATTGAAATTTTCTTTTAGTATCTGCGGAGGTAGTTGGGGGCACAAAAATTCTAAAATTCACATTGCGCCACATTAATATAATAATTTTGTAAACGATTTTTTTCGTATTATAACATTTTGACAATATTTTTTAGTTGAAAACTGTTTTAAATGCCGAGGAAGAGCATTTGGTTTCCAAGTCCATAAAAACATCAAAAAAAGGTGTTAAAAAAATCCTTGAAACTAATACCAAAATAAAAGCCAGCCCGGAGTTACCAGCGACCGCAGATGTGGAAACAAACAATAAAACTGAAGAAAACGTTGTCAATAACTCTTCGACCATCAAAGACTCTAATAATATTTTAAAGAAAAAGGGGAAGTCGAGAAAGTCAAAAAAACATGAATACGACAGCCAGAATATATCTGTGGTAAGCTATATAAACCATGTGTATCGATAAAATGAATGTAATGATAATTATATTTCTTAGAAAAGCAGTTTCAATAAATTTGATGCCCTTCAAAAGCGCAATTTAATCCATGTACGTTCAAGTGATACTAGTAAAGCCCAAGAAATATTCAGTGTAAGCGAATCATTTATTAATCCAAACATTTCGATGAACCCAACGACCATTCATGATTTCATTAAGTAATCCTTTGTTTAAACTCAAGCTAGATACATATGTTTATACAAATATAAATTTCTTTGTTTTAAAAACTGAGAGACATTTTTTAGAACCCACAGGATAATCAGCAGACCAACTGTCGGCAATGCAACAAGCCAGTGTATAAAATGGAGGAAATTATAGTTAAATTTAAGGGCGATAAAGGTGTATACCACAAGTACTGCATGCGATGCAAGGGTTGTGACAAACAGTTAAAGTATGTATTAGTTTCTTTCCATTTATGTATTTATATAAAATATGTAATACATATTATATGTATAATGTAAATATATACAAACCTGGTCTTAAGAATTTACACAAAACCAAACTTAAATTTTCTCAGAAATTGAAGTTACTTCATGTTCACTTTGGTATCACTGGAAAAGTCAAATAAATTCCATTTAAATGATACAAAAGTTTTCTTAACCCATTAAG